>RZGM01000018.1:0-445533 GCA_027886205.1 Fusarium piperis | reverse complement strand
CAGAGGGGAAGAGAGAGCTGGAGTGAGGGTGAGAGGAGGGGGGGCGCGCGAGAGAGCAAGAGGACAATGTGGAAGGGGGGAGGTGAGGTGGGAGGGAAGAAGCCGGTACGAGAGAGAGAGGGAGAGAGGGAAAAAAGCCAGCCAAGGGTGCAGCAGACACGCCTTTGCCTTGGGTGCGTGCCCGAGAGAGAGATGGTGAGCAAGGACACAGAGGGGAGGGAGTGGCAAGTGTGCAGGTGCAAGGTGTGTGTCCGTTGTCAATGTTTGATTGTGGGGGGCAGGGAGTTTTGCTTGATTTTCTCTGGGCGGCGTGGCGTTAGGCGTCGGCCATCTGGGAGAGTGCGAGAGTGAGGTCGAGCGAGACGAGGGGAGGAGGAAGAAAAAAAAATTGAGCCCCTGTCACTGGTTGGTGGTTGGGGTGTCTATTTTTTTTTAGCAGGCCTTTCGGCAGTCGAGAGTCCGTCTCATCAGAGCAAAATGAGGCGGGATGAAAGAATATTATTCTCGACTTGATTTGCTGCTGGCGGCAATCATTCATCCATATTCACCAATACCAACCGGGAAGAAGAAGAAGAAAGCAACGATCAAAGGGGACCCCGGACAGGCTGAAAGTTAAAAAAAGGGACAAAAAACACAAAACACAAAAAACGCGACACCTATTCTCGTCCGTCGTGTCCGTTGCCTTCCTGTTGCCGCCCTAGGTGGCTTTTTTGCCCTTTGACGTGACACGTGACGGCATGCCCGCCTCACCTTACGTGACCGACCGTCTCACTCAGCCAACCAGCATCTATTATTAACAGGAAGATTTTCCCGAGCATTCCGCTGCAGAAGGTAGAGAAGAGAAGGTCTCACACGAGAGACACGCACGCAGCACAGCACAAACACACTCCCTGCCAAGGAGAAGACGCGTCGTCATTGGCGTCGGGTGCTTTCCCCATCATTTCAAGCCGTAGCGTCGTCTCCCGATCTGAAAAAGAGCCTCACCCGATTTGTAATGCAGCGAAATGCCACTTGCCGTGCCGTGCGTGCCATCGACATTGCATCCCCTCACCTCATGATCCGAAACCGACCTGCGGCATATCAAACTCAATGCCATCAAACAGTGTCTTGTCTCACAGCCCCCGGACATCCGTCATGCTCACAGGCCCACTCTGGAGCTTAGCACGAGATGCATTCATGGCACCGCTGCTTCCGAGATACGGACATGGCCAGGGGTTGGATATTCCATTGCATCTAGAATTTCGCTTGACGTCGATATAGGGTATATTATCAATAGTTCCGTGACAACCCAATTTCGGGTCAAGTGGAAGCGAAGTAAAAGTTTCAATCTCCCCATTGACACCTTGAAACAATGCATTGAAGCTGATTCAACGGTTCGTCTTCAGATGCATTATCCATGATCCAACAATTCTTTTCATGGGTATCATCCTATCTCATTTTTTCTTTCTTTCTTATTTATTTATTTATTTATTTATTAAAACTTTAACATGCTCCCCAATGGAACCGTTGATAATCACCAAGTCGTACGCAGCGCACAGCCATGCATTCTTGATAAAAGTAGATCCGAGCTCTCGTGGCTTAGATATCCATGGAGGTACGGAGTACTCCTTAGGTAGAAGGGCTGTAATGTACGTACCAAAAACCTCATGCAGCTCTGCACATTATTCACACGTGGCAGTAGATGTATAGACTTTCATCCGATCGAGGTAAATTTGTATGTATTTCCCCTTTTGTAAATCTCATAGTTGAAACTATATGCTCGTTGATATAATTCATCCTATGGGCTGTTTCCGTGTCTTGTGCAGCTCATCATGCATTATCCCAATTGTGGTATCTTTTCAAAACAGGCAATGTAATGCCCGTGACAATTCCAAAACGCCGTATCCGCTGTATATGTATAACATATGATAATGAGAGGAAGAATGATAATAATAGTCTCCTCGGAGACGAGGTAGATTTCAGTGCGTCAAAGTCATCATGTCATGCCACCTTGCGTCGCTTATTCGGCCGTCGCACACTTTCTTGCCCGTCAACGAAATGGCCCTTTTCGATCTGGTGCTGTCGTAGGTTGTCTGGTCTGTTCTTGTACTGACTAGTACAGCCTGGGAACGGGCAGCGGTAGATCTTCGGAGGCGATGTCGCATGCTGCAGCTTCTTGTGCTTGGCCATGCTTCCGCTGAACCAACGAGGATCACCCTCTGGCCTATACCCACAGATATCACAGCAGCTGTTCGACTTGACCTTGGTCGAAGAAGATCCTGCCGGGGCCGGAGACGGTGGTGAGTTTGCTGCCGTCGAAGGCCCACGTACCGACGTGGTATCTGCCGGGGTGGGGAGTGGTTGTGGGTTTAGTGTGTAAGGGTCGATAGTGTCTGGCATGGTTTGGAAATCAACGGGAGCTTCTGAATCAAATGTCCCATTCTGGTTAAAGCCGAATGGGTCTGGGGTAATAGCTTCAAAGAATTCGTCAATATCGAGTGCCGAGATTGCAGGTGTTGCGTTTGGTACTGGCTGAGCCGGAGTTGGTTGAGCCAGAGAATTAATAATGGTTTCAATAAACTTGACACCATGACGATAGTAGGTTGACCGAGTATGTGACTGGGGAATGTTTTGGTGATACAACGAGTCCATCTGTTGTCTAACGTGTTCGATATAATGATCAAAGTAAATATCCGAGGGTAGGCACATCTATTGCAATCCAGTTAGCAACTGGGTTTACCCCCTTGGCATGAAACTAGCTTACCTTTCCAGCATGCATTAGTTCGAGCTCTAGACGCCGCAACGTCGACACAAAGTTTGAGTTGACGCGTTGTACCAGGTTGTCCAGACTGGTCGCGAAGGCGGAGATATCAGTGTACGGTTGGAAGCTGTGCTTGAGCATAAAGTTTGTGGCAATGGCATATGGTGAACCGATGTGCATGGCCATAGAGGGATCGTGAACGTGTTGCATGTAAAGCTCGGACGCTTGAGTCTCAGGCTCATCCATAACCTGAATAGTAGCATATTCCAGCTGATCCAAGAAGTACCGAGAGACAAACGCCAGAGAGTCGTTGGCGACAGGTGGCGATTCACGCTCCTTGCCCTTCAAACTCGACGACCGTGACACAGAGGGAGAAGAGGCCTTGGCCCTCACGAGCTTGACAACTTCTGCATCAGTCATGTCGGCAGGCTTCCACAAGGCATCGACAATTTGGATGTAGTGTTGACGATCTTGGCGAGAGAACCAGGCACTGTACGACATTGCTTGGCCAAAGAGATCTGTTGACCGATTGGGAGCATCTTGCTCATGAACGACGAGGGAGAAGCAATAGACCAGGTGGACAAAACAGAGGAGCTTTACGGGGGCGGTTGGCTGACGGCCTTCGAGTATATCGGCAAGAGTCTCGAGACCGTTGGTGGCTATCGAGTGCGCCGTCATGGATCGAAGTTGACTGACGAGAGGGTTCTTGGTCACTTGCTGCAGCTTGGTCATGGACTCGGCGACGTGCATCTCAAGAGCACCCCACGCTGTGCCGACAAGTGACCGAGGGTTGTGGTAGTATCCAACCGTCGGCACCGCCTGAGCGGGAGGTAGTGAGGGTGGCATTGTGGCATTGTTGTCAGTGAGGGCGAGGTTGGATCCAAGTGAAGAGAAGTCTGAGGTAGGAAGAGGGGAGTCGTTCAAGGCAAAGATGGGTTGATCAAGTGAAAGAGGGGGTTGAAGAGAGTCATCGGCAGACAAGGCACCAAGCATAGGCATGTCTGCGGGGAGCTCCGGGACGTAGGAGTCATAGGACTCTGATAGCTCGTTGTTGTAGGTGCCCCAGTCCTTGGCCGTGGATGCCTTGCGGGATATGGCGAACGAGTTCGTCCTGAGGAGGCCTCCTGGGCTTGCTAGGTCGTCCGCCGGCGAAGTCAAAGTGGACTCGAAGCCCGTCGTCCTCGCCCAAGGTCCCGACCAGGCAGAGACTGGTGAGATGTTGTAGCTCGCCGTGCTCAAGGTGCTGTTGGTGCTTGCCGTCGAGTTTGTGCTGGCGGTCGAGCGGACCGAGGTGCTAGGGGCAACTGCTCCCTTGCTTCGGGTCTTTTGTTGCCTGCGGTACTCATCCAGGTCTGTTGTACGGATATGGAGCTGGAGGACGGGCCGCTCCGGTCCTGCATTGGCACCAGGGTCGATGAGGTTCACTGGAGCCACCGTGTCTGGGAGAGTGCTCCAGTCAAGGAGGGGCTCACATAGAGTCGCGCCTGATTCGAGCTCTGCGGGGTGAGTAGGCAGAGGTTGGATAGGCAGCGGCGGGATGCTGGGGGTAGGCATGGGGGCCGCAACGGGAGCGGCGTCTGCCTCACCCTCATCCTCCACAATAGTAGGCAGCGCTATCTCGCACGAGTCGATCTCGTGGATCTCGTTCGAGTACAGTTCAACCTCAGGCGGGGCCACAGCTGAGTCGTAGCTTGGGGGCGCTTCCGTATCGTCGAGGTCCAGGTCGAGATCGCCCAGGGTCGAGTTCCTGGACTTGTGGCCGAGTGAGCTGAAGAAGTTCTTGGCCATAGACATGATCTTTCTCCTCCTCGACGGGTGGCCCAGGCACCGCTTGCACTTGGAATCGGTGAAGCGCTCGGGCTTCTCGCACTCATAGCACCAATACTCACCAGCGGCGAGCCAGTCGCAGGTGTATAGATGCTGGAGCATCAGCTCGTGGTTGGGGAAGCGTTTACGGCAGCGCAGCATTGGACACTCCCGCTTCTCCAGGGCAGACATCTTTTCGCATTCATTGCGCTTGACGGCGGTCCAGACGATGAATCGATGAAGGGCGCACTCATCGCGTGCCGTATCACGGGTCCTAGCACGCAATGAGCCTCATCCCATGCAGCATGAGAGAACAGACAGGTAGGAAACGAGACAAGATAGACGTGAGGAAATGTTCATCTCTTACACGCAGGCGGTCGACGATACCTCGCTGTCATCCGACAGTACCGAGACCGAGGCGGAGACGGACGACGAGGTCGACTCTGTGCTCGAACGTCGAAGACTTAGACGGTGACTGGGGCTCCGAGTAAGTCGGCGTAGGGCTGAAGGGCCCGAACCGGGGCCTATCCCATCCAGGGACAGACGCTTCTTGGTCTCCATCGAGGGAGAAGTGTTACCAGGTGTTTGAGTATATAAGAGTATGGGATTAGATGGGAGGTGGATGGGGATAGGACAATGGCTCGTGGGGACCGGACTCAAACAAGCCAGGGGGGGCGACGAGGACCGAAGCGAGGGGCAATCAAGAAAAAAAGGAGGGTATCAAGAAACGAGGAGCTAGAGGCTTTCCTTATCCGCCACTCATGGTCATGATGTTTTTGTTTTATTCTCCTGGAGCGTCGAAGCTGAAGCCGGGAGGCAGCTGGCGATGTAGGTCCTAGGGCGAATGAGAGGAGGGTGTAGGACTCGGAAGGGCCTAGGACTTGAGGCTTGTTGTGGTGGACCCGCGCCAGCTGGGGGGAGGATACCTATGCTGGGGGGGTGGGATGCTTCAGATGGAAGCTTGCTTGCAGCGTCGAGCGATTCAAGAGCCTGGTGCAGCGATAGCTCCGATCAAGCGAACAAGGGTCTTGGGACGGTATGTGTCTCGCTGGGGCTGTTTTTGCCTTGTAACAAGTGCAGACGCTTGTCTCGTCTTGTCCGAAGAGCACAGATGAAGATGGAGGAGAGGTCGGTAGAGGGAGGGAGGGAGGGAGAGAGAGCAAGGACGCGGAAGGAGGAAAGGTCAAGTCAGCCTGGCCTGGCTCTTGCACAGCACAGCACAGCTCGCTCACTCACTCTCCGGAAGCACAGAACCACTGACAAACCGTCCAAGCTCCTCCATCCATCCAATCCGTGGCCTCCCCTCCCTCCAATTGTTGGCCCCTGCTCGTCCAAGGATGGGGGATGCGAGATGGGGGGGCTTAGGCAACGAGGCGGACAGCGACCTGCTGCGCCCACCTTTTCCGGCCCCCAGACTGAGGACGTGAGGTTGACTCAAAAGAATGCCCTGCCCGCGCTGACGCAGAACCCAGTTGACGATGCCATGTCCGGGATGGGCGTTCTGTGGCGCCGCTCCGGTTCAATACTGCACACTCTCATCCATTCGACGGACCTCAATGTTGTGGACTTGGGTCAAGCCATGACGACAGCAGTCTTCGTATCCATCCAGTGCTTCCCCCCTAGGTCTCAACTAAGATCGGGTCACGCCGCCGCTTGGCGCAAAACGGGAGAACCGTTTCTCTTTCTTTTCTTTGACTTTGGGACTAGACGTTGCGTCATGCCGGACTTGATCTTGCGCTTGCGAATCATTCGCACTTGTTCTATTCTGGTTGACTGACAGCAACAGCTCAGTTGCCCAAACGGGCCACCCCAGATCTCCCACTCTGTCCTATCATCACTTGGGACCAACCGGCATCTGAATAATCTCCCCACGCATTCTTAAAAATATCATTCGCAATGAATACTCCTTTCGATTTTCCCACAGTGTCGCTCGAGATGCACACAACTTCCTCACTAAAACTAGATGTTACATACCATACATGGACCGATACTTGCGTCATCTCACCCGGAATTCCCCATGACTCTAGGGTGGGCAAGAAGAAAAAAACGCCTTACACACAATGGTCCGCCTACTGGGCGCTCGACCACAGCGACTCCCACCTGTTTTCAAGCCATAGTCATAAACTATCGAGTTCCAAGAGTCACTGGCCGTTTATTGCTGCTCGGCAATGCCTAGCCTCGTGGGCCTCAAACCATGTCAGCTGAAATGGCGATTGGAGCATGACTGTCACCATACACAATTCGCCAGTCGTCCACTCATCACCCATGCAGGAACAACCTCAAGTCCTTGATTCTGAGCAATAGGCGTCAAGGACATCAACCACACTGCGCAGGACATCTGCTTGCATCCATCCATCCATCCATCCAATGCAAGCCATAAGGCTGACCAGCGGCCGATCTTCCGAGCCTTATCTGCCATCCTTGCCAATTCCTCATAATCATCCATTCCTACCCATACTCTTGGGGTCATGTGCAAAGCAACGTAGTTCACGGTTCACAAACAAGCCACAGGCAGTAGACAAGTTATGCCTTGGTTCAATTTTTCTTAATCGACAAAAGAACGTGGGAGCTCGCTGATGCTCCGATCTGGCTATGCTATATCTGTAACATGCAAAACAATATTCTATAGACCCCGAGAGGATATTCCCGTACCGCTCGACTTGCCCGTCTTGCCCGTCTTGCCCTTCTTCTCCATAACTCCTTTTAGCACCCGTAGCTTCTCTTCAGTTACACGGATCGCCTCTTCCACCTCCCGCTCATCCATGCGGGCGGCACGCACGTTCTCCTCTGCTGTCCTCGGCTCCATTGCCCTCTTGGGCACGCTGGGTCGATCAGAATGTAGTCGGTCCATGCCGACTCGTTCCTCTAGCCAGTCCCAGAGCTCACTGTCCTCTCTCCGCCACATCTCTTCATACGCAGCAATCCTCTCGGGTCGGTATACAGTCATCTCGGGACCATAAGAAGGCGGGCTTCTGCTCGGTGTGAATCCAAATCCAAACCACGTCGCAACCAGCAAGCCCACTAGAAGCCCATACATGACGTTGCCAGTCAGAAGAGGCTGGATAATGTCCCCAATAGGCTCCAAAATCCCCCGCACTGGCTCCAAAGCACCCCAGTTCTTCTGGGCTGGCCGTTTCGGCGCGTTGCCCGGTTCGACGATGCCCGCCGACGTCTGGGAGAGCTTGGCCTTCCTACCCTTCTTCCTTGAACCCTTAAGTGCTGGAGTGAGCGGTGCGGTCGCTGCCGGCTTGGTCGAGGTCGCTGCCTTGATAGTGGCAAACAAGTCCTTGGCATACTGTGTCTGTCCATCAGTTGCACCCTTCTCGATGGGACCTGTGCCAAGTCAGTAAATGTTACGTCTCATGCTTGGTCTTGTACATACCCTTTAGCCAACTCTTGCCGGACCACTCGATCGTGCAGTTCATCTGCACTCGAGTGGCATTGTTCTCAGCCCACGAGAGACAGTACTTTGTCTTGACGCAAAAGACGTTTCCACTAGGCACGTCAGGAGTCTGCGTCGAGCAAGTGAGATTGATTGCCTTTTCGTAGTCAAGATTCTCTAGCGTCTCAGAGGTAATGGTCTTGGTCTGCTTCGGCCCAATCGATCCACCGAGCGGCTTGATGTAGGAAAATGTTCGAGTTCGGTTATCGAGACTCAGACCCTTCTTATCCTCCATTTGCCACTCGGTACACTTTTGCTCCCCTGTCAACCAATTGGTCATGAAGGTGACAGAACCTGGACCGAATATGAGGTTATACACCTTGCCCAGAGGTGCTGGGATGACATCGTCTCCCACCACCCTGTCGTAGTGAGTTGCCGAGTCACCGCAGTCGGTAGGAGCATGTGTTGCTGGGCCCGGAAAGTCGCCAGCTGCACCGGACACAGGTGGAGCTTCCTCTGGAGCTGCGCCATTCGCAGGGACAGCCCCTGACGTCTTTCTTGATGTAGCCTTGTCAGCATCGGCGTCTGTTCCGTTGGCCTCGGCCATGCTGGCATTGTGCATCTCCTCGTGGACATCCTCGTCGTAGTACTCCTCCTCATCATCGCTTTCGTCGTCCGTCTCAGAGCCCCCATCGCCATCTTCTTCGTCGACAGTCGGCTCAGTATCGATCTTTTCTGTCTTGTCACCTCCGGTCCCTTCTAATCGCACACCGTTCAAGGTGCTCTTGAGAGTGGGATGTCCTAGTTTCCAAATGTTGACAATCAGATCGTATGTGGCATCTCGGCTGGTGAAACTGGCAAAGACGTGCTTTGCATGTAACGTCGAGATCATGAGACCGTTCTTGAACACCAGCGCTGTGCTTCGCTTCTCGACAGACACTATCTCGTCGAAGCTCATAACAAGGGTGGTTGTCCATCCAAAGATGTTGCTACTAAAACAGAGATGACCCTCTGAGACGTAGAGCCGCCCATGCGCGAGAATCTCTCTCTGCAAGGCACAGCTGTAGTCTTCGATGAGGTAGTCATCATCTGGTACGCTCTTGAACAAGTCATGAAAGTCGCGATTCCTCTTCTTACTGGCGATAGCAAACCCAGTAAGTTTTGGAGCGCTCATATTCGGATGCGCCAACGAGCTGTTGGCAGCGACAATCGCAGCGCCTATGGTCGTTCCAGTAGTAACGGAGCTTCCGCGCTTCCTATGTGACTGCTTCAGGGCGCTTCGTAGGCTCGAGGTCCGCTGCATTCCATTACTCTTGTCCATGAACTCGGCCGGCGGGGGCGTACGTTCGCCGCTGGCCGTCTCGTACAGCGAGCGAGGGCGACTCGACGGCTCATCTGGGATGAACTCGACGGGACTCGTCGGGGAGTCAACAGGGGCCGACTCAGACCGGGCGCGTGTGTCGACCATGTCGGAGAACCTGGCGTTGCTGGGCGATGTCACAGAACTGGCCGGTTCACCAAGAATCTGACTGAGGCTGAGCTCGCCTGCCCCAATCGTCGACACCGCCGATTTTCTGTTCTCCTTGTAGTCCGGCATCGGGTTGGATGTGGTAGGCTGAGATTCGCTCTCAGTCTTTGCGGCCTCCGTGATTTCCTGGGTGCTTGCAGTTGAGTTTCGAGCCTTGTTTCCGCCAATACCAATGCCGGCACCCTGGATGCTGAAAGAATTGGCAGCGCTCTGTGCAACTGATAGCATAGACGAGAAGAAGCCCGATGCTTGATTCGCGCTCGGAGTGGCTTCACCGCTCTCTTGAGTCGGTGTCAACGGTGCTGAGACGATATTCGAGAGCTTGCTGGGGCCGATAGTTACAGAACTTGATCGACTCCTTCGGTGCGCGCTCATAGCCCGTGAGGAGGAAGTGCCATTTGTGCCGGCGCCGTGGCCCGCACTACCCCAGAAGGATCTCCTATCGGGAGATGACTGACCGGATGTGTTGGCGAACTCGGTAGGCGTCGGTGGGGTGTTTACGATGACGGGGGCAGGCTTGTCACCACTCGGGGGGGTTCGAGGAGGAAGCTTCGTGTCAACCTTTGGTTGAACCCGCGACCGCCTGTCGGGGGACGCAACTTTGGCTGCAGCTGGTGGCTCGATAATAGGCGGGACCTGCACAGGCTCAGGGTCCACGGAGATGGTGGGCTGTTCCTTGCGCGCGTCTGGCGGTGGACGAGGCTCGCTTGAGGGACGACGTTCAGGGCTCGAGTTGCTGCCACTGCTCTTTCTGGGCTTGAAGATGTCCTTGAACTTGGTGCCGGGTGAGGCTGAACGGCGGTTGGAGCTGTGGGGGGGAAGCAGGCCCGTCTTGCTCCGGCCGATCCGGAACTCCCTTGAATCGGTCGAATCGGAGCGCTTGGCCGGAAAGGTGGACGACTTGGACGCACTGCTGTTGGAGTCGTGATCGCTGGGCGACTGGGACTCGGGGTGATGCGAGAGCTGGACGACGGGGGACGAAGTCGTCAAGTATCCGATTTGGGAAGGATGCGAGGAGAAGGGCGCAGGTCGAGAGATGGATCTAGGCGTCGACGTTGCCTCAGTTAGATGGAGGAGCACAGACGAGTAAGACAGAAGGCTGGGCTGGGTGGAGATGGATGGATAATGGAGAGGGCGCCGCAGGAGAGCTGAGTGCCAAGCCTGCCAGGTACAAACGAGATAAGACGGCGAAAAGAGAATAAGAGAGCTATACGGAAACGAAAAAGGGTCGGCAAAGAAGCAAAGATGCAGTGACAGTGACAGTGACAGCACGTGTGGATAGATGTAAGCATGACAAGAAAGTCGGCGGTCAAAGCGCTGGCATCCCGTCTGCCAGTCCTGTCTCGTCCTTCTTTTGGTGGCTTTTGGGAATGTCGCAGAGTGGCACAACGGGGGGTTGATTCAGCCTCGCAGTTCCCGCCCGTCGATCGGGGTTTCCGCGCAACAAGACAAACTACGAGCGAGGGTTGCCGCGAGGGGGTAAAAAGGAAGGGAAAGTGTGGATGGAGGTTCAAGTACAGAAATGGACGGGAGGAAAGAAACTCACGATTCAGGGTCCGACTCGTAGGAGCGATGGCTGGTGTCTTCGTCTTCGTCACCGGCGAGATTGCCAGAGCGCGTGCCGTCACTCTCCAGCGTCTCGCGACTGGATTGCGAGTTGCCAAAGACATCGGCGTCGTCGTAGGCCAACCCTCCCAGGTCTCGCTCTTGTTTCTTCCGAAGGCGCTTGTTGGAGATGGACTTTGGCAGCAGCTTGTTCAGCCCATTGCTGCTGCCGTTGTCGATTGTAGCCATGGTGGCCTAGCCGATCGCCGCGCTCAGGAGGATGGATTCGAGGGGAACGGACGGGGTGGTAGAGTGGCGGCGTCCAGGTGACGGCGATGACGCTCTGGCCGTTGTTCTTGCGCTCAGCGGGCCGATGCTTGGTCGTCGATGTAGGGTTTGCGAGTGTGTATGTTGGCGGCGGCAAGGGAAGGGAAATGTGACTATCCTCTGCAATGTGAGGCTCAGCTCAGTGGCCAGCTAGAGGGAAAGTGAGGTCTTGTAGTTGGATTGGAGCCGGGTGACGATCTGTTCGAGACCGACCCGGGTTTGACGTCGTCGGTCGGCGTTAGCTCGATGATGGTTGCTGGAGACGGGCCAGGCTACGGGGGACCCAGGCTAGGCTAGGCTAGTCCAGACCAGGATTGGCCAAGTGCTCGTTTTTCGGATTCTCTGAATTCCTCGCTCTCGTTCAGCGTCTGCTCAAGGTGCGACTGTTTGTTTGTACATGGTTTTATGGGGTCCTACAGCTGAGACGAGCGTTGCCAGGAGCGCATAACCGTGGCCTCATGGAAAGGGGATAGCTTCGCTCGCTCGCTCGATCCATGCAGGCAAGCAGGCAGACAGGAAGCGAGAGCCGGCGGTATGGTCAGCTCCCAAATCCGGAACCCGCTGAACAAAACGAAAACCCGCAACGGCGTTCACCAACAGGCCCAACCTCCGTCGCCGTTCTTCCCTTCTCCTTCGGTCGTAAACTCGTATGTAACCACCCGAGTGCGATACCCCTGGATGTATCCGCCAGGTGGGGGCCGCCAACGGAGAGACTCAGTCAGTGGAGAGCAGTACGCAACCCCTTGCGAGGTCCTGCGCTGAAGCTCTCACCAGACAAGGAGCTGCAAGCAGTGACTGCTTGGAGCAAGCGTTGTGGCGCAGCGGTGAGACCCCCTGCGCGAGATAAAACGCGTTTATTAGTTATAGAGTCCAGTCGGGCTGCCTGTGCTGTGCGTAGTAAGGGGTCTCTTGACTGCCGGGACAAGGATGGCGGGCTATTCCCAGAGGTGAGAGTAAGCTAATAAGACGAGGGGTTATCCAAGAGAGATGAGAAAAATCTCCGGACTTGAAAATAAAAGGAGGACTCCGTGTATATCCCGCCAGGGAGAGATTAGACGGTGACAGACAGGGCCATGGCCGCGTATTCAACTTGAAGGACATCTTATAGTTTTTGACCCGGAGGCGGGGTATGAAGACACAGCTTCCAACCCATGGGATAAAGGCTCTGATGGTGGTGTCTAGAAGCGCGGATAATGTCGCAAAGTTCCGCATGAGGGTTGGAACCGGATCGACGTGCCGTCGTCCATGGTTCTTGGCCGCCTAGTTGATGCAGTCATCATCTCGCGTGCATTCTTGCAGATTGGAAGGATGACGAGAGGGTGGGCGACTGTTGATGCTGTGGTTGATCACTTGAAAGATTCGAAACCTTGTCGAGCTTTACGATTACAATACTAGCAACTCGAAAGGGCGGAGTTGACAAGACTGACACTTGTATTCTTTTCATCTTGGAGTTCCTCAGTGACCAACTTCCATCCTTCTCCACAGATACCAAAAAGTCCCGCCCCCAAGCTTCCATGACGGAACCCCGCCAAACTAAGCTGGTGATCACTTTGTACATGTCCATTTTCGGGTGCAGAGGGCTGAAACGGCCTTCCTTGAATGACTGATGATTGCGTCAAAGGTTCGACAACATTAGCAACTGTCTCCTTCACTTGAGTAGGAAGAAAAAAACATCAAGGCACCAGGCACCCAAGCATTCATTCCTGTCTGGCATTTAATAAAGAAGATCTCCCTGTGTTTATTCTTACTCGCCTCGGCACTAGCAGCTGCCGCATCCCAGTGTGGAACTCTAAGTCTTGTCTTGTGCCTCTTGTCTCTCCACACTTGACCTCGTCACGCTTCGACATCAGACCGTGTGCTACGAGGCGATAAACGCAAGCATATTCTCTAGAAGAGCCCTCCTTCTCTCCTGCCAACAATAGCCTTTACCACTCATGGAACCATGGAGCCCTCGCCGCTTATAAGAGCCCACGATCATGTGCGCGCCGCCGGTGTCGCTCACCAGTCCTCCGATACCATCGTCGCCATCAACGAGCACACCCAGGCCGCCGGCGAGTTTGCCAGCGCCGCCAGGTCGACGTCGAGCATCGAGGCCCTCCGCACCCTGAAGCTCCTCGAAGAGCACCACCGCAAGATCGCCGAGATCCTCAAGCGCCCGGCCGAAACCCCGTCCCAACATGGCGACACCGAGATCGACGAAAAGGCTCAGTCCGACAAGGTCGGCGCCGCTACGCAGGATGCCGACACCAAGAAGGAGAATAGACAGGAGTCGGCGACGTCAAAGAAGCCGGGTCCTCCTACACAGCGACGATATGCCCATCGCGAAATGTCCTCATCCATCGCCAGCAACTTGGCCACTGCCCGCGGTATTCGATCCAAGTATAGAGGCCAGCCTCTTGCACCCAGCGTCTCCAACGATCAAGCCCCGGGAAATGTTGATGCTCACTCACGCGGGCCCAAAGCAAAGATGCAGAATATTATAGAACAGACTGGCAAGCCGGCTTGGGTACCGCCCATCCCGCCGCCCACACGATCCGAGAGCCGCGGCAAGAGCTCGTCTTCTCCACGACCTGACAAGGCACCGTCTATCGCTGCTGGGGACGATGGAGGATACACCCGCTTCTACAACACATTTGGGAGCCTCATAAACAAGATATCGGCGCCTCTGGCTTTTGCTGGCTTGCCGCTGATCCAGGAGGAGTCGACGGCTTCCGAGACACCAGAGTCACCAGATGCGTCCCCAAAGCGCAGTCACCTCAAGGCCTCTCCGTCCAAGGTTTTGGAGCCCGACCTCTCCAAGATCTACTCCAAAGCAACCATGCAGGCTCTTGTACGAGATGGTCATGGCCCCAACGATTCCTTCTACGTCGTGCCGACAACTGGCCACACCATGTCATATGCCAATATCTTGAGTTTTGCCGAAAAGGAAAAGAGACGCGGAGCCTCGGAACTTGTTGATGGTCCAGATGAAGACGACGATGACTTTGTAGACGCCCGAGAAGCTCCGCAGCAGTCCCCCGGGGTTAAGCGCCGCATCGGCCGGGCTCGCACGGACAAGGAGCTTAACAACATCATCGAGGAACTGTACACGGAGAACAAGTCCCTCAAGGACATGATCGACAAGCTCACCAAGCGCCTCCACGCCTTTGAGGCCAGCGCCCAGACACCCGCCATGGCTCTCGCAGAAAGCTACCGCCTGAGACGACCCGGATCCCCCATCGCCTCGCCTCACCTCAGCAAGACGGGTGACGAAGCCCTACGGCGCAAGAACCAGGAGATGGAGGAGCAGCTCGCAGGGGCCATGAAGCAGATGGAGCGGCTCGAGAAGGACAACCGCAAGATGCAAAAGACGCTGGATAAGTACCGCGAGAAATGGGAGGTGCTGAAGGCGGGTGCTAAGGCGAGGAGGGAGGCACAGGGAGCCGGTGATAGTTTGGAGGATGCCTCTGCGGCGGCTGCATAGGGGGACAGTCTCGTTGATTTTCTTGCAAGCATATGAAGAAATTTGATCTGCAATCTTTCTGTGGCATACGAATGAACCAAACTGAATCGTCTCATGATGTGTTTGTCTCTTACACTGTCAACGACATGTTACCCTCTGAAAGCTATCTGATACTCGCTCCCCTGACCCCGTCTAGTTCCACCAGAAGCTGACACTGAAACTCACGCTCAAACTCCTCACATAGTGCCACCATCCGATTGGAATCACCAACGTGTCTCCTGGTTCAAGCACGCACTCCCAGTACTCTACACCCTTCAGCTCTTCCTTCATCCGTCTTATGTCTTCCTCATTGACCCCCTCGGGCCTTTCATCCCAACCTTCCAGGACGCCTACATCCAACCCGCTGGTGTTGCTCATATTTACACCATGCTCTGGTGACCTGGGCCGCATCACAGGCGTTGCGCGAGGGGGATAGAGACGTAGGTACTTTGCACCGACAGCCTGGCATAACAAATTGTGATAACCATCCGTGTGCAGAGGCGTGATGGTACGCGCAGGGCCGAACCATGCGTTGAGCTGAGGAACATCGAGGGGCGCCTGGTCGATGGACGGCGTCGTCGGGTGAAGAGGCACATCAACCCAGCAAAAGTCGGGCACGCCGATGTCGTTGCGGAGAGAGGGGATCTGCTGAAAGAGGTTATGCTGGGCGAGGTAGCCAGTCGCTGCTGCAGACGCTGTGGAATCTACCTCGACGTAGCGGGCGAGGAACTCGCGGAACTGAATCAACTCTTGGCCCCAGCCTTGGTCGACATAGCTCCTCCCGACTTCGACCGGCACGAGGCGTCTTCCGCCAAACGTCTTGGATAGGAGATACTCGGGACTCTTCCAGGGACGATCCGTAAGGGCGGGCCAGGTCCCGATCAGGTCGGTGAAGACGATGGGCCGAGGTTCTCCTCCGTTGCTGTTCATGTAGTCCTCAAATTGCTCCATCGTCCAACCCGAGTGACGAGGGCACGCTCTTTCAGGAGACAATTCAGGTCGTCCGTATGGCTCCGCGCTGGAAAAGCTACGCTGCGGTGATGCTTCTCGTCTCTGACGCTTGGCTGGTCGCTCATGCTGCTTGCTCGTTGTCCAAGCCTCCTCGAGCAACTGCAGAGTCTTTTCGAGCCATTGCCTACGTCTCCCACCTCCCGCTGTGACAAGAGCCCTATCGAGCTTCTCAACGACCACGTCTAGAACATCCTCTGGAAGAGACTGCAACGTCAGGAGAGGACGTAGGATGAGGCGAAGGGTGTCGAGGATGAGGGCGTCTGTGTAGATCTCGCGCCACACGGCAGGCAATAGATCAAAGCGATAGGCGTAAAACTTGGACGAGGAGATGGATATCAAGTCTGATATTCTTCTCTGCAGTAGATTCTCGTCGACTTCGTGCGTGTGACTGCTAGAGGCTAAGCTCTCGTGAATCTTGAGGAGCGCATGAGCTTGCCGCGCGAGAAGCCGCATCATGGCATCCGCCGTTGGATCCGAGGTATATGAATCATTCTCGACATGATGAGACACATCACTTGAGGGGTCCTTGGTGCCATCACTTTCATCCCGGGGCGTTGATGTGCTCCTCGTCGATTCCTCAAGGCCATTCTGTGCCAGATCACAAGCCACGTCCAAGTACGCGGCAAGGAGCTGCCGATGAGCCTCCGACGCCATGTCAAGGACCTGGGTATAAGAAAAAAAAAACGACAAGGAAGATGTTAATGATTCAAGTCCGTGCGAAACGTGGCTTCGGGCCGTTGCATAGCGGGCGGTGGTGAAGGGTTCAGAATTTGAGACTTGGAGTTGCTCGATTGGGAAAGTTGATGAGACCACGACATACGATAAACTCGAATCTGCGAAACGGCTCATGGGCTGTCATTTTCCATATAATAGAATCTATAGTATTTCCCCCGGAAACGCTACGTTCATCATGTTTGCTATATAATTGCTGCTCGACATGCCTGACACGGCCTGGAGCATCCTGTATACTAGTAGGAGGAAGCAAGATGGAGAGCCACGACTCTTTGGACGACCCTTCAATCGCTTCGAATGGATTTTTACATGTTACACGTATATATCTCTTCAACAGGTCCATACACCGACAGTGCCGTCCCTCCGGCCTTCGACCAGGTACCCGTCTCTTACACGTACACGCTCCACGATGGCTGGAGACTTGCCGTCCTCGGCCGCCGTGACGCCAGCGCCGCAGTCCCATTGCCGTCCTTCCACCTTGTCGTACACCTTGACCACGTCCTCGGATGCTGCGCTCACGATGCGCCGTGTGTCAAACATCATGCTTGTCACGGGGTGGTCGTATGCGTATGCGTCGTAAATAGATCCTGTTCGGAGGTCCCAGATCTGGAGCCTGGTTAGAGAGTATACTGGTGAAAGGAGCTTGTGAACTTACTCTGATGCTTCTGTCTATGCTTCCCGTCACCAGATGCACGTCGTCAAACTGCAGGCAAGTCACCGCACCCGTGTGGCCAACCAGACTGCGATGGACCTGTCCACTTCGGAGATCCCACAGACGCACCATGCCGTCGGCGGTACCACACGCGAGAGCTGTTTCAAAGACCTGCAGAGCCCCGACAAAGTCGGCGGAACTTGACTGAGATCGTCCAGTAGGCCTCCATGTGTTGTCTGTAGAAGTCATGCTAGCTGCCGCTGCCCACATGACATCCAATGTTTGCACGCAGCGACCCTTTTCAAGATCCCAGTGCCGGATCGTCTTGTCTGCAGAGCCGGAAACCATGACATCCCCCCGGAAGTGAAGAGCCGTAATCTCGTCGACGTGAGCCTCTAGCGTGTACAGTGGACAGTCGGACATGCTGCCTTCCGGAGGCTCCAGGTGGTTGTCGGTACCGAACGCGATAGCATCCTCATCGTCATCCTTTCCAAGTCCTCCGTGAGGGTCATAGTGGGCCTTGCTGAGATCCCATAGTCTGATAGTTGCATCCATAGATCCCGTTGCCAAGATATTATCCTCAACCTGTAGAGCGCGTACCGATGCAGTGTGGCCCTCCAAGTAACCCATACACCTGCCGGCGTTGAGATCCCAAACCCTTACCGTGTCGTCTAGCGCAGCCGTTACCATTGTGCCAAAGGGCGCATCGAAATCGACCGCCGTGATAGTGTCCTTGTGTGCTCTGACTTCCCTGATGCTGGTTCCGGGCTCAAAGTGCTCGTGCAGAATCGGCATTGACTTTTTGCGGAGGACCTTTTTCGTTCTCCGGGGGGTGCTTCCTGTTGAAGATGGGATCTTTTCATAGACGGATTGTGACATGAACTCGTGGTCATGGTCATCGGCGTCGCCAACAAGATCCTGCTCATCCTTGGTTCGCGTGTTCCTCGCAATCTCCTCTGCCTCATCAACTAGAGCCTGAGCTTCCTCTACCCGCACCTCCATCTCGGAAACTGTAAAGTCAGCGTTGTGCTCCTCTCCTGGGACATCGGTTAGCAGGGCACATACTGTCGTGTTCCAGCATTGCCTCGTCTTGCTCTAACCCGGCCAGCCTCTCTAGGATGATCCTGCGCATGCCGTGGAGGTTGGCGATCTTGTTGTCGATTTCTCGAATCTCGTAGCTCGCCATGCTCTTGCGGGTGCCCAATAAACCAAACTCGTGCATCATGGCGGCCTTTTCCTTCTTCAGCTGGGTCAACCGCTTGGGGCTTCCCGGCACACCGTCTGAATCCTCAATCATCTTGCGGCCTCTCGAGACCCGGCGACGGAACTTCTTGCCCTCCTCGGTCAGCTCAGGGAAGCTGGCCTGGAAGCCCTGGAACAGCGAGTAAGGGTTTTCATGGTCGGGGATGTTGGCAAGAAGCTCGTCGGGGAGATAGGTAAGGGCGCGGTGCTGGATCTCGTGGGTCGAGAGCCTGGAGCGCATTATGTCGGTGGGCGTCGTCCTTGCCATTGCGAACATGCTTCGCTGCACCGTCGGGCGCTTCATCTGCTTCTGAACCTCGGCCATTGCGGCTTGATAGTGGAGAGCCGTAGCTTCGGCATTGGGTCCGATCAGATGGGTCGCTGTAGTCGTGACCTTGCGACTGAAAGCCTCAAGCCCGCGCGTCTACTCAAGGAAGCATTGCGGTCAGCTGTATGCGGCCGAGATTGGACAATGGGCGGGGGAGGGGGGGGTGTTGAGGCTGGATGCGGCTCTCAGAAAAGAAGATCAACATAACGCAACACATACCGACACAATGGACTGGTCGTCGTCTCCGCCCTCGTCAAAGCCATAGTGGTTCTCCTGTTCTGCCATGGCCTAGCGACTGCTTAACTGCAGAAGCTAAAGGAGATCGGAGGGGTCAGGGAGCGGGTGGGTTGAGGGGGAGAGGAAATGGCGCTGGAGGTCTTCGGAGGAGGAGAGGTTCAAAAGATTTGGCAGCTCGCGAGGAGATTCTCATGACGCGCGCCGGGATAACCTTGGCTTCCAGGTTTTGGGGGGGGCTTCTCAAAAAGCCCCAGCCCGGGGCCGGCTTGGGGGAGGGAGGCTTCTGGACCGAGGCGCTAATGTAGCCGACTACAGGTGCAGAGACCCCCTGTAATTGGTTCCTGCGGTACCTACCTACCTCCACCACTCCGCTGGAATCGTTGGAATGGATCTGTACTTTGCCCGCGCACAGAAGCTTGTGTGCCCTGGAGGATCCATCCATCGCCTCCAATGTGTGCTGTGGCTTTTCTTCTTCTTCTTGTTTGGTGACGTCCTTGACCTCGGACATTCTCCCCGAGGTTGGGTACCTAGGTACCTACCTGGTAGATACGGTAGAAGCTTTGGCGGGCTCCATCTTCCGTCTGTGGCTTTTACCGGCTTTACCCCTCCGATACCGATACCGACTACGTCTTACTCGCACGCACGGCCGCAACAATCGATGAAAGTGCCGGCCGTCAGTTATGCCCTCTACGTACCTTTCTGTGCTTCGACTAACAAAATAAAAAATCCATACCCGAAAAATAAGTACGTACCCACACGCATTGATTTTGTCGCTCCTCCGAATGCGCTCTGCCCTGGCCCGCCGCCGTCTCATCACCAACGTTCCATCGTCAACTATTCCGCCCAAGCCGCTCCTAGTCACTCCCTCTAGGACCCCGTTCCGCTCTCTTTTCCGGATCGCAAGGCCCTATAAAGGTCCACCCAATCGATATCTCTTTATAACCCGTTCCCAGCTCTGCTCAATCGCTGTTGCCAAAGCCGACATGGATACCGTCATCAACATGGCCGATGCCGAGCACGCTCTCGACCTTGCCCGCATCCGGTTCCAGCTCATGTACGCCCTCCCCCAGATGCCACCGGATCCGACAAGGTCACGGCAGGGACTGACACGAGTAGCCGTCTTGAGGATACAATCACCTTTCATCTGATTGAGCGGGTGCAGTTCGCATTGAACAGTGTAAGTGGTCTACCGTTGCCCCTCATGCGAACCCCTGCCCTCCCTCCTGGCCCTGCCCTCATCCTGGGGTGCATGATGTTCAAGATTAACCATCTCTATCTTTAGAAAATCTACGTCCCTGGCGCCCTCGAGTTGCCCCAGAGCCATCATAGCTTCCTCGACTGGTACTTTAGCGAGCAGGAGAAGCTCCAGTCCTTGATCCGCCGCTTCGAGTCGCCCGACGAGTACCCCTTTTACCCCGAAGCCCTCCAGAAACCCATCCTCGATCCTCTCAACTACCCCAGGATCCTCCACGACAACAATGTCAACGTAAACGACAAGATCAAGAAGTTCTATATTGAAAAGTTCCTCCCCGCCGTGTGCCCCGACTTCGGCCGCAAGGAGCGGGGCGAGTCTCAGGAGAACTACGGCTCGACGGCGACGTGCGATATCGCCTGCCTGCAGGCTCTGTCGCGGCGCATCCACTTTGGCAAGTTTGTCGCCGAGTCCAAGTTCCGGTCCGAGGAGGAAAAGTTCACACGCCTCATCAAGGCCGAGGACCGCGAGGGCATCGCCGAGTCCATCACCAACAGGGCCGTCGAGAGAAAGGTGCTGGAGCGACTCCGCCTCAAGGCCCTGACTTACGGCAAGGACCCCTCCATCCCGGACGGGACCGAGGGCGCCGCCAAGATCAACGTCGATGCCGTCGTGTCAATGTACAAGGACTTTGTCATCCCGCTGACCAAGGAGGTGGAGGTGGAATACTTGATGCAGAGGCTGGAACCGGCCGCCTGACCTGATGGATGTTGATCTATTGCGGAGCACTCAGATATTCATTAACGGCCTTGACAGCCCCCGGGAACTTGCTCGCCTCGATGAGGATCATGTGTCCATGCGCCTTGACGCCCATCTCTTGGAATGCCCGCTTGCTGTCCGCCACCGACTCGTCCTCCTTTGTGTAGTTGAAGTTACCGTACGCCTCGGCGTGCTTCTGCAGCACCTCGTCCTCGACGTGGAAGTAGTACACTCCAGCCTCCTCCTTGGCCTTCTTCCGCTTCTGGTTCTCCACGTCCAGCTTCGACTCGAGCTCCTGGTATGTCTTGGACAGGATCAAGTAGTGAGAGAACTCGTAGGGCTCCTTGTCTTCCACAGCCGCTTCGACCTCGTCGATGAGCATTGAGTAGAGGGGCGGCGCCAGCTCGGAGGGCATGTTGATGAGCCGCTCCGAAAAGATCAGACCGACGTGCTTTCCACTGCTGAGCACGTTGCCGACGGGAGCGAGGGATGGGTTGCTCTGTGCCTTGTTCACCAGGTACTTGAGAATATCATTCATGGGCTCCTTGTTCTGGTGAACGGCAGTATTGAGGACGGTGAGCAGAGCGTAGGCGTCGTTGGCCTTGCCGTCGACCTTGATCGTAGAGCCGATGGTGGGCTGGGAGAGGACGAGGTCGGCGAGAGCAGACATGTTGAAGAGGTTCGCATCGACATCAAAGAGTTGTCGCAGAAGGGTCTTGGTACCGTGGAAGTCGACCTCGGGGTCAAAGTTGAACCATTCGAACTCGACATTGACCATGTCGAAATCCTAAAAGGATTAGTCAGTAAAGAACCGTATGCGATCCTCCAGCAGCCGTAACTCACCTCATCATCGGAGCCATCCTCGTCCATCTTGTCCACGTCGGCAGGCGGGACATCCTTGGCTTCTTCGCGCGCTCGCTTCTTGCCCATTGTGATTGTATGTGTGTAGAAACTGCGTCGATGGTTCCAGTGGGGAGAAAATGGAGGTAATGTAGCAAGGGGAGGATACTTGAGACGTCTTGCGAAAAGTTGAATTGAAGTTTACTCGCAAATCTTTATACTCGACGACCAGTCAACGAAGTCCAAAACATTTTGCGAGCCCCTCACTAGCGCGGCGGTGCTGATAAGATAAAGCCTGCCCATTAAGAGCGAGCCAATGGGAAGGTGGCTGAGTATAAAAGCCGCTCACTGTTAAAGACGACACAAATATTGGATCATACATGGCCCAAGCTGGGCAGAAGCATGCGCTAATAATTATGTCGCTCTAAACGATGGCCTAGTATTATTCGTACCATCTTGACATCCGAGGCAGAAGCTTGCGCCCAGTGAAGAAAGTCAGGGTGGGTTCCTGGCCCAACACGGCTGCAGCCTGAACCACCCTCCTCAGCTTCCGTCAGCCAGCCGCGTGTATGTACTGTAACTAAGAGTTAGAGATAGCTTCCATAGAGGCATTAACCGAGTCCTCTAATTAATCGCTATTCTCGCCTCACTGGCAATGCTTCGTATGTGCGCCGTGTGATTCTCTCTCTTACTCTCACTGCCCAAAGCCTCCGCTCCGCTCCACCCCCTGGTCCTTTCAAGTGGAAGCTCTTGAGGTCAGGTCGAACCCCCGTCCGTCGTGTCTCCCCCGTCCGTCCCTGCCGACCGCCGCCGCCGCGCCGCAACGCAACGTCATTCCTCCAAACTTCAGCCTCTCTCCGTCCCCTCTCACATCACAATCGCCCCGATACAACCATCTTCAAAACATCACCGACCGCACGATGGACTACAGCTCCACCATCCACGACGCTGACGACCCGGCCGGCGTCTCTCCCTGGGGCAACTCGCCCGTGTCGTCGCCTTCGCGAAACGCCTCCACCTTTCACCCCATCTCAGGCGACCCCCCCCCCTTTCGCTACGGCGCTCAGTCTTCGAATGGCCTTGCGCAGGATCACTCTGGAGGAGACGCCTTCCAGAGGCCGGGAACTGCGACTACGGCTTCCGGCACCGAGGATGACACCGAAGCATCGGGCACCCTGAACCCCTCCGAGTCGGAGTCGACAGCAGCAGTCGGGGAGGGAGCTCCCGCGCATAGCCAACAGCACGGCCAGACTGCTGCGCCAGCTCAGGAGACGCAGATACAGCCGCAGAAGCCGACCCAGCCTCAGTACAGGCTCCAAGCCAAGATCACAGGGCTCGAGCGAACTGGCAAGAAGGACCCCATCCTTCGCTTTGACGTTCACGTAGGAAGGCCTCTGTCCTCTTTCTTGGTCGCGCACTCACAGAGCCCAGACAAACATCACCCGCTTCCGTACTACTCAGTTCCGCGATGTCCGCCGACTACACTCGGAGTTTGTCAAGCTGGCCGAGCATCTGATATCCGCCAACCCAGACGCCTTTGTTCCCGCAGTTCCCCCGCCTCTGACTTCGGCCGGCGCAGGCACGGATGAGGATGAGTCTCGCGTCAAGGCTCTTATGCAGCGATGGTTAAACTACGTCTGTGGAAACGACGTCTTGATGCAAGACGACGAAATGGTGCTCTTTGTCGAGAGCGATTTTGGCTACAGCCCCATGGTTAAGAGGAAACAGCCAGCTACTGGCGTCCGCAGAAAGATTTTGAAGCAATTTGCTCCCCCCCCTGATGATACCCCTGAACTTGCGGATGCTCGACCGACTGTCAAGCTGTTTTACCTCGGTAGCATGGACGCTGGCCACAAGGTTGACAAGCTGGTCAAGGCCCGGAGAGGTAGGTATCTCGCTGGATTTGCCTGGATAATGCTAACCTGGTCAAGGGCTTGGTCTTGCTGAGGCTGACTACGGTGCCAAGCTTACGAGCATGAACGTTCAAGAGCTTCACCCCGGCCTAGCCAATGCCTATCGGAAGCTAGGCAAGGTCGTCCAGACCGTTGGCGACTACCACGCGGCCCAGGCGACAGCCGAGGCTACCACCATCGGTGACCCGTTCCAATATCATTCCCAGGATGCATTCATTGTCAAGGAATCTCTTACCAACCGCCAAATTCTGATCCGCGAGTTTCTGCAAGCGCAAGAAGCCACTCGAGGCAAGCTCAACGCAGCTGACCGGCTAAAGGCCAGCTCCAGTGTCCGCCGCGAGAAGGTGGATGAGGCCATCACCGCCTTGGATGATGCCCGTCAGCATGAGACTTACCTGTACAACAAGACGAACCGTGTCACCCAGAACCTTGTTCAGGAGCGCCGTAAGTGGTTCTCCAGGACGTCGTCCGATCTGCGCCTGAGCATCAGGGAGTACGTGCTCCGCGAAATTGAGGCCGAGAGACGGACACTGGCTGTTCTCGAGACGGTTCGGCCAGATATCCGATCAATTGATGCCTCGGGCGGCCTGAGCCGTCTCGGTCGTGAAGCCCACCCAACGGTGCGCCGTTCGAGCCTCGCCGCTAGCCAGGGTCCCAAGGGTGACGCCTGGAGTGGTGTCCCTCGCCGCTCGGATGCAGCGAATCGCAGCGTATCGGGTAGTCTCATCAGCAAGGTCTCTGAGGAGGGTGACAACGAAGATGCCGCCGAAACGAGCCAGGGACGAGCCGCGGGTGGTCGTACAGGACTCAAGGGAGTGAATGAGGAGGACGATGAGGATCGTGTGGACGCTAGAAATGCTGCGAGTCGCCTGGCGGCCAGCACCTTCTAGGTTGTCTATGAGTGATGGGAGGGCAGTTATGTGGATGGTGGATCAGGGCTTGCATCGGTTTCCCCCTCTCGCGATAGCATTGCTCTGAACCTGATGTCATATGTAAAATTGTATGCTTTGTTTCCTCATCTGCGTCGTCTCATCTCACATGTGTGCGGGAACGGTTTCACCTCTCGGGAGTGCGTCCCCGGGTAGAACGCCGAGGTGTGAACCGAGAAGGCCATGCATCTACCGGCTGACTCTGTTGGCCCCTTGTCCTGGTGGCGTCGACGGTTGACTGTTATTTCGTCACTTATCATCCATCATACCCGATCTCAAAGTGATAAGCGGTGTAGAGGTGGGCTTTTGTCATAGTCACTCCGGCTGTTTGCCCCCGATTCCGGATGCGAGGTGCTGATGAGGTGCTGCGTCAGAGCCTTAATCCTGATCCATCATCTTGAGGCCAGACATCGACATGTATTCCGCGTGGAGACCTGTGCACAGCCTTATTCATATGCTGCACTAAAACCTTGAATTTGGAGGCCCCGAAGATGGTCCCAGATAAGAGGCCCTAGACTCATTGGACACGCCCTTGTGTGAAGGGCCGGACATCTGTTTCCAGCTTGACTAGTGACAAGTTGCAGCACAACACGTTGTACTGTGTGACTGCGACACAGACCAGCTGTTTGGGTCATAAGGGTAGGTGGTTATAGATTGTGCCCATGCAGTGACTATGGCGGAATCCCAACACACATGTTGTGTTACTTTGATGACGATTGGGGGATTCGGCAGATCTCTTTCTGATATCAGTGAGGAAGTGGACACGGAGAGAATAAAGCAATTCCCCGCAACCATTCAATGACTCCTGGCTTCTTTCTGGATAACTACTTGGCCATTGGAACCAGCTCGTGGGCCGGCTTTCGTCATCCTGTAGGCAAATAGCTCTGGAACAAACAACCAACCCACCCGGGAACGGGCCGCTTGCATCCTATTAGATCACGCTCGAAGCCACATGTTTAGGTGGTTGGCTATATTGCGCGATATTGTCGTCTCTTTCCCAACCCAAACGGAACGGACTTGTGGCCGTCGAGCCTGAAGCTGCAAGGGGGGAGGGTGAAAACGCGTATATTTGAATCGAGGAGACGATGCTCCACCATGTCGACAGCCAGTAGAGGTTTCGAATGCATGTTCCGTACCAAAAAAGCTTGCAGCAATGCCGGGCCCGACGCCGGTTACTGGCCGCCAAGTTTCGACTGGGTACCATCGCAGGATTGCATGCCGAGTTGTTACCCTGTCCCAATATTTGACAATCGAACCGTGATCGACCTCCTAACGTGCTCACTGCTATCCCGTTCCAATCTTTGGTAATGGACGCAAGGTTTTCTCGATGGTTGAAGGGAACCAAGGGTTGTCAGAGTCTTAAGCTCCGAAGTGGCGGTCTGATAGGACCGGGATCTTCCGTGTGCCTCAAATAACTTTGGATCAGTGTTTCACAAGCAGTTGGCGAAATAGTGCCGATCTCTGTTTGATCTGGCTTCAAACAGGATATCTTTCCTTGGCACACCACGCCTGGGAATTGCAGTAATTATATAAATTGTTGTGTAGGCAACGTAAAGGTCCGCTGTGGAAGCGACGGAGCCGTCCTCTTGACGAGCAAATCAAGTTGCGTATCACAATTGTTGTCATGCACATACTTGGCCCATAAGTAAGTTGTTGATATCCTCGCATAGAGCCTGAATCGAGACATCCGTGGTGATGGTGATTGGAAGCACGTCTAACCATGATCTGACACAATATGGGAGCTTGTGCGTGCGTGCGTGCGTGTGTGTGTGTAGCCACGAGGTGGTCGGACAGAGCTGTCGACTATTTCCAGGGATGATGATGAAGTGGTGGAACCAACAGTGCATGGATCTCGTCATTTTTGCATCCTGGATATGTCCAATCCTTAAGATTGAGCTGGAAGCGAGAGGGCTGCTGCAGCCCAGTGACATAGACTGCACCATGTCAACCGGATCCTTCCAACAGACAGCGGAATGAGCGGTCTCTCGATTGTGTCGAGGAGCAGATAGTGCCGGCACTTGGGTTGCAATGTCTTAGTCAAGCTGAACTTTGAGGCAAGGGCTAGGGCACTAGAGCACTTTCGTCGGCGTACACATGCATTCTAGAAGGCGCTCCCAGCCGCCGAATGGCCCGGGATTGCGAAACCGTTCCGAGCAGGCTTGGCCCTGGCGGGTCTCCATGGTCAAGCCCAGCCGGCGGTCTTGAACGAAACGAGAGGGAGGTGCAGCTGTAGCGCATTGACTTGCGAACCCTCATTTCTGCAGGGTTGACATCTGTATGACTCGGACAAATCTGCTGCGGAACCTTCCAATGAGGCTGTCGTCCCTCCATGTAGAAGCTTGGACAGAATTGCCCGAGTTGGGTTGCGCTTCTCCCACATGGGAGACCAGATCGCGATGCCGAGAGCCAGAGGGTGAAAATGCAGTGACACCCCATCAGCATCCGGCGGGGAGGAATTGGCCACCTGGGGTCCTGGGGTCTGGGGTTTCGATCCTACAACCCCTGTCGGCCGTATTAGGCGCGGTTTGCGTTGGGACCAAATCGAAGGACCTCATCCTCTCGCGTGGTGTCCCTGGTCGCTTGAAACAAGCTGCAGCCAACGCTTGACAGGTGGAGGCGATAGACTGGTAGCGCAGGAAAGTCTCTGATTGATAAGGACCGATCATCACACAGGCTCCGCCAGGCGAGTGATCACCGATGCAAGGATCTTGTTTTTTTTTTCAATGGCCGAAAACTGGAGCTGGTGACCGAGGTGAGGCAATGCAATGAGTAATAAGGACTGCCCCAGTTTCTGGAGAGTCCCCAAGATCAAGATGGATCTTGATGAAGAAGAGGGAAGAGGTTGGAGTTGGAGGGCATGGATGTGTCCCGATTGGCGATAAGGGCTTGGGAAATGCAGAGGGCAAGCACGCTTATCGGGTGGAAGGCACGACTTAGACGGCCCTTCCAGAATTAAAAGTCCGCCTATCGAGGACGCCAACGTTGGAACGCGCCTTCCACAAATTCTGCAGTGAGCACCTCTACGGCCAGACTTGCAGCCGAGATGATCCTTTCGCCTGCACCAAGGATCTTGTCTTTGCCTACCAACATGGCGAAACCAGGCAGGCCTCCACTTCCCTCCACTTTCATGACGCCTGAGGGTTGGAACCATCACTTCTCGAAATTACGCCTAGGTTGGCGGAGGCACCGAGACTCGGATGCGGCTCGGTCCTCATTAGGTTCTCTTTTGGGCCTCGTCCCCTCCAGCTTGCGGCTTGCGGCGTACGGCCTGCGGCTGACGATTGCTGGTGGAGAGGGATGGGTAGTGGACGACGACTGGCGACAGAGAATCACAGTGCCCCTGCAATCATGGGTTTCGACAAGATCTCCGCCTTGACACCCATTAGCTCCATTCCGAGGGAGACGACGGATGCCCGAGCCTCTCTCAAGAGTCGATTGCCGTCAAGCCAGGCAGAGCTCTGTCTCAACGCCCCGAGACCGCTCTTTACCTTGACTTCTTGGCCTTGTCGTTCCACTGGCACCTCGTCACTCTTTCCTCGGCCCTCCGGCTGCCGGGGCATTAGGCCGGGCATTGAGCAGGCCCTGGTCTGTCAGAGACGCCGACGAGCTGTTCTGCCCGTGCTACGCACGACAACATGCACCCTATCGTGCCCTCACCGCGATCTCGGGTGGATTAGGGGGCACACCCTCCGTCTAGCTGTGCATGGTTCCGGTCCATCTGGCCGCCCTCCGTCACAGAAAGATGCAACCTCATCTACAGCAGTAGGCTTGTCATCGCAATTGATGATCTTGTTTCCTCCTTGGAGCGGGCACCAGTCGTAGTTGGTATCGCCAGGGTGTTGAACGACTTGTTGGAGCCGTGACAAAACACAGCGTGCGGCTCCTGGCACCACCCCTCCTCCAGCAAAGCGATGGTTGTATCCTTCAAAGCATTGACGCCATGCTGGAGACCAGCGACAGGTTTTCCCATCTGCTAGGACCCTTGACGCCGCTAACAGACCCATGATAGCGCGCCCCGCGACCAGGCATTAGGTCTTGAGTGACGCCCCATCTGTGCATGCAAGACGCCCGTCCTCAAAACAAACCCGTTCGCAACATCCACCAAGACTACCCTCATGGTCCGGCCTCGGCCCAGGTACACGGCGCACCATCTCGCCCACCAGGGGCCGCCCCTCCACGCCATTGCCATGTCGTCCGGCCCCGCAGCTAGTTGGCGAGATGGCAATGTCTAGCGGAAGACTCCTTGTCCCCCGGAGATAGCTTGTTGTTCCCTGACTGGGTCATGTCCCGTCAACCAACTCAACGCCTCGAGGCGCCGGGCCACCTTGGCGTTGGGTAATTGCTGATGAACACACGCCCTGCCTTCCATTCCTGCCCTCGAATCGGACTCCGGAGGATGCTGGCGAGGACTGTTACCTACTTAAGGGGTGGGGTCCCTTCTTATTTGCCTCTATCTCCCTCTACCCGAAGAGAGATAAATCCTCAGGTCTTCTTCATCTGTTGTCCTTAGCTCAAACATCCCACGCCGAACTGGTCCCATATCCCACGTTTTCATACCTTATTTCTTTAATCCCAACCTGCTTTTGGCACTTGAAGCGCCTCCAGGAACCATCCCGGACCACAACCCCCACGCGCCGGACTGCTCCCACGTTCTGCTCCCTCCACCAGCCAATCCCGTTGACTGTATTTGCCCCAAGAGGCAACAGGCCAAGCCATCGACCGACTTCAAGTCTCCATTCTCTCTAACATCCCACCCTCATCCCACGCTTCGAGCATTATTCTCGTTAGCCATGGCCCCAGCTGCGACAGGAGAGATTGCGCCAATGCATCTACCCGTCTGTTCCTCGAAGCCATCCAAGATCAGTGCCTCTGTCTTGCATGGTCCCCGCGATCTGCGATTGGTAAGTGCTTCCAACTTGGTGACACGAGCACCATGGTCTCAGCCCTATCCGACACCCGGCTAACTTGTATACCGCGCTAGGAAACGAGGACGATCGAGGCTCCCGGGGCTGGCGAGCTGCAGATTGCCATCAAGGCCACTGGCATTTGTGGATCGGATGTTTCATACTACAAGAAGTTTGCCAATGGCGATCTCTGCGCCTGTCACCCACTCTCTCTGGGCCATGAGTCGTCTGGTGAAGTTGTTGCCATTGGACCCCAGGTGACGGGCTTCCAGCTGGGTGACCGAGTTGCTCTCGAGGTTGGCGTTGGCTGCGGTCAATGCGGGATCTGCCGGAAGGGCAGATACAACCTCTGCAAGAAGATGCGCTTCAGGAGCAGCGCCAAGAGCTACCCTCACTATCAAGGCACTCTCCAAGAGAGGATCAACCACCCTGCCGTCTGGTGCTACAAGTAAGTTCTGCTCCCACGGACTCCTCCGGATCCTCCCTAACAGCTATACTCCGCAGGCTTCCCGACAATATCTCGTATGAGGCCGCTGCGCTCCTCGAACCCTTGTCTGTTGCTATTCATGCGGTCAACCGTGCCAAACCGGAGCCCGGCTCCACTGCTCTGGTAATTGGAGCTGGCACCGTTGGCCTGTTGACTGCTGCCATGGCCCGCCAATCGGGCTGCACCTCTGTCACGATTACCGACATTGATGCAGGACGGGTCAACTATGCTGTCAGTCGAGGATTCGCGACACATGGATATGTGACCCCACGATCACGGCTGAACTCATCCAACGTCTCCTCTGGGGTCTCCACCCCAGAGACTGGTGTCATGACCCCGGCGAGCACCTTCTCTACTGCGAGCCGATTCGATGGAGCCAGGTCATTGGCTGAAGATATCCTTGCTTCTTCGAACCCTGCGGGCGCCTTTGTGCTCGAGGAGGACGAGGATGGTGTGGATGTGACCTTTGAGTGCACCGGAAAAGAAGTCTGCATGCATACCAGCCTGTATGCAACCAAGGCTGGCGGCAAGGTTATCATGGTGGGCATGGGAACACCCATCCAGACACTCCCCTTATCTGTAGCACACCTTCGCGAGATTGACATCTTGGGCATCTTCCGCTACTCTAACACTTACCCTACCGGCATCCGGCTCCTATGCTCCCAGGCCAGAGGCGGCCCCGGCTTTGGGCTGCCATCCCTGGATGAGATGGTGACGCACCGCTTCAAGGGACTCGACAAGGCGCCCGGTGCCTTTGAGCTGGCGAGCCGCACCAGCGACGACGAGGGCAACCTGGTCTTGAAGATTGTGATTGAGGCCTGAAACTCTCGAGTTACTTGGTTGAATGCGTTATGACTGATAGACAGAGATATCCAGGTACCATGTATTTTGGTACCATCTTTTTTATAAATTCTGAAGGCGAGATTTGGGTTTAAAAGTATTGGGGAAATGATTTTCTTTAATGTTAGGATTTGTTGTTTTGGCTTTGTTAGGGAAAAGTTGGGCTTATTGGCGGAAATGTCTAGACTGCTATTCCGGATGGTGTTAGACAAAAAAAATTAAAATTTTCTATATCAGCAATAGATGGAATGGGATGTCAACGTATACACTTTCTTGGAGCCTCAAAGCATGAATGTAGTGCAGAGTCATGGTTGGGAATTCGAGAATAGGTATGTAGGCATGTGCTGACATGATATTGTTCGTACTCGTAAGCCGGTCTTCTATAATGTACCGTCGTTTGTTCTTGATCTACCCTAACACCTAACGCCAGGCTGAAATGTTTATGGATGAGCCCACCATGGCGGGGACCTCTGATATTCGCCATTTCCCTCGAGTTCCTTGGTAATCTGTCTGTAGCCCAACTATATCAGATGAGGATATCGCCCGCACCCCTGATGTTGAAGGTAGTTGGGTCCATGGAATAATCTGGGTTGCCCCCGCGGCGGCTGGTTGCCTTGGATGTCTCGACCACGTTGAACTTCTTGCCCACATCGCGGGCCTGGTTGACGCTCTGCATGATGCCGTTGAGGAGGCCGACGAGATTGACATCATTGGCCTCATGGAGCATCTCGCGCTCGAACGAGGCTTCGTCCGAGGGGATGACGAGATCTAGACGGCTGACGAGGGCCTGGATCTGACGCAGCACGGTAATCGAGGGAGTTGTGTAGTCGGTGTCCATGCTCCCAGGTTCAGCTGCATCACCGTTGACGTATGAAGGCGGCAGACGCTCGAGGTAGGTGGTGAGGAGGTTGATGCGCGACTGGAGCATCTTGATGGCGTTGGCCTTGGCGGTGAGGGCGGCAATCATCTCGTCCTCCTCGGGCGTGAGAGCGGCGGCGTCATCCTCCAGCTTGCGCTCCTCGTCCTGGCTCTCGACCAGGCGACGCTTGCCCTTGCCGTTGGACTCGACGGACAGCGAGGGCTTCTCCTCCTTGGGGGCGGCGGCAGCGGCGTTGCCTCCTGACCCGGCGACGTAGTTCATGCTAATCATCTCGGTCTCATCGGTCTCGACCGAGTAGGGCAGCTCGCGGAACTTGAGCTTGAGGGTGGGTTCGCCGTCGTCCATCTTCTTGTCCTCGCCATCGTTGTTATCGGCGCGGGGGTCGTCGACCTCGTAGTTGCTCTCGTAGATTGTCAGGGGAAGCTTGCCGCCGACGGAGTGGTCGAGGACCTGTTCGGGGTGGAAGCCGAGGAGGACGGCCGACTCGTTCCAGCTCTCAAGGATCTGATTGTGGATGGGGAGGGTTGTCGGGGTCGGACCGGAGGAGGGGAGGAGGGTGTACCAGCCGACAAAGTCGAGCTGCCTGTCCTTGTGGACGGTGATCACTGGAGAGGTGTTAGAGAATGAAACCTGTGGGTGAGTTGTGAGAGTTGCTGACTCTGCTCTAGACGTGCGCTGAACTTTTCGGCGTTGAGAAGATAGCCGCCCTGTGTGTTTGGTGCCTCCATGGTGTGTGCTTCAAAAGCATGCTCGATGGTAATCTCGCGACCATTTTGCTGTCCGAGCAGCGCGCCCACGATGGGTCCGGTCTGCTGTCGAAGGGTATGCCGTGTGATGTAGTCGGAGATGGTCAAGAGAACGAGAGGGTGGAGGATGGCCTGGAGCTCGGAGCTCTTTTGGTTAGAGAGGAGGGGGTTTGAAATTGCGGCAGCCATGATGCTGAGAGAAAAGGAGCTGTAGATGGTTGATGATAAGTTGGAGCGAGCTCCAGCTGCAGCTGTATCCGTAGGCAGACAGCGTGTGGAATAACGATTGCCCCGCGTTGGTCGGCTTCAGCTCAAGTTGGTTGGTTAGGTACTGACCGTGTGCGGCTCCGAGAATGTGGGGTTGCCGGCGTTGACGTTGTTGGCCCAGCTCCAACATGGTCCATTCCAGCAAGTGGGTGGAGCAGAACATGACTAAGCTGCTGGCTCTCTCACGTTCCCCCATGGATGGCAATTTCGACTCAATTTCCATTCAGCTCGACCGCATGATACCCTGAATTTACACCATCGAGAGGGGGATCAAATTGTCGCTGGTTCCTTCTCTCTTTCTAGAGACGACCTGGGCCGTGTCGGCGTCTGCTCTGCAGTCACTCTTTGCCGCCTATTCGACCGAAACCTTAGGGGGACAATGACCCCTGCTGGTTCTTTACAGTGACTGACTGACATCCAATCCATCAGGAGTCAGGCAGCGCAGCGCAGGCAGGCATTGATTGCCCACGACAACAAGCATCGTTTTGCTTTGTTCGTCCGTCATGGCTGCACATCTCCCTCGGATACTCGACGACAAAAGAAGCCTCCTTCTTCGACTTGCCCCATCAATGCCGGCCTCGGCACGGCTCTTTTCTCGCCGAATCTCTGTGTAACTGTGTACATTAAACCTTTTTTTTTTCGTCTTGCGGCTGCTGCAAGAAGCTTTGGCAGCAAGCAAGCAGCATCTTGGAGAATCTCCACCTCAATGTAGGTCCCCCTAGCAGTTTTTCTTTATTTCCTTTTTCCTTCTTTATCCATGCTTGGTCGCCCTCATCCTCTCTTTTTCTTTCTTTTTTCCTTTGCAGACTCTGCTGTGCATAGAGGCTCGCATCTTTTTACACTTCGCTTCACATCCCCTCCCCTTTCGCTCTTTGCCGTCTCTTCTACCTTTACCCCAACCCCTTTGGACGGTCCTCACTGGCTGGGAGAATCCAGCATACTCTCGGCAAATCTCCAACTCATCTGATCTCAAATAGTCTCTCTTATCTACCTCCCGTCTTGCTCGACTTTTGGAGACCTTGGCAAGACTGAGGGGTATCAGCTGGGAGACTCGTCTCAGTCGAGTCTCATCTCGAGATCGCCTAGCACTCCTTGTTCCTCGAGGCCTGTTCTGTTACTGTTGCGCTTTATAAGTGGATAGAACAGCCTTGTCTGCCTACCTCGACGACATCCGCCCTTGTCCATCCTCGCCCTGGACATACACAATCATATCATATCATGGATTCACACAGCGGCAAGCGTCACCACGACGACAGCATCGACAGTGCGTCGCCAGTGCCTAGCAAGAAGTACAAGCAGGCAACTTCGTTTGGCTCCGATACTTCAGCGACCACAGCCACTTCCACCGGCTCCATCGAATTGGACTATCCCGCAGCACATCCTCAGCTCCGCCTAGACACTCTTCTCCCGGCCTTCAAGAGCGTACAATATGACCGTCCCACGGTTCGATCAAGATCACCTCAACCTCCTTCACCGAGATCACATTGACGAAGTCGCCTTTTTCTGGATTTCCACTTTTCAACATGGCACGGCACGGCACGGCACGGAATTGTTTTTATATACAAAGATTGGATACCGATACCAACACGCACCACCACCCTTGACGGCGTAGGGGGCAGACTTGTTCTCAGCATTCTAGACTCAGAATGATTCCCATTTGTTTTATCTCTTTACGCGAGTTACGAAGTATACCGGTTTTGATGGATTCGGGTCGGTCACCAGGGATTTGGGTTACGAGCCTTCGACTTTTCTAGCGTCTTGTTTTCATTGTCGGTGTTGGGCCAACAACTTATAGAGCGGAGGGAAGCAGCAGCATTACTATTAGACTGGGGATATCTAAAGGAGGATAAGGGGTAACGATGTATTAATGGTACATGTACAAGTAGGTAGGATACGGCATACGCACCAGATTCTCCTAATTAATATTACAAGCAAACAGAGCCTTTCCTGCGCCAGCAAACTCCCATTCTTCATAAGCCATTCTTCATATTCTCATTATTCGTTATCCATCTTCTCTCGCTCATTCACTGTCCATCTCCCACCACCACATGACGCTCTCGTCCCTCCTCGAAGGGCTTATCTCAAAGTTGCGCTCCATGGTGGTCCTTGCGTTCTCCATGACGAGCTGCTCGACCCGGGCCATGGCGTCCCCGTCGCCCGACCGCTTGGCCGCAATGTAGAGCGCCATGAGCTCGGCGTGACGGGACTCGTAGTCCAGCCTCACGCGGCGCCGCCGGGCTTCGGGATCACATGCCGCGCACGTGTCGTCGAGGTACTGAACCTTGACGTCGGGGGTGCAAGGCCGCGAGGCGGTAGCGGTGCAGCAGCAGGTCGTGGCGTAGTTTGTAAAGGTGTGGCCGCAGGCCATGGTTGTCTTGATGCTCATGCACATTCTGGAAGCGTCGAAAAGCTTGGATCAGGTGTTCGAGAAGGTATCAAGGTTGTGTAGGTATAGAGAGGTGGTTATGGATCATGGATAGTAGTAGTGGTGGTTATCGAGGTTGTGGGCGACTTGGCTGTGGCCGGCTTGTCCGTATGTAGCAACACCCATTGAAGAGCTCAGCTTGAGAACGAAACGAGTCAAGTCAAGGCGCCAAAAGGGAAACGGGTTGAATTTCAATGAATCCAAGAAGCCTCCTTCTGCCCAATGACTCCCTAAACAAAAACAATTGGGTGAACCCCTGCTCAAAAGCCGGTGATGGGTGTCGCATGATCATCATGGCACAGAGCCCACTCACCGCCATACTACGCCTCACGGTTGCAACCGGCAAAGTCAAATTGGACCGCGCAAACGAGATTTGGAGGGGCGGGAGAGGACGGAGCGTCGAGGCGGTGGGCATTTCCAGGAACCGACGGTGTACGGGAATGCTGTTGATTTCGAGTCATGACGGGGCTAATCCTCACGAGAAAGATGGACATGATGGCGCGGTCTAAATGGCAATGGTCTATTTGATCCGAGGTGGGACTATTTAAGCTACATGCTTGTCTAACCATAACAAGCGCAGAGGGGGGAATATATATCTTTCCTTGGCATCATGCTAACAAACTCCGGAACTCCTGATAGCATCCTTGTGTGTCCATCATGACTCCTCCGACTTTTGCTCTTCCTCCCGAGCCTTGCCTCCTCCTGGACCCTGCTTCCCCTGCTTGATGCTCTTCCACTCAACGCAGAGCGCGCAGAGCAGTTGAACAACTGAAAGCGCCACAGCTGCAAAGAAGATTCTAGTGATGGCGTAGTTATAAGCGCTCAGGACCTGCCCCATGTACTTGGCCGGCACAACGTCGTGAAGGTCCGTAGCACCCATGTTGACGACGGCCTTTGCGTCGAGGCCCGGGATGTCGGATAGACGGTCCACGAGGCGCCCACTGAGGATCGTCTGGCCGACCGATACGAATACAGCGCCGCCCAGCTGCTGGGCGAAGAATGTTATGGAGATGCCGGTAGGGATGTGCTCCTTGGGGAGGGTGGCCTGGATGGCGAGGCCGGCCGTCTGCATGCCGAGGCCGACGCCGAATCCGACGAGGAACTGATAGGCGATCCAATGCGAGGAGCCGGTGCTGGGGGTCAGAGTGGTCAAGAGCCCTTCGCCAACGGCCATGATGCAGGGGCAGACGATCATGGAAGGCACGTAGTATCCGATACGTTGGGTAAAAGCGGCGGATAAGATGCTGGCAACGACGAGACTGAGGACGAGCGGGATGGTGTAGATTCCCGATTTGACGGGGTCGATGCCCTTTGTAGCTTGGACTGTAAACGTGTTAGTGACCACTCGTGAGAGTATGGTGAAGAGTACATACACCAGAGGGGAATGTAGTAGACTGCGAGCATCATGGTACCTCCGATGAAGAACATTACCCACGCACACGCCAGCATAGTTCGCTGCTTGATAACCTTGACAGGAATAGTTGCCGTGTCCGGCATCATGACCTGCACAACGGCAAACGCAACGGCCGTCAGACCAAAGACGATGAACAGAAGGATCAACCGCCAGTTGCTCCACGAATACGTCGAGCCGCCCCACTGGAGCGCGAGGATGAGGCAGATCATGGACGGGACAAAGAAGAAAGTGCCCAGGGGGTCGAGCCGGGTGATGTGCTTCGAGAGGGGCACAGACTCGTGCTCTTGCTTGGAAACCTTTAGGAAGAAGAGTAGAAAGACCGAGGCGACGGCGCCGATGGGGAGGTTCATGTAGAAACACCACCTCCAGGTTGCTCGTCCAGCAAAGGCTCCTCCGATAAGGGGGCCGGCGACGGAGGAGATGCCAAACACCATTCCGAACATGGCTGCAAGAGTTAGCGGGTTGATTTACTTGTAGAACTAGGTATAGAGAACTTACATTGAAACATTGGTCGCTTGTGGAGAGGGACCATGGGGATGATTGCCATCATCGAGCCTGTCATGATGCCCGCAGAGCCGACACCAGCAATGGCCCTCCCGATGATGAAAGCCACAGAACTAGGCGCAGCTCCACAGACAGCAGAGCCAACCTCGAACAGGAGGATACACGCCAAGAAGGTCATACGTAGATCGTAGAAGCGATAGATGCGGCCAAAGATGAGCTGAAACGCCGCAGTGGTGAGCATGTATGCCGAGCCGTACCAGCCAATGTCGCCCAGACTGTCAAACTCGTTTGTGATCATGGGGATGGCGGTGGCGATGATGGTACGGTCGAGGGCGACGAGGAACATGGCTGCAAAGACGGATGCTATGATGAGCCAGAACTTGAGCGTCTTTGGCTTGTAGTTCTCGAGGGCCTCTTGTTGGAAGGCTGGGCCTTGGGGTCTTTGCGTTTCCACCTCGGGCTCATCTGAGAGTTGTTGAGATTGGCGAGACTCGCCTTGTTTCTCAGAGGATGGAACATTTATTATCTCGGTGGTGACACGCGTTTCGGCAGAGGATAGTGAGTTTGTAGACTTTTGATCTCGTCGGCGATCGGGTTGGGGTGAAGTTGTGTCGGGAGACGACATGGCGAGTTGACGGAAAGGGTTGGTGATGAAGTAGGAGTATATTAAGAGTAAATCCTTAAATAAAATAACGAGAGATAGTTCTTTTATCCAAATATGAGATGGTTGTCAAGGCATACTCAAGTGTCGACTTATTGATGCATCTTAGCATCCAGCCAAGATATATATATATCCTGCCATCGGGAAAATCAATGACCGGCTGACTTAAAAAATATGCGAAAACACACAAAAAAGGATCAGACTAATAACCGAGCCCAATGATATTGAATAATACGCGTCCTGGTTCGAGGCTCTAACAATTGAAGTTGTCCGAACGGCGAGGGAGCCTCAAGGTCGGATCCGGGGAGTGTCAGACTAGACCCGATTGGGCAACCCACGTCTGGAAACCGCCAAGAGCTCGTCCCCTCCTCGGGACCGACGGGTATAAACTCGCCCTTCAACACTTGACATTTCATCGCCCTCTTGTTTCGGCGAGCCTCTTGTACCCGAGGACGACTCGTTACATATGAGCAGGCCCTGAAGCTGTTGATCATCTGCTGCAGGCACTATTTTCCTGTGCAGGGCGTTCCCCTCTGCGCAACCAGAGACTGACCCAATCAGACCCCGAGCAACCCGTCCATCGGTCATCGTGAGAGAGGCGCCAAGCAAAGACGCTCTCCTCTTTGTTGCTTGCTCGGGCCCGAGATAGGATCCCCCCTGGACCATCACCGCCTTTCTGGGCCTGTCACCGGCAGCAACTCGTTGGTCCCCGTCCGCCCCCCGTCAATCTCAGCCCTACCCGCTGGCTGGGCAAGACCTTGAGTTGCAGCTCAGCTGAGGTCCTCATCAGCTCATCTCATCTCTTATTCGTGTCCCGGGAAACGCCTCGTCTGGGCCCAGCAGTGCCCGCCCCATCCTCCCTGCTGCCCTCGACGCACACCACCAAAGAGGGGGGTCCTCCCCACGCCACCGACACACGGACGAGTATTGGGCTGACCTCCGCCGAAGCCCCGGTCCACTTCTCCGGTTCAGCCCCTTCCGATCCCGAGCCTCGCTCCGTCCATCGAGATGCCCTATCCCGATGGCATCCCCGGTGTTCCGGGCTCTGCCCCGCAGCAGCAGCAGCTTCACGATCCTGCAGCGGTCAAGCTAACCCGGGGCACTAGCTGTGTTCTCTGCCAGCAGCGCAAGGTTCGCTGCGACAAGAACAAGCCCTGTGCCAACTGCGTCAAGGCAAAGGTTGAGTGCCGCGTCATTCCACCTCAGCCTCCTCGACGCCGGAAGAAGCGCCTCCAAGAGAAGGACTTGATTGATCGGCTCAAGAAGTATGAGAGTCTACTGGCTGAGCACGGTGTCAAGGTTGATGCCATCGGCCATGAGCTGAGGCCCGATGGCCTACCAGGTGATGATGTCGACGAGTTGGAGAACGACTTTGAAGGCCTCAAGACGTCACCCGAGACTAGCTCCTCGCCCGCTGCCCCCCAGGTAGAAAAGTGAGTGCCCTTTCACATTGCCTGCTTTCAGTCATGTTGACCCTGCCACAGAACCGGCGGTGGAACATGGTTCTCTCTGCATAAAGAGGTACGCCCCTGAGACACATTGACCCCCCTCATTCTTCTCATACTAAGTCATGCAATAGTTCCGAGCAAGTGAACATATGCTCCAAGACTCTTCAGAAGACGAGCCCGAGGTTGGCTCTACCATCCACCGTGCCTTTGACCGCATGTTTGCGACGGATGGCTTCCCCTTTATCATCGGCGGCCCCCTCGGTCCCATCACCCACCTTCATCCTTCCACTATTCACATCTTTCAGCTCTGGCAGATCTACATTGACAACATTAATCCTTTGCTCAAGATCACACACGTCCCTACGGTGCAGGCTCAGATCATTGAAGCGAGCTCCGACATTGGAAATGCGCCGAGTAATATCGAAGCTCTCATGTTTGCCATTTACTTCATGGCCGTCACGTCTCTCGAGGATGCCGACGTCTACAAACGTTTTAACCAGTCCAAGAAAGAGCTTCTGGCGAGGTTTCACTCCGGTACGCAGCAAGCTCTCACCAAGGCTGGTTTCATGCGTGTCAACGACCCCATTCTCCTGCAAGCATATATCCTCTACCTCGTGAGTATATCCAGGACAAGACATGAAGCTCTTGTGATAACAGTCTCTAGTTTGCCGTTCGATGGTTTGTCGACCCTCGACAGGTCTTTTGCCTCATTGGACTCGCTGTCCGCATAGCCCAGCGTATGGGCCTTCACCGGGACCCAGCCCAATTCGGCCTCTCTCCGTTCGAGGTTGAACAGCGTCGTCGACTGTGGTGGACCCTTGTCGGGTACGACCGTCGACTGGGAGAAATGTCTGGGTCAACCGTCACTGCCCTCTCCAGCGGTGGTGACTGCAAACTACCCCTGAACGTCAATGATTCAGACCTACACGTCGACGGCAAAGAGATGCCGACACCTCACACGGGGCCGACCGAGATGCTCTTTGCTCTTACGCGCGTCGAGCTCGCCATGGCGGTTTCGAGTGACAGCAATCGCGACAGCTACAAGCTAAACAACCCAGACAAGAGTCCGGCGGCCACGAGCACATCTGGTTCTCGATCAACAGCCACCATCCGTCTTGCTGGCCAGGACGGTCCGTCCTATTCCCTTGAAGGCTACTGTGCGCACATCGAGGGCACATATCTCAGCCAATGCGACCCCAAGATCCCCCTGCACTTCTTCACCCTCACCATGACCCGTCAGGCCCTCTGCAAGATGCGCATCCTCAGCTTTCTCGTCCGCATGCACAATGCCGATCACGTACCGCTCAAGGAGATCGAACGGGACAACCTCTTCCTCCAGGCCACGCAGATGATCGAGTACGACAATGTGGTCCAATCATCCGAGTCCCTGCGGCCCTTCAAGTGGTACTCGATGCACCATTTTCCCTTCCCGGCCTACATGTTTCTTGTGCAGGAGCTGCGTCACCGCGTCTCCGGCCCCATGGTAGAGCGTGCTTGGGACGCCATCTCCAAGAACCACCAGCTGCGCGGCCTGCTCAACAACTACCACAGCCCCATGCACATTGCCTTCGGCGGCCACTTTATCAAGGCCTGGGACGCACACGAAGCCGCCCTCGTCGCGGCCGGCAAGCCTGTCCAGCGACCCAGCTTCCTCGGGCTTTTGCAAGAACGTGCTGAAGCCCGCCGTCGTGCCAAGGCCGAGAACCGTCCTGACCCAGGGCTCTCGCAGCCTCAGATTGGTGTCCCACGCTCACAGGCCGAGACGCCTTCGTCTTCCTCGGGATTCAACTCCATGGCTGCTGGTGGCCAGCGTGCCAACTCTGGATCCGTTGCCTCAAGCGACGAACCTGGCGAGATGGACTGGACGTACCTCATGTCCGGCTACAACGATGCGGGAACTTATCCCCCAATGGGAGGCTTTGGAAGCTTTTCTGGGGGGTTCGGGGGAGGGATGCCTGGCCCTGGCATGGGAGGGGGTATGCCAGGCGCACCCGGAATGGGAGGAGGAGGAGGCGGCATGGGAAGTCCACCAGGGGGCAACATGTTTGGCGGTAACTAGATGGTACAGGCAACTGTTTGCGCATGATGTGGCACGACACACGGGCGTCCTTATTTGCTTTTTGGGGGGAGTCGAGCGGGGAGGAGGAAGCTGTTCTCCCGGGAGTGGGCTTTGGTAGAACGGGCATCGACTGGGAAAAGGGAACCTTGAGCAAAGGAGATGGACGAGGCGAGAGAAGCTGTGTTGTGCATATTTTATTTTTATCAGTTCGATACCCAGGATGGCAGGGTCAAAGGGACACACAGGACACGCATATCGCCTGCATCCGCGATGTTGAAGACGCTCGCAATACATGGTTGGATCGATAGGGAGCAGAGCACTCCTCTCACTGCTATTGTAGATAACAAGGTATATAGAACTCAACTCAGGTTACTGAACTGCGTGAGCAGCATCTATGAATGATATTCACCTCTTCCAAGGCCTGAGACAGTTTCAACAAGCCAGAACCCTGAAACCGAATTGTCAGCACCCACATGCAGACGCGACAAGACGTCTGTCTCATGGATGCAGCCATGACAAGATCAGTCTGCTCATGTTCTCAATGGTCTTTACTATTGTGAATAATATTTGATTCCTCTCCCCAATCAAGAGCCAGTCTTCTTGATCTTGCCCATGCAAACATGCGCTCATTCCTCCTCCTCCTTGAGACATTATGTGTGAAGATGGCTACGGATATCGTCTCGCAGCCTGACATTGTTAGTGCCGCCGACACACCAACTATTAACCCGCCTTCCATCCCCGTCTACCTTGTTCCCAGCCCAGCCCAGCCCCCTGCCTCCCGCAGCAGCCTAGTCTCCACCGCCTGGCAAAGCCATTCATTGACCGACCAGTTCACGAGACATTCTCTCATGCTGCTCTTCCCCTGTTGGATAGCAAGAGGCACAGGGTGCCGATCCTCCCCCTCCATGTGATATGTCATTGTGAGAGACAAAAATGTTTGTAAGTCGCTTTTCTTCTGCGTCGGAGCGCCGTGCGAAGTAACCCTCCACCCATGCTGCCCCCGGCGGCCAAGACCAACGGCTCAGCGCTGTGCTATGTTGCACAACTCTAGCGGAGACGCGGCATGCGACCCGAACCTCGTTGGATCAGGCTCTGTCCAAGGTCCACAGCAACGGCTGACGCCTAGATGGCCGAGCTGCTTGCCCAGCCGGACCTGGTCTGCCTCTCTTCACCCTTCTAGGACAGAGGCTTTTGCGCCCAGAAATCGACCCATCCGAGTTGTGCGTGAATGCGGGGGTTACTGAAGGCTTCAAACACACTGTGCGCGAGCTCGTCCGCCTCGTCTTCGGAAAGTCCCATGGCATCAGGTCGGCCCAGCATTGCTGTGATCCAATCCTCGGTAATGTTCTGAGTAAAGATACCAGTCTCTCGCATCTTTGCTTCGCTGTGCCATCGTCCAATGGGAGTCGACTGGCGCCTCTTGTTGATGTTGGTGAAGCCAACCTCCTCTAGCGTCTCAGCAATCTGATTGGAAAATGACAGGTTCCATCCGTAGATGGTGGTAAAGTGTCCCTCGACAAGGTCGTAAAATTTGTTCATGGGATGGTCATCGGCTGTACCGTCTTCCGAGGAGACTCTTGAGATGACCTCGTGAATTTCGATCCAGCCTCCAGGCCTTAGTTCGCTAGCCCGGGTTGTTAGAAGTTGTTTCATCATGCGCGACTGCGAATCTTACTCGAAAGACCTTTGTATGAGTTGCCGCGGTTTGCGCAGGGTTTGCAGCAGAGCTCTGATGTGAATTAGATCCGCATCGGCATATATCCTTGTCCATGGGCGGTTGTCGTCTTCTAGGTCCTCGACCCGAAACTCCACGTTGGGAGGAGTCCAGTGCGGTTGAATAGGTGACAGGTCGGTTCCAATGACACGTGCGCTGGGGAAGTTCTCGGCCACTGAGATAAAAAGTGTCAGTCTACAGCAACGTCAACGGGCAGAGGGACAGACTATCTTGTGCCCACAACCCAACGCCAGTCCCAAGGTCGACAATCTTTTGCGGATAGTCTCCAATTGGTGCCAAGAATAGCTTGCCGTCCATGAGGTAGTCCAAATACAACTTATGCTTCAGGCCCTCGCGAACCTGCTCGGCATCATCATTGGGCAGGCCGTAGCGACCTTGAAGGAAGCCTTGATATCGCCTGGCAGGTCAGTTTCCCGCCATTGAGTGTAGGCCGGCAGACATGACACACCTTCCGTGCTCGTATGAGTAAAGCTCTCGTGTATTGACTGATGTGAACTCGGATGTTTGTATTGAGTCTCCATAATCCGATGATGGGTCTTCTTCAGGGTCGTTGCGGTCCATGGTTGCAGAATCTCTGCTCCGAGTCCGAGTCCGAGTCCGAGTCCCCAAGGAGGGAATGTTCTCGAGAAGAGATAATTGTGGCGGAGAAAAGACAAGAACGATGACAGGAATACATGGGCACACAGCTAGGCTCAAGACAGATAGAGTCAAACCAAATGGGGCGAGACAGACACGGTTAACCAAGTAGTGTAAGATGGGATGGGCGGTGGGTCGTGACTATATGCCGATAGCAGCTACGGAGAGAGCTGATCCCAAGGGAAGGGTACTGGGGGGTGGAGGAGAGGCCAGGAGGTAAACTTTGAAGGGGTGGGATGTGACAGGATCCAGGAGAACTGGGAAGTCGGGACGCCGATGAAGCCCAAAGCCACGCCCTGGCGCCCAGGACGGCGGGACTGCGGGACGTTGTCTGACAGAGAACTTGCGCAGGGCAAGGCAGGGCACGACACGACGGGACACGACCGACAAGACAGGACAGGGCGCTCGAGGACCCAACAAACCGGGCCGTGGGGAGGGGAGTGGTGTCGAGGTACTGGCCAATGCGAAGAGTGCACCGTGAGGGACCGCTTCCAGAAGCACGGAATGGAGGGTAGCCGGCGCAAGATGCCCCAGGAAACCTCCCAGAAGTCTGGTAACAAACAAGTGGCCGTTGCGGGATGCTTTCTTCAGCCCCAGCCCAGGGCCCCAAGCACTCGGGTCAAGCCGAAACCCTTTTCAGGAGCTTGCCTGCGAGATAACCACAAAAGTGCACCGATCAGCGGCCTAGCTGCGACCTGGTCATGACGTGGTCCAAAGAGTGAGGTCGAAACCACCCAAGTTGAGACGGTGTCGGCCAGCTAATGCACCGTAATGGATAGAGGGACACACGCCGAGGAGATGAAGGACTTTGCTGCTGCTGCCCTCTTACTCTGAGTGGGTAAAATGTGGTTTCTGGTTCAGACGAGGAAAAGGTTGTCCGAGCAGGTCGAGCCATACTCGCCCGTTGCGACTTGATATATCCAAGGGAATCGTGACGGCACAGAGTCATCGTGCCATTATCTCGATCAACCCCTCATTCATGAGCCGCTAACTCATGCAGACCAAGCGAAGGCTGGGAAGTGTTTGTCACCAGTTCAGTTCCGTTCGGTTCGACCTTGGTGGCATGCCATGGGCCATGGGCGTGCCATTCCCGGTACCGGTGTGGGCCTGAGTGCAAAGGGCCCCGCCAGATGCGCTCCGATCTGCGCTCTCTCGGCTTGGACTGCACGACACTCGACATGGCTGCGCTGCATCGCGTTATGGAGGCATTTCTCCTGCAATCATTAGCCTGACACTCCATGCTGGTTCTGCAGAGCCAACCCAGCCTGCCTGCATTTAGTTGCAACCGTATGCAACCCTTGCGAGGCCTGGGTGTTCGGGCCGGGCATGCCACAACTGCCGTGTTTCGCCTCGCTTGCCATAGCACACACAGCACAGCACTACACAACGCTGAGAGCGTGGTTCCTGTCCACCCTTTCATCTTCTGGCAGTTCAGGGGCTAGAATGCCACTCCAATGCGAGTGTCAAGCTTTGGCAAGTTGCTGAACCGCCTGGTCGGTAACGGTGCTCGTAGCCGAGGTGATGCTAGTGGGTAGGTATAGTTAGTGTCAATCCGCCTGGCAGATTACCAGCTACATGCTTGCTCTGATCCTGTTGCTCCATAAGTTCAGCAATCAGATCATTCATGAACCTTGACAGAGTGTCGATCGATAGGCAGGACGAGGGGGGCCTGGAGATTGGAGTTAAGACCTCGGTAGGTGTTTGGTAGCGGTCAGATAGGTTTCTCGTTTCTCGGGCTGTTAGTGACGAGAGGGGAGGGGGCGCCCAGGTTGTTATTGCCTGTTAAAGCCTCGCTGCAACCCCATCAATTAGACCGAGCTGAGCAAGTCAAGGGCTTGTACCATCCCTCGTCCCCGAGAAGCCTGCAATCTCTTAATCCAGAGGCCAGACCAGGCCAGGTCTTGATGCTAGGAAGTTGGGAACGTTGTAGCGACAGGGAGCTTAGGACTCGGGATAGCCGAATGTTGACATTTAGACGTTTGCCGTGCCGCAAGGGCGCTTGAATATGCTTGCGCTGCGGCTGACAATGTTTCAGAAACAGAAGAAAGTGAAATTGCTCAAGCAGGGTTGAGAAGGGGTAGAATTAAGGAAGAAGAAGAAGCTGGAGATGTAAGATAGGTTATGTCAGCGAAGGAGGTTGTCGATCGGAAGGTGCATTCTTGAGACTGAGGAAGGTCCTTGACCTCCAGTTCATGCCCATGGATGCCCTTTCCCTTTGGCATTTTAGCGACTCTCAGTGGCTGGAATCCCCTGAAGCTTATTCGCTTCAGCGCTTCCGGTCGCCGTTGCATCCCTTTTTTGGAAGGAGGGGCAGTCCTCGCCGCCTAATTCGTCAACGAGGGAAGGCGCGTCATGGCACTGACGGACCGTGTAAAGTCGCGTCGCCAAAAACACGTCCATCGATCCAATTTGGCTGGAGTGGCCCATGTGCAATCGAGACACTCGCTTCCAGTGCTTCTGCCATAGCATACCAACCCGGACTCGAGATATACGCACATTTCGACTGTTTACTTTCCTTATCACATTGGCTCTTTTGCCGATAGTTGATCCCCATCATTCTCTCTTTTGTCGAATTTCATTCTTGCCTCTCCCTGAGCCACCTACTTTACACGACACCACGCCAACGCGCCGACTTCACCCCTTGACTACGTTTCTTCCATTGTCACTCAATCAACCACGCGCCCCATGAAATCGACGATATACGGATATAGCGATCGAACCGCTCCAAAGACTTCACAGCCATGTATCTCCCTCGGTCATTGATCTCGAAGCTATACATTCACCTCCAACAAACCCGACATCCGCTCTCTCCGCCCGTCCTTATCCTAGTCGCCCTTGAACCAGATGCTCTTTGCGCGTGTAGGATCCTTACGAGACTATTGAAGCATGACTACATCCCCCATAAAATCCAGCCCGTGGCAGGGTACACCGACCTCGAGAAAGCTGGCCGAGAACTGGTAATGCCAATGATGGAGTCCCAGGGCGGCAGCGGAGGTGTGGTTGTATGCCTGGGAGTGGGAGGCATGGTTGATCTTGGCCCGCTTCTTGGGCTCGAGCCCGAAGGTGAAGAGTCTCCCTACAGTGGCGTGGAGGTCTGGGTTATGGATGCTCATCGACCTTGGAACCTGGGAAACGTGTTTGGCGGCCTACCCCTCGATCCCGCAACCGAGATCTCATCGTCTTATCAATCTAGAAGCCCCGCCGGAGTTGATGGCGGCAAGATCACACGCGGTTTCAGACCAGGCAAGGGTGGGATTGTGGTTTTCGACGACGGTGATATCGAGGAGGACATGGAGACAGAGCGAAACGCCTATCTCGCCTTGGTAGATATGCCCGAGATCGATGAGGACGACCAGGACTTGGGAGATTCCGACGAAGACGATAACGAGCATGAGGCTCAAAATCTGGAACCTGTCCATGCAGGGCAGAAGCGAAAGAGCTGGTCAGACGCCGATGATGATTTCAGTGATGACGACAGGCCTCGGCAACGGCGGAGGAGCAATTCAGTATGTGCCCCAGATCCAATCGCTACGCAGTCATGACTAACAGCCCTCCAGTCAAGTCCTATTCCAGAGTCACCGCGACGCCCTCAGCCCCGAGGCCTCATATCTCTGCAAGACCCCACGGTTGGTTTATCAAGCGATCCAGCGGAGCCTCCATCTGGTGCACAACCGCCGGCAGCTGCGTCGGCACGCACGCTTCGAAGACGGCTCCTACGAATACGACAAGAAAACGAGGCTATTCTCCACCGCTATTACAAGGCTGGCTCCTCTTTCTCGGAGCCACTATCGTCGATGATGTACTCGCTCGCGTCTGAACTTGGTAGAGAGGATAACGATTTGCTCTGGCTTACAATCGTTGGTGTCACATCTATGGAGCTCTATGGCCGTTCATCTGCGGGCATTGCTGCCCCTATCAGACAGAGTGACAGGAGCCGTCCTACGGGTTGGCTAGGTGTACGAGGAGCCAGGATACGACAACTCCTTCGTGATGAAGTGAGACGTTTGAACCCACCAGAAATCTCGAATGGACGTGTCGCCGCAGAGAACACAGGAGTTATCCCTACAACAGCTCGAAATCCAGAGGATACTGGGATCCGTCTATCCCCTGAGCCCAGGTTCCTACTCATCCGACACTGGAGTCTTTATGACAGCATGCTTCACTCCCCTTATCTCTTTTCTCGCCTCAAGACATGGAGCGAAACGGGGATCAAGCGGCTTCATAAATTGCTTGCCAAGATGGGAGTTAGCCTGGCCCAGTGTAAACAGAGCTACACGCACATGGACATGATGCTCAAGCGGGAGCTCAGGGCCAAGCTCTTAAAATATGGTTCACTTTATAATCTCGATGAGATGGTACCGTCGGTCGACACTGATGGAAAAGACCGCGCAGGCGCCAAAGATGGTTGGGGCTTTGTCCGAAGCTGGGGATGGCGGGCAACGCTAAGTGCTCAGGATGTTGGTGTCGTTATAGGAGCACTCCTTGAAGTTGGCAAGCATGCACACACGGTAGACAATGCGCCAGCAGCAAGTCAGATCGGGAAGGAGATTGAAGAGGAAGTCGAATTTGCCGCGCAGGGAGAGGAATGGGTTGGACGATTCTGGGAGGCGTACGATGCCCTCGAGGAGTAAGATGATCAACCTCACAAGCCCACGAACTTGTACTAACAGTCATGACAGCATCGATGCCTTAAAGAGTGGTCTTCCCACTGCCCAATTTCTTCACCGCGCAATCTATCGAACAGGAACCTCTCTTATCAACAAGAAGCAGATCAAACACCTCCGCGCATTCCGCATGTGCGTTGTCAAGGATGGACCAGACGTATCGCTCTTCACCCATCCTGCAGCACTTACCAAGCTTTCACTATGGATTGGAGAAGCCCTTGCCGAACAGGAGAGGGAAACTCATGGAAAATTGTCGCACGGCGGCCGTGGTACACCTCTTGTTGTAGCCAGCCTCAACGAGAAGCGCGGCGTGTACATCGTGGTGGGAACCGGCGGTGGAGGTGGCCCAGACACTACGTTCCTTGATAGAGAGGCTGCGAAACAACGACAAGCCGAAAGAGAAGCGAAGCTAAAGAAGAAGGAGGAATCGCGTCTTGCGAAACAAAAGGTTCGGGAAGAGAAACGGGCAGCACGACGAGACGCAGGCGACGACGAAGACGAGCTGGAGACAGAATCAGAAGGATCCGACAGCTCAGACTCGGACGAGTCAGAAGACGATGAGGTTGAGCATGAGAAGGGCTACGGCTTGAACAAGTTTGGCAGCGCCTTCCAGGAGGTTGTATCAGAAACCAACACGCGAGTGCGCATCGACAGCTTTGAGAATTGCGTGGTGGAGGTGAAGAAGGAGGACCTTGGAGGCTTCCTTGAGAGCCTGAGTATGAAGGCGGTGGTGGGTTAAAGGCCGCGGCAGTGTCTTGTGTGGTTGTACAATGTGACTTGTGGCGTCGATGGTGGTGATTCGTCATGGTACAGGTAAGCAGACGGGATGATTAGTTTTCTCTTTTTCGAATCTGTTGGAGCTGGAATGGAGTAGGAGTACTGAGGCGAGGGAGGCATCCATCATATCATGACTTGGGAAAAGCAGCATAGCATAGCATGCACGCATGGGCGGAACTGTCTGTGGCTAATGATACCTTGAATCAAAGTTGAAACAAATGAATCCTGTCAAGTCTCTTGGTCTGTTTTATTCTTGATGCCTCAGAGTAGAAGGTCGAGGTTGGTATCCAAGGAACTTGGCCGTAGTCAACCACCAATCGATCGGCCCTGTTTTCCCTGATTACATTTCCAGTGCCGTGATGAGCGGCTGCTGATTGGGCCACGGCATCATGAGCCAAGGCATGAATGTCAGCAAAGTCAGCTCTCCCCCAGACAATCTTGGTGGTCAGTACCGGCGCGGTGCTTATTTTCGAGCCGCCTGCGCATTGTAGCTGCGGCTTTGATGAGGATCATTCGTTAATATGGCTTAATCAGGTTTACGCAATGCAAGACTAAGACGGTAGGGCTGACGGGTGACATCTTGGGGGAAGACAGAGAGTATAAATAAGAGTTGTAGGAAGGGCTCCCAGAATGAGGGCATGTCTTTAACGACACTCTCATTCACTTTGATAATTGAAACGGGAGCATCATGAGTTCTAAACCTTGGGCTGATGGCCCATTCCCACTCATCAGCGCCTCGATATCTGGAGACAATGTGAGCAACTTCAACAACAGCCAACTTTCCTTGTTAATTTGTCAAAAAGGTAGAGAAGCCGGTTCAGGGAGCAAGAAAGCTTGCGGCCGAGATGACGCTTGTCCACAACCTCATCCTCCGAGGCATCAACGCGATATATAACCAGGCCGTCAACGTGGGAGCCAGAGGGACGGACAAGGACAAGGTCGACTTTGCCAACTTTGCGTACCAGTGGGGGGCCATGCTGTCGGAGCACCACGACACTGAGGAGAAGCTGGTGTTTCCAGAGATTGAAAGGATCACAGAGGTGCCCGGCCTGATGGGGGACAGCGTGGCAGAGCACCATGCGTTTCACGGAGGGCTGACGCAGTACATGGAGTATCTCGACAAAGTCCGAAGCGGCAACGAGGCTTACGACGGGGAGAGGCTAAAGACTATTATCGACTCGTTCGTCCCGGTAATGCAGGAACACCTGGTCCACGAGATTGAATCGCTCGTCAAGTTGACAGATCATGAAGACAAGTGCGACTGGGCAGCCTGGTTCAAGAAGACGGTCGACGCCATTGTGAGCAAGGACATGAAGGACTCTGAGTTTCGGGCAAGTCTCCAACCCTCAAGACACTGGACGAAAGAACTGACAGTTGCAATGTTAGACCAACACGCTTCCTCTGACCATGATCCTCCACGACAAGACCTTTGAGGGCGGCGTCTGGAGCAGTTTCCCGCCTGTTCCATGGCTGGTCTTATGGGTGATGCGGTTCCTGTTCATGAAGACGCGTAAAGACTGGTGGAGGTTCGCCCCATGCGACTACAACTCACAGCCGCAGGAGCTGCCGTTTGCATAATGAGGCGGGAAATCAGGTGGAGTATGCTGTATGCCAGTTTGCTTTTGGTGGTGAGCAGAGAGTCGATATAGAATCATGGATTCTAGAAGCCCCAAGCTGTTGCAGAGGAAAGAATGGAGTCATGATAGTATGTGTTTATAGCAGCCCAATAAGGTTAGGGATAATGTCGAAATCGAGGAGGGCAGGGAGGGGCCTTGTCGACATTGGATTGTTCGGCGAATTCGAGGGTGACATGGTGCCGAGTGGGTTTTGAGGCTGTGCAGCGAGACCGGAGGGACACTATCTGATCCGAGGCATCATGAGGTGCTGCCTGGGTGAATGATTGCGGTTGGAACCGATATTGTAGCTACCAACGCCTTCATGGCAAGCAAGCAGCGACCGTTTTTCGTGATTTGAATAATGATACATCTCATGTTTTGCTTGCAGAATATCTCTCCATCATCAAAGATAACAGAAAGAATCCATGTCATGGGGCCTTACCAGGATAGGTTAAGCAGCCCAACGGCGCTGACGCCTCGGTCTAGTCAGGCGGGCGCAGCAGAGCTTATTGACGATAGAGTCGTGCGTTTCCGACTTGGCAGACAACGGACGCTCGGTACCTTTTCTTTCGTCAAAGGCATGGTTGACGCAGTGGTGGTTGTACCTTGGAGAGCAGAGACAGGGTTTGTGTTGCTGTAGCGCAGAGATTGGCAGCTAGCCCGAGTGGAGTATGTGATGATGACTAATGCAAACTCGACTCTCCTCTCACAGGGCAGTTCGTCCCTCTCGGTGTTTTGCAAGACTCCGTCACAGCCACAACAAGCTCACGCCGCCCCTTGGGTGTGGCCAGGACTTGCTTGTCGCAAACCAGGGCAGATGGTCAACGGAGCGGTTGCCGTAAAGAGGTGGCAGGCGTTGAAAGAGGCAAGTGATTGGCCCTGGCTCGGCTAGAGGTCGGTGATGGGTAGGTACATGTAGGTTCCATGTTTTGAGGTGGGGTTTTTTTTGCGAGGAGGAGGATAAGCAATGGACGGACATGTAAAGACATTTCAGGTCACGTCTCGAATTGCACAAGAACTCGTGATAGACCAATGGTCTCAAGTCGTCGCGTCGGGATTCGTCATCAGAGCCGACTCGGTCTTGGTCTGGGGAGAAAAAGAAGAGCATGAGGTACCCAGGCCCTTGTCCGTCAAAACCTGCTGCGGGGTCCAGGTCCGTCACCCATTGATCGACCCCGCCCCCACTAAAGCGGCGTGTCCCCAGTGGGCGAGCAGCACCTCAACGGGCAGCCCGGGCCCGACGGGGAGGGAGGCCACCGGGCTGGATGCACCTGGACGTACCCGAGGCCCCTATGACTTGCTGAACAAGGCGCTGAAGACCTGCTGAAGCTCGCCCTGCTTCAGGTCCCATGTTTCAAGAGCCGCCTCCAGCCCAGTCTGGAGAGGAGAGACCAACGCCCCCCCAGATCTCACTCTCTCCCGTCACTCGCACACGCGCACTCGCTCGCATCCATTCCAACTTTGCCCGGTCCGTCATCCACTTCCACATCCTCTTCTCCTCCAAACGTCTTCCGTCCTGTTGTCACCTAGCGGCCTCCACTCTTACGACGGGACGTATTCCACCACCACCACCACCGCCCCAAGCTTGCTTCCCATCGTCTCTCTCACCTTTGAATATTCTCCCTGAACAAACAACAACATCGATACCTACCTCCTTGATGATCGCCATCAACCACTGCGTCTTCTTGCCGTTACGTCCACCGCATACCCACCTCCCACGACCCTGAAAGCCTCCCCCCTCACCCAAGGTCCCCGTCGTTTCCACTCGGTTCCGCCAACGTCGCCTCTTCCGCTCAAATCTTTTGAGACGTCAACCTCGATACACCCATCGACGACTGCCGACGCCTCTCGAATCGGTCCCCTCCATCGCCTTTACGAACTGTCTCCGCAGTCCCTCGTTTTCCTGTCTTGGAGACGCTCCGGGACGTCCTATTTCCCATAGACGGTTGCGCAATTCGCGCTCGCTATCCCGCCCCCGCCGACACACGAACCGGACTTTAAGACACCATGGGCAAATCGTGAGTGCATCCTTCTAATCTGCATTTGTCATGTTCTTTCGCCGTCTTTGCTTCGTTTCGCTTCATGGGTGTTGCCTCTCACGCGCACGCGGGTGACGTGCATCGCCTTTGAGCCAGAGCCTCGTCAGGCGCAATCGCATTTGTCAACTTCGGATCCCCGCGGAAGCTAGGGACCGACGTCATTATACTTGGATCGGCTCAACCACCATGACGGCTCATAATGCTGACTACTACCGTTCCCCCATCTAGGCAGTCCAAGCTGTCGCAAGACCAGCTCGTCGAGCTCCAAAAGTCTACTCACTTCGACAAGAAGGAGCTGCAGCAATGGTACAAGGGTGAGTCTACCGTCGCCGCCGTCGCCATCGCCACTGCCAACCCTGGCCGCCTTGTCGACCCCCCTCTCCGAGATAAGACAGTTTGCCTGACAATGGGGCCCTAGGTTTCCTCAAGGACTGCCCCTCGGGCACGCTCACCAAGGAGGAGTTCCAAAAGATCTACCGACAATTCTTCCCGTTTGGGGATCCGAGCTCATTCGCAGATTATGTATTCAACGTGTTCGATAGCGACAAGTCGGGCAACATTGACTTTAAAGAATTCATCTGCGCGTTGAGTGTTACTAGCCGAGGCAAGATGGAGGACAAACTGGACTGGGCCTTCCAGCTGTACGACATTGACGGCGACGGCAAGATTAGCTACGATGAGATGCTCAAGATTGTTGAGGCCATCTACAAGATGGTGAGTACGAGTTCTGGGGTGCTGGGACTGTTTCTATGCCATCCGACATGGTCCTCTTCAGCCGCTAACGTCAACCAGGTTGGCTCCATGGTTAAACTCCCCGAGGACGAAGATACCCCAGAAAAGCGAGTAAAGAAGATCTTCCGCATGATGGACAAGGACGAGAACGGAAGCTTAGACATGGAAGAGTTCAAGGAGGGCAGCAAGCGAGACGAGACGATTGTCTCGGCGCTATCCCTGTATGACGGGCTGGTGTAGAAGGCGGAGAGAAACGACAGACAGACAGACAGACAAGCCACTCGCCAGAAAGTAGAAATAAGGTGGAAGCCGAAGCGGAAGCGGAAACAGCATGAAAAGGAGGGCTGATGGGACGCCACGCTTGGCCTGGAGTGTGAGGAGCTTTGTGTCTTTTTGCTTTCCTTGTTTACTCCTAAGGGCACGTCCACTTGTTTTTTTTTGCGAGGGAGGGTCTTGGAGATGGTTTATGATTATGGAATAAATCGTTCATGTGTCTAATGAGGTTGATCGAGAGGTGGTTGTCGAGTCGAGTCGAGTCGTGAACGTATCGGAGAATTGCTCGCTGTCACTGTCCAGGATGTGTCGCGGCCAAGCCACGGACACTTGGCAGATGCTTGGCTTGGTCAGAGAGCTGGGGTCCTTGGATATAAGGGTATGGTTATGCCGGTTGGATTCAGTCATGGGGGGCTACTGGTCTGGAAACTTGATGCGGATGATGGTCAGCGGGTAGATACAGAGGTGAGTAACTTGGAGCAAGGAGTGGGAGCAGGCTTGCAGCTGGAGCTTAGCCAGGCGTTTACAGTCCATCACATTTCATTTATACCATGTCTTCTTTAATCTAAACGGTTCTTTTCCCTTCATCGGCCTTGACAACTCGACTCGCCCGCCCTGGTCCATCATGAAGCTCAATATGGAAAAGCGGATCCACTCACAACCTCCAGCTCAGGCACTTTCACCTCAACTTTAACCCATCCAACGACATTTCTCCATTATCCCTCATGACTTGTGCAGCAACCTCGATACAGCATCTATACCTGATCTCCCCCCGTAGGAGCCTAATAGCGTGCCCGTGCTCTTCATCATGGATTCCCTCACCGCCCTCATAGACCAGCTAGAGCCCGAGGTTGAGGACCCAGAAGAAGGTGAGACACACATGCTGTATTGTATTGTACACTCGAAAAGCTTCAGTTACTCACCAACTTTGGAATAGAAACCTTCCTCTTATACTCTCAACCTATTCCCTCTCTAGACCTCGGCTTCATCGACCCTCGTGCTGCGTCAGTCGACGTCTCCGTCGCAGGGCGTGACTTTACCATTCACCAGTCACCCGCCGTCCTCTCATCATCTCGTGCAGGCGGCACAACCGGAGCAGGTCAGGACTTTCTTCCTACTTACAAGTCTCATTCAAATCTGTCTTGACTCGTGTTAAAACCCCCTCAACTACAGTCATCTGGAAGATATCCCCCAGCTTCGCCTCATGGCTCGCCTCCCCCTCCAACCCCATATGGGCCACCACCTCGAGCTCCCCCTCGGTCCTCGAGCTCGGCTGCGGCATCTCCCCCCTGAGCGCCCTCGCCCTCGCCCCGCGCGTCGCCCGCTACGTCCTGACGGACCAGTCCTACGTCCAGCGCCTGCTCCAGCGCAACATTGACGAGAACCTCGATTCCGCCCTGGGTTCTTCTGGCACGTCTACGCCCACGGGGAGGTCCAGGAAGAAGCGTGGCGGTGGCCATGCGCACGCCGTGTCTAGACCCAGCATCAACTTTACCACGCTGGACTGGGAGACGGATGAGGTGACGCCGAGTCTGACGGGCTGTAACGAGGTCCGCAGCTTCGACGCCGTAGTCGCTTGCGACTGCGTCTACAACTACGCCCTCGTGTCGCCCTTTGTACAGACCTGCGCCGATGCGTGTCGTCTACGCTCCGTCGACGATGCGTTCACGGGTGACGACGGCTCACGGCCGTGTATCTGTGTCATCGGCCAGCAGCTCCGTAACGACGAGGTCTTTGAGTCGTGGCTCGAGACATTCCACGCGTCCTTCCGCGTCTGGAGAGTCCCCGACGATGCCCTCCCCCAAGACTTGAGGTCCAGTGCTGGATTTGTGGTGCACGTCGGCGTCCTGAGAGACGAGATGAAGTAGGGAATGGCTTCATCAACGCCCCCCTTTTTATCTATACAGCATGTACGTCTTCATCACTCTGGTCAGGACACCATCATATTTGAGATCTAGCGCGCAATTGCGTCTTTCAGATTCATTCGACTTGGATCAACTCTGCGTGGAAATATCCAAGAAAAATCTCGACTAGAAACACCCCATAACTAATATTGATACCACTTCCGGGCACTTTTTCATCCATTCATTCGACCACGGGGCTGGCGTTACTTGATCACCAACCTCCGTCCCATTCCATTTCCAGAAACCAAAATAACAAATGCTAATCGCAGCAGTATGCCAGTTGTCCAATCCACTTCGCCGTAAAGACCATTTTGATATAAAACCTCGTCTGACCGCTACCAGCTGGTCATCTCGATTACCAATCCAGGGGCTCCTTCTTCTCCTCGCCACGATTTGTCTTGGGAATGGCCACGGCCTTGGCAGCCAGCTTGCCACCCTGTCCAGGGCGCTTCAGGTACCCAGTGCCATCGAGCCAGGGGGTGTTGGCCGTCATCCGTCGCTCGAACTCGGCAATCTTGTCCTCCTGCTGCATGGTGAGACCAATGTCGTCGAGGCCGTTGACCAGGCAGTGCTTGCGGAACTCCTCAACGTCGAAGCTGCAGATGGTCTCGCCCGAATCCTTCTTGATGAGCTGGTTGGGCAGGTCGATCTCGATATCGCGTCCAGCCCGTGCCTCGGCTGCGATGATATCAAGGGTGCCCTTGTCATCGATCCTGATAGGCAGCATGCCGTTCTTGAAGGTGTTGTTGAAGAAGATGTCGGCAAACGAGGGGGCAATGATGCACTTGATGCCAAAGTCGAGGAGAGCCCAGGGGGCGTGCTCTCGGGAGCTACCGCAGCCGAAGTTGGGTCCAGTAACCACCAGGATCTTGCTCTTTCGGTACTTGCCCTGGTTCAGGATGAAGTCGGTGTTCTCGGAGCCGTCGTGGTTGTATCGTAGCTCGTAGAAGGCAGCCGAACCCAGACCAGTTCGCTTAATGGTCTTGAGGAACTGCTTGGGAATGATGGCGTCGGTGTCGACGTTGGATCGGTCCAGGGGAGCGGCGGTACCCTTCCAGATGGTGAACTTGGGAAGACCGGCCGAGTCGTTGTCTCCAGCAGCCAGGGTGTTGGTGTGAGGCTGAGTGTCCTGGGGCTGGTCACCAATCATTTCCCGCTCCTCCGAATCGTCCTTGGTCCTCTCGTCGACGTGGGGCTCTTCAGCAGGCAGCTCGCGGGCCTTGAAGGTAGAGTCGTGGGTGTAGTGAGACAGCTTACGGACATCGGCCAGCTTGCCCACAATGGCGGCGGCGGCAGCCATGACGGGAGACATGAGGTGAGTTCGGCTCAGGGCGCCCTGACGGCCCTCGAAGTTTCGGTTAGACGTACTGGCGCATCGCTCCCTGGGGGCCAGGATATCGGGGTTCATGCCCAGGCACATGCTGCATCCGGCCTCTCGCCACTCGAAACCGGCATCGAGGAAGATCTGGTCAAGTCCCTCCTCCTCAGCCTGAGTCTTGACAAGTCCAGACCCAGGAACAACCATGGCGCGCTTGATGTTATCGGCAATCTTGCGTCCTTTGACCACGTTGGCGGCGGCGCGCAGATCCTCAATTCGCGAGTTGGTGCAGGAGCCGATAAACACCTTGTCGACGGGGATATCCTCCATGGGAGTGCCGGCAGTCAGGCCCATGTACTCAAGCATGCGGCGGCCGGCAGCCTTCTTGGCCTCGGTGCTAAACGTCTCGGGATCCGGAACGGAGCCGGTGATGGGAACAACATCCTCTGGGCTGGTTCCCCAGGTCAAGGTCGGGATGATATCCTTGGCGTCAATGAAGACATCGATATCGTACTTGGCGTCAGGGTCCGAAGCCAGAGACTTCCAGTAGGCAACGGCCTTGTTCCAGGTCTCGGAGCCATACTTGGGGGCCAGGGGTCGGCCCTTGAGGTACTCGAAGGTGATCTCATCAGGGGCAACCATACCGGCACGGGCACCACCCTCAATAGACATGTTGCAGATGGACATGCGAGCTTCCACGCTCAGGCTGCGGATAACGGAGCCGCAGAACTCAATGACGGCGCCGGTACCTCCGGCAGTACCGATCTTGCCAATAGCGTGGAGAACCACATCCTTGGAGCTGACGCCGGGGGACAGCTCACCATCGACCTGTATCCTCATGTTCTTGCTGCGCTTGGTGATCAGACACTGGGTGGCCAGCACGTGTTCGACCTCGGAGGTGCCGATACCAAAGGCCAGGGCTCCAAAGGCGCCATGAGTCGAGGTGTGGCTGTCGCCGCACACGACGGTGGTGCCGGGGAGGGTGAAGCCCTGCTCAGGACCGATAACGTGGACAATGCCCTGTCGCTTGTCGCTCAGGCCAAAGTATGTGACGCCAAAGTCCTTGACGTTCTCCTCCAGGGTGACACACTGGGTTCGCGAGTCGTCCTCCTCGATAAACGAGGCGATGTCCTTGAGGGTCTTGCGGGAGCTAGTGGGGATGTTCTGTGGCGCCTCATGTTAGCCGATGCCAAGATGCCAGGTTCAGACGCAATTGGCAAAACATACGTGGTCAGTGGTGGCCAGAGTGCAGTCTGGTCTTCGGACTTTTCGGCCGGCATTCTTCAAGCCCTCGAAAGCTTGCTGCAAGGAATTCTAGTCAGCGGCTGTCGGGGGCCAATGTAGATCCTTTTTTAGGAGGGTCAAGATAAACTCACTGGTGATGTCACCTCGTGGACCAGGTGTCGGTCTAATCGAATATCTTGTCAGCCCTTGTGCTTTCCAATGCAGAAAGCAGTCAAATTCTCAAACTTACCGATGTAGAGGAGAATTGTGCCATCCAGCTTCTCGTCGACGATGTGCGCCGACAGCACCTTGTCGTAGAGGGTCTGGGGGTTACCCACGGGAGCAGGCATAGTGGCGAATTGTGCGTGAGACAAGATCGAGTCTTTGGCAGGCACACAAGATGTGATCTAGGAGTAACAGGAGGAAGAGGAGCGTAAAATGGCGTGCCCAGGAGAGTGAGAGAAGTATGTAGGAAGGGAAAGGAAGAGAGAACCTGGACTGTTCACCTCGAGGGAAAGATTTTATGATGATGGAACAACGCCCAAGGGAGAAACAGGCAGAACTGAAATTGGGAAAGAACAAGAAAAAAGGACGCCCCGACCCTTGGACTTTATTAAATTTCCCAAGGTGCCCCCCTCCCCTACCTACGGACCAACTCTTCAAGCTTGATAAAAAAAAAAACCTAGACAGACAGGGTGCCCTTTCTTGGGTGGCTGCCCAGCAGCGCCGATGATCGGAGGGGTCCGTTTGCGGCGCTCGTCAGCATTCCGAGGTCACCAAGAGGCCAGACAGAGACGCCAGCGCGGGGTAGCCCCACACGCCGCACCTGCCCTGATTGCTAAATGACATGCCTCCATTGGCCGCCGCTCCGATCCTGCCGGCCGATGCCCGCTTCTTCAACCTCCGATGCGAGCTTCCATCTCAGACAGTGCTGAGGAGCAACCAAGGGTTCCATCAATTACGACATTAGCCTCCCTCTCAGCGGGCGCCTGTCCTCCTTAATACCATTACATTATATTACGTTACCTCGCCCTTGCCCGACATTTTGAGAGCCATTACCGCACGGTTATCCACCCTCTCCTATATCGCTGCTGCACCTTTCAGCCCGTGTCTATCATCTACACCACCAGCAAACCTCAAGGTTTTCCCCCTGCTTCATCTCTATAATTAATTCCATTTTCATTAAACAGCCGCTTTGGCCAATTCTCTGGCTCTACCAATGTTATCACTACATAATGCATCCTCATGTCACCCCCCTTTCCCGTTCCCCTCCGTAGTCGCCAAACCTGCCTCATGCCCAGCCCTCCGGACCCGCCATCGGCGCACGCTTTGCCCCGGGTCAACGCCCATATCACTTTCCTCCCCTGCAACAGGGCCTGGTTCAATGCCCCGCCACCGCCTCTACTCGCCGGCACCGGCCGCTTCCCGAGTATCCGCCCGGCCGTTGCCTTATACTCCGGTCAGGCTCCGCCGAAGCATGGCCAACGTTCCAACAACCAAACATTCCAGTCTCTCGTCTTCGTCCTCATTCATGCACCGCTTCATGATAGTCGTGAACTCCATAATCCACACCGTGAACACCACCATGCTGAATATCAAGGGAAATGCAAGAGCAAATCTTGCCAAGTCCCTCCAGTTGTTGGCTTGGCCAGTCCGCTCCCAGTACTCCGATCTTGAATCAAAGACAGGCTGCACCGCTTGCCAGTACAGTTTCAAAACCCATACGCAACACCCCTTCACCGCATTCGAGACCTCCTTAACAGCATCCCATAATCCTCGTCTGCCGTCTTGACCATATCCATTACTGGAAGGATCTGCGATGCCGTCTTCGGCGTTGAGACGAATGGGAAAGCTGCCTGGCACGTGCACTGCCAAGTCCATTGTCTGATTGTTGGTTTCTGTGCCGTGTCCCAGTCTCTGTTTGGGAAGGTATTCCGGGCTCTCGCAGACCTTGTCCTCCTGAAGGGTGTCTCCCGCTGTCGTGTTCCTGACGTCGCCCAACTCCATCGTAGAAGTTGATGTGGACAGATTGCTGCACTGGAGACTAGCCGCGGGCACCTCTGACGTCGGTTCTGGCTCTTTGTTGGAAACACAAGTCTCGGGGGTTAGTTCTGGGTACCGCTCTGTGTGCTCCTGGTGTCTCGATATAGTATCGATTGCTCGAGTCTCTGTTGCAGACACCGATCTCGGCCAAGTACTCCGACCACGATTCTCCTGGGAATTCTCCAGTGCGCCTGGCGTTGTTCCCAAGCTTTGAAGGTTGTGAATTGTGCGATTCGCTTTGCGCCTCTGTTGAAGACCTGTCTGTGAGTCGCAAACTGGTTTGGGGTGGGATGTTGACATGGTCTGGGCGTATCCAATAGTGGTGGTGATGGGTGTGGAAGCGCACGTCCGTTTCACCTCGTTGCCCTTGTTCGTAATGTCCCGCATTGCATCCTGCGCCCAGCTTCTGATGCCGTTGCTGTCGTCCTTGCTCTTGAGCGTCGTCAAGCTCGGTTGGTCTACCAGAGCGAACCTCTTCCTAAGCGTCTTGACGTCGGCTTGTACTTCCTCCATCGTCATGAGCCGATCTCTCAAGCCTATACCGACTACCTCTTCTATCTTCAGTGTTTGGGGATAGCTGAGGGGATCTGATCCCGATGTCTTTGTTGACTCGTCGTAGTCCAGGAATCCGATTTCGCCGCTCGCTGTTTTTTCTGGAACCCAATCCAGTCGCTGCACTGTCGGCGACCCGGAGGGACTGTCCTTCGCCTGCTGCTGGCAGTGTAACTCGCCTGCCAGGGCTCGTCCTAGCTGTGGACTCTACACACTTCTTTCTAGGTTCTCCTGCTGGTATAACAATCCCAAGTTTGGGTGCGGCTGGTTTTCCGTTGGTGAATTGTGCACGATTGGATTTGAGGGTGTCTGAAGAATAGCGGATTTCTTGTGGTGGTTCGTCATCGAATCGCGCTCGGGGCTTTGGGATGGAGGGCTCCTGCGATGAATGAACTCGTCGATCATGCTCTTTGACGAGGCCAGGCCGAAGCTGTGATTCAGTGGCAGCGGTTTGATGATCTTCGAGAGACCGGGAAGCGATGCGCTGCTGCGTGTTTTCGGGACCTTCTGTACCCCTCCTGAGTCTGCTTCCGCCTGGTGGCCTCTGCCTAAAAAAGGCATGACAACTCGCTTTTGGCGTTGCTGTTGTTGTTCGCTTGTTTGTGCGTCATTGGCATTGGCTGCCGCTTTGTCGCCCCGCGGGTTCTTTGTCTCCAGAAAGCCATCCCGTCTTTCTGCCACATGCTGGAAGCGGTTTCGGTGAAGTCGAAGAGGGGAGCCATCATTTAATTCAGGCTCAACAGGCTCGTCAAAAACAATCCCGTTCTCAAAGAGCTCCAAGGCGGTAGGTGACAGGTCTCTGAGGCGTTGTTGGCGGGGAGTTCGCACCACTGTGTCAGATGAGTCCGAGGGAGATCTTTGAGGAGATTCGCTCGCTCTTGGCCATTGTCTAGAAGGCGAACGGTCTTTGGGTGTGGTTACGTCGACCAGTTCCTGTTGTTCTGCCATGCCTCTGTTGATATGCGCTTGTCGCGACTCTATATCAAACCTCGGGGTTAGTATATTGTGCGGAAGAGAAAGAAAACAAAGAACTGACTTGAAAGGAGTGATTCGCTTCTTTGTGATTGGGCAATAGGGCTTAAAACGGGCTCCTGAGCTGATAACCACTGATGGGTTTTCCGTCGCCATCTGCCAGTGACAGAAGTTGCAGCCTGTTGTTGTTTGGCCAACCTCTGACTCCGTTTGTCATGTTTCTGCTGGACTATTTGCTCGATGTGACTTTCGATTTCCTGCCTCGTGGCTTCAGATACGGCCATCTCTGATAGTCCCTGGAGTTCGTGCACCACTTTCATGGTGTCTCCGCCGCTCTCCGAGGAGCTGAAATCAGGAACTCCTGTGCGAGGATTACAACCCTGGACGCCGAGCCAATCGCCGCTCTCCTTCAGGCTTCTCCGTAGTTTGCGAGCCTTTTCCCTAGCCTCCAAGCCTTCTAATAATAGTGTGGGTGGCTTCTTCGCAGATACCGCGGAAGTGTGAGACTCCTTGATAGCTGCCGGCTCGTGTGTCTTTTTCGATTCCATCGTTCCAACATCATCTTTTACCGTCTTGCCACGCATTTTCCCGATGCTGAATGAGCTCATGTGACTCAACGGAGTCCGGCTCTCTTTGGGGCCATCTGTAGAAATAGTATGACCTGCAGAAGCCTTCTCCCCTGGGAAACTCGTGTCTGGCAACGCTTCGCTGAGGTTTTTCGGTGTGTTCCAAGCCGTAATCTGATCCGAAGCACGCATACCACCTTGTTGAGTCAGATTGTGACTATCAGTAAGGCGACGTCGATGTTGTGAAATGTGGCCCGTAGACGGGGAGACGTCCCGGTTACCCTCCCTAAGTGCTTCGGACGATTTGTTAGCCATTTGTCCATGGTCTTCCGAGAGATTGTTCTTTCTCAGTGTCCCGCCGCGTTCTGGGCGATTGCTTGGCAGCTTGTTCTTGAACCAGGTTCCTACATCTCCCAGGGTGGTGCTCCGGCCAGGTTCTTGTCTAATTTTGATCCATCCTCCAACGTCACCCAGATTGAGCCTTCGGTTGTGTCCTTTCCCCAGAAGGGTCTGTGTCATCTTTTCAGGGCCTTCGAAAGATGGAGGACGACGTCGGAGGGATGATCAATCCGGGTCAAGAATGTCTAGACTCGAGACGATGGGCAGCTACAAAGCCAGAGGACGAGGAGGTATTGGCGTACCATGCAGGGTGCTGCTCCTGGTTGAATTCGGAAGAGGCAGGCAAGACACCCAGTCGACACGATCTGTTGAGCCTCCCAGATGTCAGCTAATATGAGAGAGAGAAGCCGGGGATGGGCAGAACCAGAATGAATCAAAGTGATAACGTTGGCATGAAACGCAGTCCACACAGCCCTGTCTCAAGAGAAAGAGGTCCTGGGTGCCTTTAATCTTAGTTCTTACCTGCCTAGGTATCTACCTTCCAAGGTAGTTCGCCTGGTCTTCGGAGAAGGCAAGTACAGATGGAGGTGTTGAAAGCGCAAAGGGCAGGTGGCAGCGACGCTCACGACACCATCACACTTTCCAGACTATGAAGATGCGAGGAGGCAGATAATCGAAATATCTATTTGCGTAAAGAAAAACCAGAAACAAAAACCCCCCATGACACGAATAACCTTCATCAGTAACGGGATATGCATGTCTTCAATTTCGCGTTGAGATTCATATTCAGAAAGAACAACCTTAACGCCAACCTGTGAATGCCGCCCGAAGTTGCGGTTGCCCGCCATGAAGTGCAACTTACACGTAGAATAAAAAGAAAGGAAAAGAAATCCTAGTCTACCACCGTGGGTTGGGACGTTCTTGGGGTGCCTGTTTTCTACCCAGGCCCGCAAAGGGGTTGCCGGCACCACTCAGGTTTGAGCCCGTCAATCTACGGTTCTCTGCGTGCTTAGAAGGGGTTCCTTGGCCCCAGTTCCTCTGCTCATATGCCGCCATTTCTCGCGAGTTACGTGGAGATGCCATCTCCTGCGAGGTGAGCTCGTTCAAGCTCGTGGCTTTCTTTAGGGGGGACTTGTGATGGGTGTGAATGCCCATGTTGCCGCCAAAGTTGATGTTTGAAACTCTTGATGAAGTGCCAGTTGAAGCATATCCAGCGGGCAGGCTATGGCGAGGGACCGAACTTCTTTGGCTGGCACTAGGTCTGAAGAGCTCTGAGCGTCGGCTAGCCGTAGGAGGTGTAAACATCTGCGGCTTCATGACATTGCTGGGAGTAGGGGTGATGGCTTGTTTCTCGGGTGTCCCAGCAGATTGGATATAAGGGTTGGCGTGAGTCTGGAAGGAGTGCCGGATCTGAGTGGTCGGAGTGCCGGTTTGCACAAAGTCTTGGTACTTCCCAGGCTGGTCGTCGGAGAACTGCGTACCGGCATCGCGGACAACGGGATGTAATCGAGGGTGGACAAACTTGGTGTCATACTCCTTCATGACCTGCTTCTGGATGATCGCCGTGTCCTTAGCTTGCTGCGTGAATCGAGAACAGAAGAAGAGTAGCTGGCCGGTGATGATGACCTGAAGGAGGAGAGTGTTGAAAACGGCCACACTCGGCCGGGGGTCCAAGGGAGCCAGAGGCAGAAAGATCATGTACACCAGCACATGGCCGGGGCCAAAGAGGCAGAAGAGACGCAGCGAGACCGGGAGAGGATCCCAGATCGACAACTCCCAAACATCAGAGCCCTTGTCGGGATGAGCTCGCGACTCGGCGGATTCTGGTGTGAGGATACTCGCGAGATATCTCAGGGGTGTTGCCGGCGATGAGTTGGACTGGTCGACCTTGACACGGCGTGCAGAAGGTGTGGAGAGCTTCTCCTCGACGTCTACTTGAAAAAGTCGGTACTTGCGGGTTCGTGTAATCGTGTAGAAAGCGTTCGTGGACGAGAAAAAGACGAGGATCCAGACCAGAGAGTAAACCTTTGACATTGTTTGGTTAGCTTCAACAGGACCAAGGAGGTGGAGGTAGCCTCACAAAGAAAGCGAGCCAGCCAGTGCCAGCGTCATCACTAAAAACATCGTCGCTTGATGAAGAAGCCGAATTGGCGCGCGCAATCAGGAAGACAAAGTTCATAGCCAAGCCGAGTTGAGTGCCTGCGGTAGTCGAGTCCCAGTCTCTCGTCTCAAGCTCCTCGGACAGCCAAAGTAAGAAGTCCATGGGATTCAATATGGACTTGATGCGCTCAAGGAGCGGCGTCCTACGAACCAAGCGCGGCATGGTGACAAAGAGTGCAGGTATGGCCTAAGAACACTTCTCTTCGTAACCACGATGTTCGGATATACTGTCGTACGTTGCCGCAGCGAGCGGAGGGGGCGTGAGAAAGCGACGATAGCAAGGCCAGATGTTGTTTACTTGGAGATGAGATGTTGGCTGTTGCTGAGGGCGATACTATTTCTTTGTACTCCGTATCCTCTCAGCAGCTCTATCTTAGTGGCCAGCGCCTGTAAGCCGGGGGCGCGGGGCGGTGGTCAGAGCTTCAGTCAGGCCCATTCACCAGCCGGCACCAGGCGGAGCCTCAGGCGCCTGCTGTTGCGTACCTTGCCTAACACACGAACCTCCCACCTTCATCTTCGTGGAGGGATCCAATAACGAGTATCCTACGACTCCGCCTTTGTTCACAACATTCGCCATGGCTTCGCAGGCGGATTACAAGGATCGCCAGTTTCTCGCCGTCATCGGCGATGAGGTATGGGCTTGCTGCGATCACAGGCTCTTGGTTGACGCTGTTGCGCTGACGTAGTTCGCATTCAGGATTCCGTAACGGGGCTGCTCCTCGCTGGCATCGGCGTGAGTGTCGCCTCCCATTGAGTTCTTCTTCTTTTGATTGACACAAGAGACCAGCACGTCACCACGGGCACCGATCCTCAGAAGAACTTCCTCGTTGTCGACAACAAAACAGACACCGGAGCTATCGAGGCAGCCTTCGACCGGTTCACCGATGAGCGAAAGGACATTGGCATTGTGCTTATCAACCAACATGTCTGAGACCCAGTATATCACTTGCGGTTCAAGATCCTAACGAGACTCGCAGATTGCGGATAGAATACGACACCGTATCGACACCTACACAGCGGCATTCCCTACTGTCCTCGAGATCCCTAGTAAAGACCACCCCTATGACCCCGAGAAGGACAGTGTTTTGAGGCGAGTTCGACGTCTGTTTGGAGAGTAAGGGGATCAGTGGTATTCTTGGTGTACGTAATTCGGGAAGCGGAACGCATACGCAGTGTAGACATGAACCTAGGTCAGGCAGGCGGTATTGTTATTCTACTTTCAACATATTATCCAGGGCAATCCGCATGTCTAGCAACGAGAGCGTGGAAACGATACAGAGTACGGATTCTCGTATATGCCAAATCGATTCTAAAGCCGCTGAAAGATGCTAAACGAGAGCAAGAAATTCGCCAAACCCAACGTCAAACCCAGAGACCCATGACAACGTGCCAGTGCCCAATACTCAATACTAAGACAACGCGCCAAATGCATGTTGCTGTGTACGCCAAAATTCCCCATTACAGGTCGAGACCAAACAAACCCTTGCTACTTCGGGAGAACTCAACAGTCGCAGTCAGGCAGGTGATCTGTACATCCTCGACGGTGAAGACATCAGCCAGCACGGTGTACTTGCCCTGCACAAGGTTAGAATGGCAATACGACAGAATAAGACGGATATGGACATACAGGAGGAATCTCAGCGGGGAGGTCGACGGTCTTGAGGATTTCCAGGTCGCCAGCCTCGACGGGGCACTTGAGGTCGACGTTTCCAATCTGCTCGCAGAGATCGGCCTTGGTGCTGATGAGGCGGATGAGGCCGTACTTGACGGTAAGCAAAACGTAGGCGCCCTCCTCAATCTTCTGCTTGACAGTTCCCTTGGCCTTGATCACCAACTCCTGGCCACTATCACAACGTTAGTACTTTATCCCAAGCGCTATTATCGTCGAGCGGGGTAACCGTACGCCTGGGGAGGGTTGGGCAGCAAATCGACGCTGTCGATCCTGATGAGGTCGGCAGCGTGGTCGCCAGGGCAGAGCTCGAGGGGAGAATCGCCAGGAATCTTGAGGTCATCGTTGATCGTGACGTCGGGTGCCCGGCCATTGAGGACGCTGAGAGCCGCGGCTGGCGCCAGGCAGGCAGTCAGACACGCGGTGACGGTCGAGAATCTCATGGTACAAGAGTCTCGTGCTTAAACTCGAGATCGAGGGTTGATAATGGTGAGAAAGGTAGGAAAGCGGTTGATGTCGTAGATGAAAGTCAAGTGCAGATGATGAAGAGGTCGTTATCAGGGCAGAATGAAAGATGGCGAGTGGCTTGGTGTTGAATGCGTCATGGGACCGAGGCTCCACCTTGATGGCAACCACTGGCCAAGGGCGGCTGGGGCTGGGAGAACTCTTGATGCCTCACCGCCTTGCAGCATGCAGAAGGAAACCCCGGGCCGTCTCCGGAGGGCACCAAATAGGCTCTGTGCCTTGCCGTGGGAGTGCAAGCGTCTAGAACCTGCACGACAGAGCCGGGGAGAGTGACCTGCAATGACGCTGGAATTGTTTGTCCGTTACGACAGAGAGCTGCCGTCTCCTGGAGCCATCATGTCTCTCGTTACCTTAGCCGTGCAGCCTTGGTTGTCTTGCGCTTGGCGCGATGTGGCTGTTGCCGTCGCAGTGGCTGACATCCATATCCATCCTGACGCGGTGCGGCACGGCGGCCTCTCCGTTTGCGCTTCTCATTGATTACCACCCATGGCAATCTCGACTCGAGATTATCGATTATCTTAGGCCAACCACCCACTACATCCTCGCTCAGCCCCAGGCAAGAGTGGAGCATTGACGCCGAAGTTAAGGCACCCACTGAGTCAAATATTTGGGCCTCAGGCACAAGGGGCCCGCAAAATGCACGGACCATGTCCATTTCTCTGCTATATAACCGTAGCCTTCTCCCGACCCTTACTTGATTTCCTTTCCTCTTCATACTTACCTTATTCCGATTAACCCCGCTCATGAATGGGGGGAATCAGCGTGGAGGGCCTGCATTGCACAACGCGGAGTCGCTCCATGCTCCATTGTCCTTCGGGACCATGGGGGGTGTAATTTTTGATTTACCACTTCTTTCATTATGGACTGTTGCTTGCGGCGGCCATGAAGAAGGACAACTCAGCGTAGCTTCGATGTTACCCACTCCCTTGCCTGGGGGACGGCAGTCTTAATGAACGGCCAAATGCTCGGCAATTACCGCCATGGCTCGGGCTGTATTGTCGTTTTAGGCAATCGTCTGGAATATGCGAATGGGGCCATCCATGAACTTGTCCAGACGCGGTCGCGAATGGGAGCGAGTCATGCCGGAATGATTGTGAACTGCGTGCGATTGGGCAATACGACGGGGCGGCACAGGGCCACGCGGGCAGGTTAAAACAAAGAAGTAAGCCTGCCTATCCTGCTCAAAGAACTGTGATAAAATAAGAAAAGGCTATTAAAATATTCCATTTAATTTTAGAATGTTTATCATCATTTTGGTGCATTTTATGCAAATCTAGTCATCCAACAGTCACTCCGTACGTGACCGGCCTGAGAGCCTGATGGGATTTGTCTCGAAGAAGCCACTTCATGCATTTCGCATGCTGGTCTTTTGCTATCAGAATGCAGTGCCAGCAGGGATCCTCGAGTAATGAATGCCCGCTTGTTTGATCAGCCAGGTTGGTCGCACTGTACGCGTTGAATGCGTGATAACACGGCTTTGAGCTTCCAGCATTTCCCCCGCTTCCGGTGCCCACCCACCATCCAACGATGAGGGTCCGTGGTGGGAAGCTAAGGTTTCGTGAGCGCAAAGGTCCAGGGTTGATGAGTCTCTTTCCATGAGGAAGGCATGAAGATGGAGTGGTCACGGGGATGAAGCATGTTGCGCGTACCCTTCACGGATAAGCAGAAAGGCTGCGACCCCGAGCCCGAGGAGGACAAGCACGGCAAAGCGCAGTAAGATGACTGCGACATGGATTGCTGAGGGAGCTCTATGTGCCGTGGCATGCAGATTAGTTACATGTGGTGCGTAGCAGCACCCTGCCAAGGCCAGAGGAGCTTGGTTAGTGCGAATACGGGACGTGGTAGCATGGCAATGCGGACACAATGGAACACGAACAAAGAGACGCGTGAAAGATGGCGTCTGGTATTCGGAAGAAATCCAGGGCTTGGCGCCGCGGGTCAGGACCACCCGAGAGTGAATGTGAATGTGACTGTGACTGTGAATTTCAAAGTACCAGAGACTTCACAAAATCACCTTCGGTCGGGAAACTTCAAACTTCAATTCCTCCATGACAGCCTCCAACAGCCCGTAACCTACCCTTTACATTGCCGTCGCAATGACGCGACCCATCACGTACCACACCCGACACAGCTTTGCAGCACCCTCCCTGCTGAAACCGTCATGGAATCTCCTCACTGGCTCCCAGGCACGGTGCCATTTGCGCAAACTCAGCTGATTGGGCATGGCCTCCATGCGCCAGAGACACAAAGCTTGTTCCCTGTCAGCCAAGCCAATGAGAGCCGACTACGGGATGCCGCCGTCCTGCGGTGGTCGCGCGCACAGTACGAAGGCTCGAGGCAATAAGGAAAAACAAACCGACCTCTATTGACACGCTAGACTCGTTCGAGACAGGCTGCCTCGGCCGCTTCGCGTTGGCTAAAGTGGCTCACCAGTTTCACCACACACGGCTTGTTTTTGTGGCGGGTGCCAATTTCCAGTGGCCCCCGCTCACCTCATCATCTCCACCACCCAGCCGCCAACCAGATGCCACGAGCACCAGCAGAATCAGTCTCAGGCGCCGGCTCGTCTCTTCGCCTCTCTGGCTGGCAGACGGCGTCCGCACCCTACGTGCCTGATTCCCTGCCAAAGTGGTCGTCGTCATTTTGCCTGCTTGAAAATCTGGTGAAGCCCCCTCCCGACTCCTTCGCTTCCCGTTCATACCGAAATGCTCGACTCCTAGTGTCCGCCCAACAGAGAAACAAGACTCGCAAGTCTCGAAAGACATCCATGGTGTCTTTGTTTGGACCTGACCTCGCTCACCCGCTCGCCCTGGTTCTTTTCTGTCTTTCGAGTCTCGACGACCTCTCATCCTCGCGCCCCTGGCGGGCTTGCTCACGCCAGCGAGCCCAAGGGTTTCCCGCTCGTGTCTCTCGCCATCCGCAATTTCAGAGTCTCCTCCCCCCGATCTCCCCTCACTTGAGTTTTCTCCCCCTCCCCCCCTCCCAGCCCTGTGCTCAGCTGCAGCGGCCGCGTTCATGTCATCCATTTCAGTGCCTCAGGCCGAGAAAGCGCCCTGCGTGCTGCACTAAGATTTCTCCCTATCCACCACCAGTCAAGGTTTGGTTTAGCGCCAGATTTCTCTTTTTGTCCTTGTCTCGTCGCTTCTTCCATGTCTCTGTCCTGTCTCTTCTTGGGGGGACCACTGCCCCGTCCCTCTTCCTTCCCCTTTGGAGTGCCGCCCAACCCAGCAGCCAGAAGTCCGGCAGAACACGCCAGAGACGGACCCAGTGGTCCATTGGTACCCTCTGAAGCTGAGCGCTGCGCAAGGTGAGTGGGAGTCCCCGGTGGCCGAGAAGGGCGAGTGAGGTGCCGTTGATGAGGGTACCTCCCATGGATGGGGTACGTACCTTTTTTTTGCTCCTCTGTCTGCCTCAGCCAACTGGAAACCCCCAGCAGGCGGGCAGGTCCCAGGTCGGTACCGCAGTACCGCACTCGTCTTGAAGCAAGCACCCGGCCTTGTCGCTCCTCCCCATCTTCTTCCTCCATCACCCATCCTTCTTCGTGCAGTCCACGATCTTCAATCCTCCCTCTCGTTACTGTCTTGTCTGCTCCAAGCGCTCCCCGTGTATGGATTGTGTTTGAGTAGTCTCAACTTCTTTTTCTCCTTTTTTTTCTCTTAACGAAAGCCTAATCCACGCCGTCTCGCACTCGACACCTCGACCCTCCTCGCCTTCAACCCGGCCTTGACGGATCACAACGAGTTTTGCGAAAACACAAACCGACCGATCGTGTCCCCAACACGCCCTCGACTCGTGTCTACGGCCCATATCCCTACTATAGGCACCCGACTGATCACGACTATCGCCTTTCTTTGTCCCGTCGTCGCGGCGCTCGCCCTCCACCCTTGACGCTGACGCCTCGACGAGTCTCTCGAGTCCACGCTTCGACGCCTGCGATTATCCCACGAGTGCTCTCGCCCCCTCACCTGCCGCATGAGACTTCTGTCGACTATTCTTTGCGACTCTTCCCTGCGGTGTCCCCGGCGCGCGTTCTGAACGGCGTCGTCATGCCCCAAAGACCGCGACGGTAAACACCCTACGCATCCTCCCCGACGCCCACTGCACTGTGAGCTTCACGACAGATTATGACCGAAAAGACGGCGGCGCTGTCCACGCAGTCCGCGGCTCCTAGTCAGATTTCGCCTCTTGCACAGCCAGGCGCGACGCCCAAGGGCGACGTCGCTCGAAAGGTCGAGACGGCGGAGGAAGAGCCATACACAATCAAGTGTATTTGCAACTTCACTGACGATGATGGAAACACGATCTACTGCGAGACTTGTGACACGTGGCAGCACATCGACTGCTTCTACCCTAACAACAGAGAGGAGGCGATCCGTGAGGACTTTGACCACTCCTGTGCAGAATGCAAACCCCGTCCTCTCGATCGCCAAAAAGCTATTGAGCGCACAACCCGTCTCAAGAACGGGGCTCCCAACGATCAGCCTGCGGATAAGAAGACGAAGCGGCCCCCCTCCAAGGGCCACAAGAAGCGGGCCAAACCCAACGATTTGCAAATAAATGGTCATGCTGGACCTCAAGAGAACGGAAAGCATGGCCATCCCGCAGACCATCCTCCTCCCCCGAAAAAGGCAAAATCTTCCCACCGATCCTCTCAATCCATCAGCTCCCAGGCTCCTAAACGGAGCCCCTCCTACGGGAACGCGCGATCAAATCCTGCTCATCCTCCCAGCCCTGCAACCACCCCACCCGACCTTCCCGAAGATTTTCAGATCCACCACTACTCGCAAGGATTCTACGACTTGTACAATGCAAGGGATGTCCCAGACTCCCACAATAATGCGTTTGCCAGTCTGGCCATCCCCACAGCTCTGTCCCGTTGGCTCCGCGAGCCCAACACCATGAGAAGTGAGGTTGGCAGGCGTCATTCCGAGGTGTTCCAAAAGGCGCCGGGAAACCTGGAAGCCAGAAAGCCCAAACTCGACGTCAGGGATGCTACGCGAACACTCGATGATGGCAAATCTCTGCGGTGGAGGTTTCTCAACTCTGCTGCGCCGATCGATAAGGACGTGCCCCTCGTCGAGTTGAATGGTGCGATTGGCTTCCAAAAAGACTACTGTGCTGACCCAGCAAATCTCTGGGCCGACCTCTCCTCTCCTCTTCCCTTTGTTTTCTTCCATCCCGTTCTCCCCTTATATATCGACACAAGACAGGAAGGGTCGCTCGCTCGTTATGTCCGCCGAAGCTGCAAGCCTAACTCACAGCTCGACACCTACCTTTCCGACGAGAGCGAATACCATTTCTGGATTGTAAGTGATAGGTATATCTCGGCCGGCGAGCAGATCACTCTCCCTTGGGACTTTCGGCTCGAGAAGAGTGTTGATGCTCGTTGGCTTCATCTTCTTGGTCTCAGCGACGACGAATCTCCCAGCAACGGAGAAACTCCAGTGGACGAAACCGAGTACATGGCAATATCGAATTGGATCGACCGTATACTATCCGAGTATGGTGGCTGTGCCTGCGATCTGGACAACAACTGTGCCTTTGCACGATTCCATCGACATTATCTCTTTGGGAAAACCCAAGCGCGCCCTGTGAAGAAGAAGCAACGGAAACCCAAGGTGCAAGCCATCTCACCAACCAGCACGGGACCGGCTCCCAACAGTCGAGCCACGAGTGAAGGCCAGATTGACGATGGGGCAGATCACGATAATAGGTCTCAATCGGGCTCTTCGCGTAGCAAGCCTCCAAGCCGCGATCGAACCCCCCTTCCACAAGGTTCTTTGGATAAACCCAACATCCTAACCGAGCAGACGGACCGGGATAAGCGAAAGCTTGCTGCAGTTGAGTCCACATTCCGTCGTTTGGAACAGGAACAGCAGCAACCGGCAAGGAAGAAGAAGCGAGTCTCGGACGGCACCGCATCGAACTCGTCCAAATCCAAAGCCCGCCATGGTTCGACGGCATCACACAAAACCTATGTCGATTCTGGGACATGCAGGAGCCAGTCTGGTTCACCAGCAAGTTCTCATTCTCCTCGAACCACTCACAAGGCCTCGGTTACGACTCAAGCATCGTCCATCAGCCGTTCCCGTCAGTCTTCTGCCACACTGAGAGCAGTGTACTGCGACGCTGCTGTGCAAACCGATCCGGTCGAGGGCGAGTGGTACAGCGAACCCAATCGATCGCCCCGGCCAAAGAAGCGCATCATTTCACTCTCAAAGCGCTTGCTGAACAATCGTCAAAGAGCACGAAGCGATGAAGAAGAACGCCGCAGATTATCCCTGACTACTCAAACGTCCAACGGGACAGTGATGGAAGTCGACTCGCCTATAATGGAGCATACTCCTGTGATTAAGCGATCGGACTCTGAACTGCCGTCTCCCCGTTCCCAGGCCGGAGACTTGCCCATGCCTGATGCTTCATCAGCAAACACAACACCCATTCTCGGATCTGCCGCGAGCGACACGTCAACAAAGGCGAAAACCCCTGATCTCCGTGTCCAGCTACCTCCAGTACCTGCTTTTGATAGCACAGGACTCGGGATCCATCATGCGACAACTCCACTGTCTGGTAACTTGGTTCAATCTCCTCTTCTCGGTACCCTGCCAAGCCCGTTCGCCCCCCAAGCGGTCAACGGTATCGCAGCTCATCCTAGCCCTATCAAGAAGAAGCTCAGTCTGAGTGACTACACCAAGAGCCGGATGAACAAGGCAGGGAAAACTGCTGGGGGCAATGCGCTCCACAAGCCTTCGATCTCGAGTCCGGAGGACACAAAAGTTGACATCATTCTTGAGTCCCCCTCGGTCGAGAAGACTGCAGAGAACCTGGCCTCGACAGCACCGGCTGTTGCGACCAACGGTTCTCTGTAACATGACGATGCGGTTGTAAGTTTAGTATCACTATCGGTTTCGGAAATTTTGTTTGCTTTTTTTTGGTTCTTGGGGATGGCGGATTCAAAAGCCCGGAGTTCTGCTATTCTTATACACTGGCTTGTACGTCGGGTGGCACCTCCGATGGTTGGCGTTTGAAGAGGATCAGGACAATGAATGGTTGGGTTCAGGGGGACCCCGCAGAGGACTTGACACAAAGGCTCGACATGGCGCAGGGTCCAGGTGTCTATGTATTGATGGCACACGCAACCCTCTGGGGTGTTTATGTATTGGGGACAAAACTAGGTGTCTTGGTTGGTGGTGGCCGAGTCAATTATGTTGAAGACGATGACGGATGGGTTCCTCGGATGGAAACGAACGAACGAGTTGGTTGATGTTGTAAGAACGAACGGCAGGGAAGGGAAAGGCCCCAATGGATGACCTCTATGCCTATGCCAAGTCTCGCTTTGGGATTTTCTCTTGTACTTATAGGCGCGGCCGGGGTTGGTTTGCATGTTCTATATGCAGTTCGATGTAGTATCCGTATAGTCAGTTGCCTCGCGATGAGGGAAACAATGAATTCTTAGTCGGGGTGGATGAGTACGCATCCGCCTCGAAACCTTTTCAACTTTACATTGAAATGATTTTCTTGTATATCAAGGTCTTGTCTTGTTCATTTCGTCACGCTATCTATTTAGGCAGGGTATCATTATTGACTCCAGTATTCAAACGTAGGGTTTGAGCGCTCTTATTGTACAGGTACATTCCTGGATGCACAGTCTCCTAGTAGTGCACAGTGCCCCAGTTGTCTTCCTTAAATACCAACAAAGCAAGACGGTGCCTCACGAACAAGCCAAATAGGCCAACCACGAGTTGCAGCATAGTCACCTCAAAGGCGAGGCGATCTTCGCGCAGTGGCCCGCGCCAGACGAGCCACAGGTTGAGAATGGTAAAGTTGCTCGTCTCGACAAACTGCCCCTTGTCGTCGGTCGTGACCTTGAGGAGTCGGAGCTTGGCCAGCAGGTGGAGGACCTGAGCGACGAGGGGGTGGGGTTGGCGCTCGGGAGACCATGGTGTGACGGAGGGCTCGAGTAGACCGGTTCGTGCATTGAAGCGAGGGAGTCGGTGACGCGGGCAGGGGATTAGGCCGAAGATTTGTGGGCACGAGTAGAGAAAGTTGAACATCTGTGGGACGAGGAGGAGGCCGAGCGTCTTGGAAAAGTGGCCGAGAATGCCGACGACTGCGAAAACCATGCCCGAGAAGTAGCAGTAAGTATCGCCGACAAAGACCTTGGCCGGGTACCAGTTGTGGCAGAGCAGGGCGCAAGAGACGCCGATCCAGGGGAGGAGGAAGTAGAGCGAGAACAGATGCGAGTCGGTGGCGGGGTGAGGGTAGGGGGTGAAGAGGTAGAGGCAATCGTTGAAGACGAGGAGCAGGGCGACGACGACGCACTGGGAGACCTCGATGCCGTTGATGCCGGCCAGCATGTTGATGCTCTGGGGGCAGAACATGGCGACGCAGGCCATGTAGACGTAGTAGAAGGGGCCGAGGTCGAAGAGCTCGCCCAGGTAGGGCTGGAGCTGGACGGGGAGGACGATCGAGGTGACGTCAAAGTCGACAAAGTAGACGACGAGCAGGGGGGTCGAGGCCAGGCCGGGAATCCACCACTTGTGCCGCCATCGAATGTCGAAGAGGTCGTCGCCGATCCCGAGAAGGGCGATGGTCTGGAGGGAGATGATGGCGCTCAGGTATGAGGCGAGCTGGAGGAGAAGTATATATCAGCATTGACTATTGTATTGAGTTGTTCATGAAAGGCAAGGCATACCTTGTTGTGGGGGAAGCGATGCAAGAAGCGCCCCTGGTTGACATGCTCCAGCTCGACGACGACATCGCGATTTCCACCACCACTCGTCGCTGCCACAATGTCCTTGTAGAAGGGAAAGGGGATGAATATTATGACGGTGAGCAGGTAGACAGCGGCGCACACAGCACCCATGCACTCCGGGATGTCGGGGCGGTGCAGCTTGCTCATATCGCGACCACGGAAGCCGGCGCGCATAAAGGTCGGCCCCAGCCAGCGTATCATGGCATAGCAGATGGAGAAGGCGAGTAGGGAGAGGGAGAGCGAGGCGATGAGGGGTTCGCCATCGTCATGGAAGGTGTTTGCGAGGACGGCGAGGGATGCGCCGGAGATGGCGAGGAGGGACAGGGTCTCATGTCGGGAGAGCGAGGTGGTCGAGACGGCGGCCATGATGAAGCGAGGCTTGGAGGCTATGATGGAATGGTGGGGGAGTTTTAAGTTAATTCGAGTGGCGCGCGGGGAACGAGTGAGGGCGCATCCTGATCGCGAGAAGGAGAGTAATCGATTGACAGTGTTAAGGAGCGTGGGCGATGAATAGGTGGTGTACAGAGAGACAATGGATACTGCGATTGTTGCAGATGAGATGCGATGCAAGTACAAATACGAGGTTCAAGTTTTGGTGACACGTTGAACTTCCATCTTTGGTAGGACGGGATGTGGAGGCTTGTCGCGGAAGCACGTGCCGCCGGGGGGGGAGAGAGAAGGGAAACATGATCGAACTCCACATTGATTCAAACAACAAATCATCAACTACGCCTTTATTAGAAACAATCCAACTGTACATATCAATGCGGACATCTCCGATACTTATGCATGAGTTGCCTCTATGCCATTTAGTGACACTCACCGAGCAAGGGGTTTCCCCCCTATCAACGATGCCTACTCTCAAACTCCGTCTAGTTCCCGACGGACTCTCAGCCATCTTCAACTCCCCAACTCGAACCCCATTGCCGATCCGATCCCCTTTTTCACTCTTCACCATGCGCCTTACCATGGACATGCCCGCGGGGTCGGGTCGTCTCCCACCCCTCGGCTCCGATCCCCGAGGGCTTGGGCCCATGGGCATCTCCACTCAGCCGGAGTTAGGTGGGGATAGGCCGTGACCCTAGGTATCTGATTTGATTTGAAATACGAACGGATGCCTTCTTGGCTCAATGTTTTGTCGACATGTCATACCAGCTGCCTGCCTTGCTTTGCGTGCGCTGTTCCCGTTGTCGCGTCTGGTCTCACCACCACGTCTAGAGTTCCCCGTCCGGAGACCACAGCTTAACTTGAAACCTCAGTCAGGTTTCTCTCGGCTTACGGGCCTCGTCAGGAACATTCTTGAGTCGAGGTTCTCGGAAAAATGAGCTCCGGTTGTGGCGAGGGGAGGGCCTCTGGGTCTATTCAAGAAGATGCCGCTACGGTAGAAGACAAGGAGATGACGCTTTCGTCTCCTTCAGTTACCTCGGACAAGCATGATGAGATGGACGAGGAGAAAAGGGGAGGATCACCTGAAGATTTTGACATTGAGGCTCAAGATGTGAGTAATTCCCATCCAAAGGATCACTGGGCTCTCAACCAACATGCTCATAGGACACCATCCAAGTTGAGAGGGTTGAAACCCGAGCGACAAATGCCAGCCGCAGGACGCATCGCAGCATCCTCAGCCGCTTCTCTAGAGCCACGAGCAAGCCAAAGGATGAGCTGCCGCCGCCTGTGCACCCGCTCATGGACCTCGACAACGGCATCGTGGGCTGGGAGAGCCAGCACGATCCTCAGCACCCCCTCAACTTTCCCCAGTCCCGCAAGTGGTTCATCACCGGCCTCCTCTCCGCCATCACCTTCATGACGCCCTTCGCGTCGTCCATCCTGGCACCCACAATCGAGTACATCGCCGAGACGTATCACGAGACTGACCTCACCCGGAGCTCCATGCCTGTCAGCATCTTTCTGCTGGGCTACGCTGTCGGTCCCCTTTTCCTCTCGCCACTGTCCGAGATCTATGGTCGACACGTCATCATCACCGGCTCGAATGCCTTCTTCTGCGTGTGGCTCATCGGGTGCGCCCTCGCCCCTTCTCTCGACACCCTCGCCTTCTTCCGCTTCATGTGCGGCCTCGGTGGTTCAGCCTCCCAGACTGTCGGAGGTGCCATCGTCGCCGACCTCTTCCCTGTAAGTGAAAGAGGCAAGGCCATGACCATCTGGATGCTTGGAACCATGATCGGTCCTTCAACTGCCCCCGTTATTGGCGGCTTTGTTGCTGAGACCATCGGGTGGCGCTGGGTCAACTGGATAACCTTTATCCCTGCCACCATCATCGTCATGGCCATCGCCATCCTGAGCCGCGAGACGAATCACGAGGTCCTCATCCGGCGAAAGACGAAGCGTCTTCGAAAGGAGCTCAACCGTCCAGAGCTGCGCAGCTGCTACGTCGACCCATCCGCCCCTGTCCTAACCCGTCGTCGGATCCTCCTCAACGGCCTGACGCGACCCATCCGTCTACTCTTCACCTCCCCCATCGTGTTTGGCGTATCGCTCTACATCGCCTTCTCGTACGGCTGCCTCTACCTCCTCTTCAACACCATCCCCATGGTGTTCCAGGGCAGCTACCACTGGTCCATCGGCATCACGGGCATCGTCTACCTCTCCCTGCTCGTCGGCTACATGGCAGGACTCTCCGTCTTCTCAGCCTGGTCCGACAAGACCGTCGTCCGCATGACAAAGGCCAACAACGGCGTGTACGAGCCCGAGATGCGACTCCCGGACTGCATCTACTTTGCCTTCATCTTCCCCATAACCTTTTTCTGGTACGGCTGGTCCGCCGACAAGGCCGTCCACTGGATCGTCCCCGTCATCGGCCTCGTGCCGTTCGGCGTCGGCATCGTGGGGACGTGGATGCCCATCCAGGCGTACCTGATAGATGCCTACGCCCACTACGCCGCCAGTGCCCTCGCCGCATTTTCCGTTCTGCGCTGCGTCGTCGCCGCGTTCCTGCCCCTCGCCGGACCAGACATGTTTATAGTCCTTGGAGTCGGCTGGGGGAACTCGCTGCTGGGTTTCATCGCCATCGCCTTGATCCCCATCCCTACGATTGTGTACAAGTATGGTGGCAGGATACGGAAGAGAGAGAACTTTAAGTGGTAAAAGGTTGGGTATACTGGGCGCCTTTGGCCGTAGTTGGGTAGTTAGCATCATGCCTGGGATGTCTCGATGCCATGACAATCTAATTGATCTCAAAGATCAACACCAGGACAGGCACAGGACCAGAGGCTGACATGATTCATCGTTTCAATTGCAATTGCTTTTTGGGTATATCAACCCCGTTCCGTTCCGTGCTATCTAAGTAAAAGCGACCCCGGCGACAGGATCGAAGTGGAGAGATTCATAAACATCATCGACGCTACCCGAGTTCCCAAACAATATAAACCATCTTCAGTTTAGCCTCCCAAACCAATCAACCATCCCGGATAGATATAAAAACCGACAAAGCGCCTTTTGGGTGTGTTTTTTGCTCAGACATCCTGCCCAGAAATCAAGTAAAGGAAAAGAAAGGAAAAAAAGAGACGAAATCCAAAAACTCCAGCTTCTTCTTTATCCGTGGTGTATGCCGGGTATCGCTTCAAAAATACACAGTTGCCCTCCCCTTATATCTCCTTTACAAAGCCCACCTCGACCAAACTGTCGGGGTCAATGTCTAGGTTGGCCAGCTTGGTCCTCGAATTCTCCCTAATCCACAAGAATGCTTCAAGTGCCACGCGTCGGCAAATGTTGTTGAGTGTTCGGTTCTCTCGTTTGTGCACTCGCATCGTTTGCTTGCCCATGAGATATACCGTTTGAGCCTCCTCCGCTGACCGAAGAGCATCCAGCTCGTCTCGTACGTTCGGGGGCAAGTCGCTTTCATCTGGTGGGAACGGCCCCCTCGTAATGAACGTCATGAGCTCATTCACGATGATACGGGCCAGGTTTGGTGTAAGAATGTCATCCATGTAACCATGTCGCAGCACAATCTGATAGCAGGAGGGAATCTTGGTCGTGACCCGGGAAATGACGAATCGCTGGTCGTAGGGCACTGTGGGTTGAGACAGGGGCCGCATGTGGAAGAAGACAATGACCTGTGGCCGAGTCTGGAATTTTCGGATGAATTGTGTAAACACTTTTGGGATGTGATCGCCGCTGCCGCCAACCTTGTCGAAGAAGATGCCGAGACCCGGGGCCGGCGTGATGCTTCCGCCTCCAAACTCGGGTGCAAGCCGAAGACGGACTGAACGGATCGAGCTATCTCCTGCTTCTCTAGCCATCGAGTTGTTGCGAGAGGTGCTACGGGATGAGAGCAGGAAGTCGGCCGGATCCACCACATCCTTGATTTCCGCCTTCCATTGTTGCTCCTTGCCCCATCGCCAGAGTATGAAGACGGTCGAAAGGATGAAGGATAGCACAATGGCGAACCAACCGCCATCCGGTACCTTGTTCATTGCGGCGCTGAGGTAAATGCTGTCCAGGAGAATGAATATGAGGAATCCAAACAGCACAACGACGGTTGGGACTCTCCAGACGATGAGGGCCACTAGAGACACTAGACAAGTCGTGATAAATGTGACGAGAATGACGCAGGCGCCATAAGCATGGCCCAGACTCGTTGTCTGTTTCAAAGTCAGAAAACGATACAAACTGGAACCATAGGGATCAACTTACGTTATTGTAGACAGCTGTGACCACAACGGTGCCAATCATCAGTAGCCAGTTCGCAAAGGGCATGTAGACCTGGTCGTGGAATTGGCGACTGGTGTGAACCGTCTTGATATGTGGGAAGTAGCTCAGTCTCATGAGCTGCGAGATGAGCTGGAATGAACTGGTAATCAAGGCCTGGCTTGCAACAATGGCTGCAAGAATCGCAATGATCAGACTGAAATAGAAGCTGCCTTCGGGGACAGTGTGGAAGAAAGGGTTCGTGAAAGCCCTCTTCTCCTCGTCGTGGGCGATAAAGGCAGCTTGACCGCAGTATGTGATCAGCAGGCAAGGGTAGGCCAGAACCAGCCAAGAGAGCTGAATGGCTCTTTTCCCAAAGGCCCCGAGGTCTGCAAAGAGAGATTCGACTCCGGTGAATGCGAGCAGCAAACCACCCAGAGACTTCCAGCCGCTCGAGTCGTTTCGAACCAAGTATGTAAAGGCGTAGTGCGGACTGAAGGCCTTGAGTACGGTATGATCGTATCGAACGAGGTTGACAATTCCGACGGCAAAGTTGAAGAAGAGCCAGACCATAACCACCGGCGCAAAAGTCGTGCCAATCTTGGATGTGCCAAGCGGTTGCAGAAGGAAGAGGAAGACAAGTATCGCGCAGCTAATTCCCACGATAGCAGATCTTCCTAAATCGGGCCTCACAACCTGGATACCCTGTATAGCACCCAGTATGGACTGGGCGGGTGTCAAGACGCTATCGGCCATAACCATGGCGACTCCTAGGATGCCGACAGTCTTGAGGACCGCCTTTGCGGCTCGGCTCCTTTCGAGGAAGTCTCGCACCAACCTCCCGGCTGGCGGCAACTCGGCGCCGGTTTCGCGATCCAGGCGCACCACAATCCTCTCGGGGCCGTTGGGGTCGGTTCGGGTGATGTTGGCATAGCGGGCGAGCAACGAGTAGACGGCAAAGGTGCCTCCCTGGCCGTCATCATCGGCTGACAGCACAACGAAGCAGTACTTGACAGTCACGATGAGGGTGAGCGACCAGATGATTATTGACAGGGCGCCCACGAGGTCCCTCCATGATGGTTGTTCAGTAAAAGTCGAGCTGAAGACGTAGAGAGGGCTGGTGCCAATGTCACCATAGACGACTCCGGTGCTCTGAAGGGCGAGCCATAGCAAAACGCGGCCCTTGTAGGTCTTTTTACACAATCACGAGTCAGAACAGAACGGCACTCGACGATACGACAAACAAGCAACGCATTGCCGGCATGGAGGCTGGGCCGACGAAGCGGGACCTACCTGCTTATTCTCACGACACAGATCCTCATGCTCGATTCGCTGGGCTTTCTCCTGGTCATGCAGGTCGCGGGCTTCGGGGTCCGTGGGGGCGGCGTCTTCGCTTTCTTCGGTGGCCGCGTTGACCCAGGCTTCTATCCTCTGGTTACGAGCATTGTATGGGATCATTTCGATCTTCGGTCGCGATGGGCCACTCGGTGACGCTGGAGATCCAGAGGGCAAGGGGCCAAAACCTGGGGCCCGGGGTTATATACTCTGGCCATGCTGGGACTGGGATGGCGTAGAATGACGAGCCTAAGCCAAGCGAAGACCGGGCTCATCGGCCGGACGCCATCTTGCTGCTGAACTTGGCTTCTGGGCGATCCACTCTGGCAACAGCCACAAGTCTGGCAAACGGCGCCTATCTTGGCTGCCAAGAAGTCACAGGCGTCGTCTGTTGCGGTGCTGATAGGCCGTCGCGTACTCGCCCGGGCCTAATTTCTCGGACATCTCCACCCGGTAGAGCACGCCGCAGACGTCGATGGCCTGCGTGGAAGCTGCGCTGCAGGCTTGTGCAGGCCTCGGGGCTGTGTGCAGGCCAAAGTCCCCCAATTGCCCCCTCGCTCTCGTCATCGGCAGCACGGCTTTGTAGCCAAGATACGGCCGAGAAAGCTGCCCACAGTTAGTCGAGAATGTCGGAGAGAGGTGCCATCCTGGCAAGCATCTCCTTGCACTCAAAAGTGATGGTCCAATGGCACCCCCCGACGCCCCAATCACCTGCCCAAGACCTCAAGGTCTTGAGTCCTCCCTCCAATCTAGCCCTCGAGAAGTGCGGGGATAGTCGATTTTGCCCCGTGGAAGAGCCAAGGGCTTGACCCAAGACGGTCACGTCCGCAGACAAAAAGCCGAGCCGCTAAAAGCTTGGTTCGTTCTTGGTTTTCTCTTGGCCGTTTCTTGGCTGCTTCTCTGTCCTCGCCGTAGGGGTCCTTTCGGTCGTCCGAGTCCACACACGAGGGCTACCGAGATTTCCCGCATGCGACCATGACCGTTCGAGCCAGCCTCTGACTTTTGTGGCGGGCGGAACCTTCGGTGAAAGGGCAAAGAATCCTGTCAATAAGCCCTCCATCCGAGTCTCACCAGAGACCCACGTGATTGCTTGAGAGGTCTTGGAGTCTCACGGTGATAGTGTGATTGTGATTCTTTATGCCGAGCCAAGCTTGTTTGTAATGTTGGATGTTTTGCTATCTAGTAGGTACCAGTCAGTGCACGGAGCGTTGAGGATACATGGAAGGTCTCGGTCTCCATAACAAAAACTGGAAGAACCTGGGTGGTCTGAGGTGCTCTTTCCTTCCGAGGCCACCTGCATTAGAATTGGAGAAGGAAGTTGCGACCACATGCCTCTATCACCCATCACATCACGCCCCCTCCCTCAAGTTTCACGGTTGCAGAACCCACAGCAGAAGAAACGCCGAGAGAAAAGAGAAACCATCTAGGGGTCTCAAGCAGCTTACTCGCATCTAATTGTGGAGGTTTGGGAGGGCATATCCCCACTACATCAGTTGAGCATTTGTAATGGTGGTGTTGGTCATGATCATGCTGACCCTAGGTGCCTGTACGTGGTGTCAAACTTTGAGGGTTCCTTTGTCTCCAGACAGATCCTCAAGAGTACAGAATGAGGCTGCATGGATAAAGTCATGTATAAGCCTCACGTTCGATAGCTCGGACATACGCCGTATTGGTGCCGTTTTCCAAGAAATAGCTGCGTTGCCGCATAACTTGGCGAGAATCTGCCAGCGCCTTTCCGGCTTTATGCTGGGAATACAGCACAACACAAACCCCCAGCCAATAAATGGCACCTGTGTTCTAGAACGCTGGTTGTAGTCGGTTCGTGCATCTCAATGCAGGGCGGGAAATTCCTAGTTTGACCTACTATCTTGGCGTCTATATCGTAAGAGTCTTTGCAACTTTGTAGTATTATGCCAACCCCAGGACTCCACATCAACCATGTTGAATATACCACCAGACCTCAAACCAAATCCCAGGTTACAAGGTACTCCCACTGCATTGCGTATCTGCCGATCTTGGCAAGGAACTCGTCACCCGTGACACCCCTCGGATCATGATCGCCGAATTTTGTCAGGACAATCAGCCTAACCGACTTACCCCGAGGACCCAGGTCCTTCGCATTGACATCGATCCAATACCAATAGCCGTCGGTCTGCAGTGGCACCATTTCGTCGCGGGTTCCCTCGCCACGGGGGAGGCTGAGGAGCACCAGCCGTTCCCTGCCGCTGTTCATCTTGGATGACCAGTGTTCGCAGGCTTTGGAGAACTGAAACCGCACGATCTCGCCGCTGTCGACGGAGAGATGAAGTTGTTTCGGTTCCACACTATACTCATCAATCCCCTCGTCTGTAGTTGTCCCGCATATCGTATGGGGTTCCCCATCGATGCCGCCGGTGTAGTACGCGTCCCAACCCACAGCCTGGCCGTCGGAGCGGAATTGATAGCGTGGCTCGGCTGGGAAATGTCTTCTGCCGAAATCCTCGTTGGAACTTACAAACTGCACAGGCGAAAACTTGGCCGTGTAATTTTGCCCGCACACATGGCCGGCACCCCAGCAAGCGTCCAAAAGCTTCCAATCCCCGCCATCGATACGGACTGCGTTCCAGGCGTGTCCATCTGCCTTGACTGGTGGAGGGCGCTCACCCTTCTTGAGTGGTGTGTATCCAAATCCCTTTCCATGACCAGTAACAACGACGCATTCGAGCCCAGCTTTGTTTGCGATCGCCTTGTATGTCTCTGCGTACCCTACGCAGACGGCTTTTCCAGTAAAAATAGTGTCCTCCGCAGTCATGTGTCTCAGGTTATTGCCGAAAAATGCGGCCGTGTCGTAGTCAATGTTGTGGTGGAACCAGGTGAATATGGCTCGCGCCTTGTCCGTGTAAGACGGGAATGGGTCGCAAAGCACATTTGCCAGATACCCAACAGGGTCGGTTCTCGGCAACGAACCCCTAGGATATTGCGCTGCCACGGTATCGGGGCCACTCCAATCTCGACAAATGAGGCAACCACATACCGGCGCGACTGGAGTAGCAGCTCGGACCGTGAATGCCTCGATCTGGGCGGCTGAGGGGCGCGATGAAGTAGGGATTGGCGGAGGCCCATCCTCTGAGCGTGGACGGCTGGGGATACGAGGCTGCACGACTGGAATCGGGGGTTCTTGGGGGTCCTCTTCATGTGACGGCTTTTGTCTGGACGAAAATCCAATAATAACGGGTGTTTTGGTGTTTATTTTGGTGTTTGTGGATGTCCTAGGGGGCAGTTTCTTGGGCTGGGCCGTCTCCTGAGGTTCAGGAGTGGCATTCGCCTGTGGCTTGGCTGGGCGCGAAGGGAGTCTTGGTGGAAGACTTGGCCGTGGCGGCAGTGCAGGCTCGGCACTCTTGGGAGGCCGAAGTGCTGGGATAGACCGCCTGGTCTTGACTGCCTTGGCGGCAGCTGCAGCCTCCTCTCGTTCCCTTCGAGTTGGCGGTAACTTTGGGAGGCTCGCTGGATCATAAGCTGGAGGTAGCTTGTGCCCAGGCGTGCCCTCAGAACCTTGGCTGGTGATTGATGAAGGGGGTCGCCCTGCAGACAGTGTAGATAATGTGGAATGCTGCGATATCTCTGAAGAACCAGAGCCACGCCTAACCATCAACCCAGGAGGTTGTGTCGATGTACGCCGTGGTGGCAAGGTCGGCACTGACTGCATCGACGATGTGCGACTTGGGAGCGGAGGTGGGCCCCCAGGACGATGTTGGGCCTCATTATGTGGAAATTCTGCTATAGTTTTCTCGACAGCAGGAGTCGAAACGATCCTCTTGGGCCTTGGAGGAAGTAATGGATTGCTTTTAACGGAAGCACCAGCTGTTGTTGAGATGACTGGCACTGTCTGGCTCCTGGCCTCAACGGCAGGACGGCCGGGAGGGGGTGGAGGGGGAGGCCTCTTGCGAAAGGGTTCAGGACTCGGGGCGCCAGTGAAACTCTGTTGCTTCTTGAGGGCGGCAATTCTTTCAGCCAGGCTGTTAAACTGGGGTTCCTCGGTCTCGGTCATAATGTTGGCAAGTAAAGGGGGCCTCAAATATGCGCTTTTGTTGATGAGGTGCCTTGTATGGTCTGCGAAAACCGGAAGGTGGAGGTACGGCTGGAGCGTGGCGACAAGCAAGAGTGAAACAGCTTGGAGACGGCCACGTCAGTTGCCAACGAAGAGGACCGGTCTGCGAACGAGCGCGAGGTTGTGACTCGAAGTCTAGCGAGAGGATCGGTAACGACAGCGAGGGAGATGTTGAAGGTGACTCAGGGAAGAAGGGCCTCCATGGTGGGATGAATTGGAAGATATGGAAAGTCTCGAAGGATTTGGGGTCTGCCCAGGCCCCAGGCGACCACTGTCCATGTGCTTGAGCGCTGATTGAAGGGGCCAGACACAGCCCTGTAGGTGGAACCTGGAGCCGCAGTTTCGAGGGGGAGCGGAAGATCCTCTCCAGCTCAAGTTTCATCATATTCTAGAGCCAACCGATCTTGCAATCTTGGCTGCTAAAATTACACTGATGATCACACCATGACAAAGATTTTGTCTCCTTCTTGTCCATTCTCTTGGCTTGTTTATTGAGTTAGCCCGATGATTTGGTCACGACGCTTCCATGTAACACCAGCACAGCCCGTGGCAACTCGTCGCACAAGGTTCTATATCTCCGCCCAGGCTCGGCTACTTTAGCCCATGAGTTGTTCAGGTCAGAGGAGAGTGTTGGCTGCGCGAGAACTGACCAACTCAACTGCAGTCCTTGATCCAGAGATAATTTCAGTTTCAAAAGTTGAGTCACACGGTATTCGTCGTCCCAACGGCATGTGGAGGGTCCCATCTTCCGATGCATCTGTGCATCCCGTACCCTGGAGACGCGCTCTGCAAGGGGGATGAAAGCCCGAGAAACTCAAGATCGCTACAATGTAGTATTTAATCATGTTACGGGTTAGCGAATTATCGTCGCTTGCAGGTATTATCGGTTCTAAAAATGCCTAGACCTCAACACAGCCCCCAATAAATACGGGCAACAGCCTCTTTGAACGTTCGATCGACAATCGATTCGGGTCAATATGCCGTAACCCGCATGGGGCGCCGGGGCGCGGGGCCAGACGGACAGTTACGCTAAATAAGTACAACATGTAGATTTGGGGGCAGCTGGAGATGGGAATTATTAGTTAGACGACTAATGCATCATGTACATTGCCGAACCGACGGGTTCTAGCCTCGCAGTTGTCCCTGTGATTCATGGTGGGCTGTGGGTTCGTCCCATGGCGATATCTGGATGATAATACTACCTAAGCTCACCTTTCATCCATTTGCACCAGCACAGAGTCCAAGCAACAAAGGAGCTGCAGAGTAACGTTCCCTGAGCACTCGCACAAACACTAGAGTACATACCGCTTTGTATGGATTCAAGTTTTTATGCACAGAAACATTTGTCAACTTTTTATGATTGCCAGCGTCTTGGTCCAACTCCATGGTTGCCTCTCCGCAAATGCATGCAAATGCGCGCTACCCGGATGGTTGTAAATGTTTAAACATCCCGTCCTGCGATCAAATCAGATGGGATGTCTCATTACCAGCTACCCAGGGTCCCGGTAGTGCAGGGCTGCAAGTCAAGTATGGCCACGTGTCGATGAGATCGCCCGGAGTCTGTAGGGATTCAGCGGCGGCGTATTCATCGCCAGGCAGACTGGACGCCTCACTGTCGGCTTCACCGTATTCCTGACTCTGATTTCAAGAACAACACCAAACATCTCCACTAACCAACAAAGATACCTGGCTAGGGGGTTAGTAAATGACTGACTGGCTGACTCTAAAATACACTTGTCAGCAAACTTTTCCTTGAAACAAGTGTGATCCCTGTAGGAGAGGCGATTTAGCTTTCATCTCGGACATTTACAACAGTGTTATTCTGTTTTCTCTGTCACACAAAGCTGGAGGGGGAGAAACGCCAAGGCCATTGGGGTACACGCTTAATACCTTCTAGGTGTTTTTCGGTTCGTGCCGTCGGGAGAGCAAGCCGTTGGTTTGCCTAGGTAGGTACCTGTTGAAAGGCAAACTGAATAGTCGATAGGATTTATCTATCAAGATAGACAACCCATATCTGGACAGCCAGTCCAGAAAACCTTTGATGCATTAACTGTCCAGCCTTTGTCATTCCATTGACTGCTTTAACCGCCGTGCTAATAAAGTAGCACCATATCCCGACCTGTCGGGCCCTGACTGGGAATCGTTGATCCGCCCCGCCCACCATCCGCATCCACCAAATCCACATCCACATCCACTTCTTAGCCATCCCATCCGCCAGTAGGTCCAACCAACAAAGACCCCGGAACCTGAGACCCGCGACAGAGCGACTTGCGACTTGACTTGCTTGCCTCTCCCCAACCCATGTCCCTCCTCAACCCATCCCATATTCAACACACAGCTAGCAACCCCTCCAGTATCTACATATAACCTTTTGGAATCGCCACATCGGCCTCCCTCTATTTGGTATTAGCCCATCAATTTTTGTGACTCTGGTTACTGGCGACCATCTCTTGGGCTCATCACTATCAGCGCATTCGCATCGCATCCTCAAGTCGCATCGCGAGACGAGCCATCCATCGCTTCATTCGCTATCCTCCCCTCTCCGATCCCGAGACGACAACCTCATCCTCCCACCCGCGTCTCCTACTGCGTATTATTTCTCCGCATATAAACTCCTCTCGATAACCATTGTTGTCGGCCCAGCCAGCCTAGTTGCCACGCTGCCCCCGCTCATACATCATGGTTGCGGAGGCTGCCGGCGACGAGGCTGCCGCCCCGCCCAGGACCGCGCTCACGTTTCTGGATCTCCCGGCCGAGACTCAGCAGGAGATTTTGTCTCATGTGCGCATATCTAGATGTATATACATCCTGCGTGACACATTTGCTAATGGCCTCATAGTGTTCCCAGTCGGATCTGATATGTTGCGCGCTCGTCTCTCGGCACTTCCACGACCTCGCCTCTGCTCAGCTCTACCGGAGCTTCAACATTCTCTTCCCAGACGACGATGATGTCAGATTCGAGTCACCCATCGACGGCCTCGCAGGTGGCCTTGACACCTTCACCACGAGCGATTACAACTATGCCAAGCACCTCAGAGAACTGTCTATGGATACGGTGAGCACTGGCATTAAGGCTGAACATGCCTATAAACCATATCTATACAGTGCTAGTTGCGGCAAGTTTCTAAACACTCTTCTCTACCTGACCCTGAAGAAGGCCAAGTCGCTCGAGACCTTCAGGTATGTGTCTGGCATTGCTTCATTCTCCTTGATCCCTTAGCGACTGACTTCTCTTAGATGGAACATCCGAGTGGAACTCAGCAGGCCTGTCTACCGAGAACTGCACAAAATCAGGACATTGACCAGATTCCACATTCGTATGCAGGCTGGGGAGACCTATTACATGACGCCGCCCCCTCTTCCACTGGTCATTGACGACCCTCCACCATTGACTGCTCATTACTATGACATCCCTCCACCTCCACCCCCACCTGTCTTCTCAGCTCCCCTCGCCGGAGGCCTGAACTCGGGGCCGGTTTTGAGCGCTTCGCCGCCTTCCATGTTGCCCCTGTCTAAACAGTTTTCCAAGTCAAAGATCGGGAAACGTGGGTCAGAGGCTCAGGAGCCCCCGACACTGTCAGGATTCAAGAGACTAAAAAGCCTCTCCGTCCTCGATATCGATAGTCTCGAGTCGGTAACGGAATTGAAAGCGTGTGTCAGAAACTCAGCCTCAACCCTCACTGAGTTGCACCTGTCCCTCTCCGAGTCCATGGCGTTGCAGGCGAGGCGACCACCGCCCGATTCTGATCCAGATGATTCCGATGTCGACGACGAGTTCCAGGTTGTCCCCGCTTCTCAAAGCACCAACTTTGATGCAACTGGTCCTGCAAAGACATTCCGTTCTCAAGAGGAGCGCAAGCTTCAAGAAGCTATCTTGGGAAGGATCTTTGATATTGAACCATCCATCACCAAGAAGCCGGCGTTGCATCAAAGCCCCCGGGATGCGGCGTGCAGTCAGCCAGAGGGCCAAGAGCCGGACAGTAATGGCAACTCGGTCGACCCTCGCGAAGAATTTGTGTCATCTATCAAGAGTGTGTCTTCAAGGTTGATGTCGCAGGTCAACGGGTCGCGTGACTTCACTTCTTCGCAGCAGGACATCTTGGACATGATCGAAAAGGCTGCAAGAAAGTATGCAGAGTCTTGCGAACAGCCATCTCAACAGCCCGACGGACCATCTGATAGCGGCTCAACGGCAGTCAAGGATGGTGAAGAGCAACCGGCTGAGAAAGATAGTAGTTCGGACTCAGAGACCAAGACTTCAGCAGCCTTGCCTGATCGATCCAAAAACAAGGGAACCAATGGCGATTTATCCCCCGAGGACATCGAAATCGAGCATTTGGACATGGTAGAAGACATGGATGAGGAGTCTGATGAGCAGCAAACCAAGGATTTGGACGACAAGCAACCTGGACCACAACCTGAACCACAACCTGAACCACATCCTGAAGAAACGCCAGAGCCGGCTTCCTCCTCAAAGACACCGTCGAAGACGTCACCTGCGATCTCTAAATCCGGCCTCAAGAAACTATTCGAAGCACTGGATGACCAGCAATCAGACTATCAGACGTTCCTGTTAAATCTAGCGCACCTTCAGACCGACATTATTGAACTCAATCAGAGGATCACCACACTGCTGGCTGACAGTAGCGGCGTGGATATTGAACAGGTTATGGAGGCAGAGGGCCGCATGAAGAGACTCAAGCAGTGCGTTTTGGATGTCGAGCGCGAGATAAAGGCAACCGATGCCGAAGTCCACAAAGTCCGAAAAGAACTCAACGGAAAGCCGCAGGGAGATGGTTCTGATCTGCAAAAGTCGATGGACGACTATATCCGAGAAACACGCGGGATCGCCCTTGAAACGCTGGGAATTCACCTCATCCCAGTCAAGGCCTCCGTTTTGTCGAGAGCCATTGACCTGAGATGCATCAGGAACTTGACCCTCCTCAACGTGGGAAATCAGAGCCCAATCTGGACGATGCTTTCCAAAGAGAACAAGGTACACCCGCTGGCGTTGCGGAGCGTCTTTACGGACAATGTGTCGACGGCATTCCTCACATGCATGTCGCAGCTAGATGAGCTTCATGACCTCTTCATGCTGGAACGAAGCCCCAAGTTCAAGCCCGAGAGCTTCGCACCTCGAACCGCTGTGACGATTGATCAGATTCGTCGACTGGTGCTGAAGAAGCACATGCCCACACTCAAGAGGCTGATGATCAAGGACGAGTCTAACAGCTCTGTCTGGGATGCCAACCAAAAGGCAATGATTCTCATCTGCAACCGCGGAGCACAGCTAGAGGAGCTGGCTCTGAGTATGAACATTCACGCGGTGGTAAGTCGACTGAAATGCTTGAGTGAGCCCGGCTAACAGCAATGACAGCATGCATTTATGCAATACTTTGCCGGGTTGGTCAACCTGCGTGCCATCAACATCCTTCGGTTCAGGAACAACGACACGTGTATATGGGTCATGCGCGAAATTCTCAACTTTATCGTGGACAACCTCTCACACCATCCCGAGCTGAAGCTAGAGTGGATTGCAATGGAGGACGACAGGCTTGACCGAGTGATCAGGCCTTCGGACACTCCTGAAGAAGGAGTCAAGAGGAGGGACAAGGGTAAGGAAAAGCTATCTATGGGCCTTCACCACAATGACAGCGCTCTCCCCGTGCTGCCGACTTGGGCGTCCGATAGCGAAAGCGACGACGATGACGACGACGCATCAAACTGTGGAAAGCGACTTCGGCTCAAAACAGTTGGGGTGTTGCAGTTTTTCGAAGTTTGGGGGGTCAGGATCTTTGACAAGGAGATTCGGACTGGACGACTATGAGGTCGTATAAGGGTTGGATATCGGTTAGTGATGGGAAAATGAAGCCTTTGGGTCTTCGGCATCAGTTCTGGAAAGGGCTTGGAGAAGCGATTCATGGGACGGTTGGATATAGCGAGGTATCACGATTCTGGGTCTGTATGTATGTCTGTTACGAAGCGACGCATTTTTAATAGGGCTTGATTTCAAGCGAATTGGGGAGTTGAGGTTCGAGTATCGTGGGACTCATCATGATGCCCTGACGACTGGGCTGATGCGAGGCTGTTGAATAAGAAACTAACTGTCGACTTGATTAACTTGGTCCCTACTGCGCACCTGGTACTATGCTTGCCGATGGAGGCCCACTGGCTTACAAGTGGTGGAAGAGCAAGTGTTGAAGATATGCGAAAGGGGCGAAGAAGAAGGTTGACGTTGAGGTGTAGCCGGTTACTTTCAGAACGATATTTAATCAGCTCTTTTTAATGTTTTGGGTGAGTATTTATTAACTCTATAAAAATCGAGCACCATGCTTGGTCAAAGGCTGTTACTCTGAAGCTGGCGCAGGATAGGTTGCTGCCTGTTCCCTCAAAAAGGAGGCGCAACAACGGCGGAAATCCCACCGAATCTGACCGTTGAAGCTGGGGGCGAACAGGGACTCGAACCCTGGACCACTCCGATAGCAAAGGACAATAGGAGTATTATTCCACTAAACCATCCGCCCGGCTGCACGAGTTCGCTGTGAAGACATTCGCAACTCGGAGTAAGTAGTTGACTATCCTCCGCGATTAGAAGCTCCACTACCCTGGATGGATGTTTTACTAGCCTGGCCCACAGCTTATCTGATAAAGAACCCCACTAGATCAGATTAGCGGTTCAACACCATAACAACACTTGAAGGACAACTTGTAGTGTGCTTAGTATGGCGCAGAAAATGCCATCAACATTAATACATCACGGTTTACGTCTCACATGCACCTCGTATTGCTTCAACAAAAGAAATCATATTCATGCATCAACTACATCTCGTTATACCAAGACACCAGCAGCCAAACCCTTGCACTGTCACCGTGTGTGTAGTCTGGGCGTCACCAGTTTCTCATAAGAAATTGTGAAGGACAACTCCGTAATCATTTCGCCGTGCCTGAATCTAGGTGTGGTACAGTTTTACATCAAACACTCCCCAAAAGGAAAACGCGCCTACATCCGGGCCAAGCAGCAGGTATCTAAACTAGGTAGGTGGGAGGGTATTTACAGCCTCGAGATGATGGCCTGGGCGTACTCGTGCGTCTTGGCCTTGCCGCCAAGGTCGCCGGTCAGGGCCTTGCCCTCGGCGAGGGTATCAAAGATGGCGGTCTCGATGCGGGAGGCGTACTCGGTGAGACCCATGTGTCGCAGCATCATGATGGAGCTGAGGAGGAGGGCGGTGGGGTTGGCCAGGCCCTTGCCGGCAATGTCGGGGGCGGAACCGTGGACGGCCTCGAAGATGGAGCACTCGTCACCGATGTTGCCCGAGGGGGTGAGGCCCAGACCGCCGATGAGACCGGCGCACATGTCGGAGAGAATGTCACCGTACAGGTTGGGCATGACAAGGACCTTGTCGTTGTAGGGGGTGGGGTCGGTGACCATCTTGAGGCAGCTGTTGTCGAGGAGCTCGGCGTCGAACTCGATGCCGGGGAAGTCCTTGGCCACCTCCTGGGCGACCTTGAGGAAGAGACCGTCGGAGAGCTTCATGATGGTGGCCTTGTGGACGACGCGGACCTTCTTGCGGCCAATGGACTCGGCGTGCTGGAAGGCGAATCGGAGGACACGCTCGCTGGCCTCGCGGGTGATGAGCTTGATGCTCTGGACGACACCATCGACCACGACGTGCTCAATGCCAGAGTACTCGCCCTCGGTGTTCTCTCGGATCAGGACCGTGTCGACGTTGTCGTAGGGGGTCTCGTAGCCGGCGACGGAGCGGCAGGGTCGCAGGTTGGCAAAGAGGTTGAAGGTTCGGCGGAGGGTCAGGTTGAGGGAGACGTGGCCCTTGCCAACGGGGGTCTGGAGCATCATGTTAGGCCATTCCATTGATTGTGCGAGGTGCGCCGGATGCGACGGATTTGCGCTCGGGTTAACATACAGCGAGGGGACCCTTGAGGGCAACCTTGTTCTTCTCGATGTTGTCAATGGCGTCCTGGGGGATGGCGGTCTTGCCGTCCTTGATGATGGGAGTGACGTCGACAGGCTCCCAGGCAATGGGGGTCTAGGGGTTGCTGGAGTTAGCACAGGCCAGGCCTTTTTCGTCTTACACGGGGCGAGTTGTCATGACACACCTTGGCGGCGGCAAAGATGTCCTTGACGGACTGAGAGATCTCGGGGCCAATACCGTCACCCTCGATCAAGCTGACAAGAAAGTTGCCCTGCTCATCATGTTAGCAGACTGTCAATTGTGATCGAGGCTGTAGCCAAGCATTGTGACTGAGCTATTTTATCTCGGCACCATGCTCGGCCCAGCCGAACGCTAGGATCATCCAAATGCTGTGTTATGAGGGAGCGCAAAACGTACATTGGCATCCTTGGTGCCGTTATACTTGGCCACCTTTTCGCCAGCGGTCGAGTAGCATCGGTTCTGTAGAGGCAGTCAGTAAAGAATTGGTGGTGTTGCGCCGAAACCCGTGGAGAGAGTTGGGCGGGTGCGTGGTGGTGATCTCATACGTAGACGGCCCACGACACAGCAGCGCGGGGAGCTGCGCGCACGGCGTGCCGCGAGGCAGAGGTCTGGAGAGCTCGAATGGCCAGCATTTTGAGGACGAGCGATGCAATTAGACGGGATGACTACCGCGGGAGAAACAAGGAGGAGGAGGGGAGAGGCGTGGAGGAGAAGAGAAAAAAAGAGAGGTTTCTTGGTCTTGGAGAGAAAGAGTTAATGGGACCAAAAGTTAGAAGTTTCCAAGGGCAATGGATGGGTGAGCCGAAAAAGAATGGAACGAACGAATGGGCCAATGCTGCGAGCCGACGAGCCACAATGACAGCCCAAAGAGAGCCACTAGCCACCGCGAGCCACGGGCAATTGTGGATATCCTGCAGTAATTGTGGCGCCCGGGTCCACCGACATCCACTTTTCCGCGTTTTTTCCAGATCTTGTTTCGGCTACAAGCCTCGTATGCCGCCGGACTTCCGCTTAGCACCTTTTTTGTTGCTACCCTAACGGTCTCTCCGAGCCGACGAGGGGCCGGTGGGCAGCCGCGCCTCACTTGCTGCTTAAAGGACCCTCACCAGCCACACTGCGCGCTTAGGCCATGCACGTCACAGGTTTTAGCCACACTTGAGGCTGGAGCGTTTCACCACCACCACGACCCAGCCACATGCATGCGGCAGCTTAGTTACAGCTCACAGCACAGCATCGAGTCTTTAAAACAACGTCGCCTCGCATGACGGCCACTGTAACAAGGCACCACGACACGAATTATCGTCACGCGCGGATCCCATATTAAGTAGAGGAGCTACTTCTACCAGCGCCGACCAGGCGCAATCCAACCGCCCACCGAAACGAGCATGCGCCGCATCCCCTGATTGTCCCCGTCCCACCTTTAGCTTGAGCTCCGTCGTCATCATGGCCGACGCCGAGCGCACAATCCTCGATTTCTACCAGATCCCTACGCTGTATCCTTCAGAATGGCCGGCCGAGAAGGACCTGGAAGACCTCGACTCGGACGACGACGAGAAGAATGTCAAGTTGCAGCGAAGACAGTCCAGATACCAGGCGCTTGAGAGAGCTGTGAGCACGCGAAAGAGCGTGATCCCAGGTTCCCAAGGTGGCAAGGGCGGTGTTGGAAATCTGGTTCAAAAAGATGAGCCAGACCCCCTGGGAACTACAGACAGTGTTGTTAGAACGTTGAAGCATCTTGGCTTACCGCTCCAAGATGATCACCGTCTCCGTATGGCTCCGTGTCGCCCATAGCTATCGTTGGACGGAGACTGACTTGGCATGAATCTCAGGAAACCGATTTCTTCTTTCTTCGACGACATTCTCCCCCGCGCTCTTCCTCTCACAGATGCATGCGACTGCCGACACGCGAAGCTTGCTCACCGGCCTCGACGTTCTCTCACAATCCATCGATCAGAAGTCGGCTTCACTGAAAGTCCTGGTCGAAACGAATTTTGAAAGATTCGTCAAGGCAAAAGCTACTATAGATAATGTCTATAAGGAGATGAAGTATCGCGGCGTCGAACCCCCTTCCACCCGCGCCCGTGGCCATTCCCGCGCTGCTAGTCGCAGTAGCTTCCGGAACAGCGTCGTTGGAGCTGGGCTGGGACTTAGCAACCCCCTGGGATCACCCGCGGTTGCCGATACACGCAAAAAGAACGCGCTGACCAAAGAGAGCGAGTATGGTGTTCTGGGTATCAAGGCCCCTCTACTGGATGTTTCGGCCAAAGCTGAGGACGTCTGGGGCCCCGCCCTAGGAGGACGCGAAAAGGAGGAGAACCTCAAGACCGTATCAAACCACATGACTAGGTTCAAGGACTATGTGGAGCTGAGCAGCCAGGTAGCTGACAGCATCAAGCGCAAGGACTATGAGTCACTCGTCGAGGAGTTTAACAAGGCCAGGAAGATCGCGGATGAAGCACGACGATTGTCCGACGAGATAGGGGGAGATACCCCCACTGAGCCTCAGCTCTATCAGCTATTGATGGCGGCGCGGATGTGGCATGACGTGGATCAACAGATCCGAAGCCTCAAACGAGATGTGTGGAAGAGGCTCGTCACCCTTCATACGGCATCCAAGTCGGATACGATGACGGGCAGAGGCTCAGATCAACACACGGAGCTCATTACTCTGCTCCTTGAACTTGGCGCTGACGATAACCCCATCTGGGTCTGGCTTCTGAGCCGATATGATTATCTCAAGAGCAAGATTCAGTCAACGGCAGACCGTTCAAAGGTCGAGATTGAGGTGCTTCGTCGCAGGCTGGCTGTCGCCGACAAACCAAACCCCAGCATCATCGCAACTCATTTGAGATCTCTTGGCCGGCCGGTAATCGAGGGAAAGCCCCTGACTTTCGACTCCCCGGATGTGATTGAGCTGTGGGAAAAGATGCTCTCATTCTTGAGTAGCCTGTTATCGTCCAAGGGTATTCTCGCCGAGGTGGTGGATTTCTGGCAGATGGTTCAAGGATTCATTGATGGCAAGTCTCAAGCAACTCTCCCTGTGGGCTACCTCGGAGAGTCCAAACACCATCACGAACTATCGCCGCAGAGCATCGGCGAGTTGCGGAAGGGAGCAGTTGAACTGGTGGACATGCTACGCGAGCACGTCTTTGCCTTCTTTGTGGATCTGCCACCTGAAGATGTCTCCCTGCTATTCTCGCCATTACCACCAACTCCAAAGTCACCTTCTCCTATACCACATACCCCCCTCTCTGGTGCCCTGACACCGACTTCGGCGCGAGATCCTCGCTTCAACTTTGACCCGAATAACCTGCCACCGCCATCACCCAAGAGAGGCGAGGCATGGGAGAAGCTTGCGTTCTGGCCGCCCTGGTCAAACTCCATCAGTGGTGTTCACTACCTGTCCAAGATGCTCACCTTGGTCGGGTCAGGAGCATCTGACATGGCGAGCATTGATCCAATTGCCTCAGGGGACAGCCAGGTGCTGGAACGCCTCAAGACCCTCGTCGGAGGCTCGCGAGAGCGCTGTGTCACGGCCTTGTGTGCTGCGTGGAACCGGGATGCCGAAAACATTAAGTATGCGGAGGACTGGGAGCGTTCAGCCGAGCTGGGTGATGTGACAAGAATGCCGGCGAGTTTCGCTGCCTTTGAAGGATCTCTCCTCACAGGAATGCAAAAGATCCTCTACATCTCTGACGCCATGTCCAAGCCAGGAGCGGGAGATATCGTCTTGCCACCTCCGGCGAAGCTGCTTCAGATGGTGCGCAGTCAATATGTTTCCACCTTGTACAAGGCCTTGAGTGGAATGGTTGAGAACGCCGAGCGCTCTCTGAAGAGGACCGAAGACGACTGGTCCATCGATGGTGAGGGATCGCTCGCGTCAGCTGCGATACCCTCGACGGCGGGCAAGGCGGCGTTGAATTCTGGAGATAGGGTGAGTGACATTCACAACTGTTGATGACTTCGTCTTGCTAACATTACTTGTAGAACATTCGCATGCTCATGACCCTCAGCAACCTCCAATCACTCCGCTCGCAGGTCGTGCCGAGTCTCAACTTGCAGTTTGAAAACGCCTTCTTTGTCAAGTTGATGGAGGAGTCAAAGAAGATCCGTGAAGTTCTGGGCCAAATCCATGAGCGGCTCTTCCAGTCCTACACCAAGCAGTCGATCGAGAGGCTTCGTGACATCATTCAGTCCGGCGTCTCGGCTCCCGACTGGGCCCCTGGTCATGGCCAACGCACTCAGGCGGCCAAGCCATACGTCTACGAGGCCCTCCTCAGCCTGGTCCTCGTCCACTCACAGGTCTCGACCACGGCACCTGCCCTCACCTTTGAGGTGTTATCCTTCCTCCTCGAACAGACGTCGGTTCAGCTCCTCGAGGCATTCCGCCGACGTCCACGCTACTCGCTCGAGGCCCTCATGCAGGCAACACTCGACGTCGAGTTTGTCGCCCAGACCCTCAGCCACTACACTTCGGAGCGAGCTTCGGAGCTGCAGAGCCAGATCTACCAGGAGCTCGATGCGCGCACCGACAACGAGGCCCGCGCCCGCCTGCAGGGCGAGCTGGGTGAGATGCGCAACGTGCTCAAGCGCCTGCGCGACGCCAGCAAGAACGAGTTCGCCTGCTTCCGGAAGCCCAAGCGGCCGGGCCACGGGCCGAGCCGGAACAATAGCGGCATCTCGTCGACCTAGGGGGCTTCCGAGATGCGTGCGAGAACGGCTTCCGGGGTTTCCGGGAGCGAGAAGCAGGAGGAGAAGGAGGTTGAGGCGGTCGAGGTTGAGCCTGACAGTAGTAGTACCTTTGACCCCAGGAGTAGCATTGTGGATGACGGTAGCGTATGGATATAGTAGAAAGTGACCATATACTGTGTCTAAAAGATTCGATTCTTCCAAGGAGCGAGCAATGCAAAATGATGAGCAACACGGTAATGCAGTTTATTTCCCGAGTCCCACCAAAAAAAAACCCCTATATCTTCCATCTCGTCAAGAACCCCCTGAGGTATCTCGCTTTGTCTATGCCGTAACGCCAGTTTCAACAAGTCGTGGCCGTTTTTATACTAGGTTTTTCTTTTTCACCCTTCCCTCCCTCCCCAAAGTCGCTCGTTTGGCTTAAACGCCTATAGTCATACATGCATCATCGTGTGGTGGTATCAAGAAAGAAGAAGAAAAGAATCGTTGCTTTTTTGTTTTTCCGTCCAGTCATTAGCCATTAGTTGGTCGAAAGGTAAAAGTCGGGTTCTCAGTCACTGAGACAGACCCCCTTGGTGAACATGAGACAGGCCGTGCAAAAACACCTGGTCTGTGTCGTCTACGGGGTGTTGGTGATGAGAAGGTGAGAGCAGAACATCATCTCGAGAGAACGAGAGTCTGCAGGAGAGAATTGGGACCCTTCTTGTCGGGCCAGAATAGCGTCGTCTGGGAAACATGGTTAGCATTATTGTTGCAAGATGAAAGGGACTATTAAGCTTACAATCTAGATCAAGCTCCTGGAAGTAACTCGCAACAAGAGGATCTTGCTCCGAAGTAGCTAACTTTCCAGAGGCATTGCGAAGAGTCTGTGGCAGAGCCTTGCGGATAGCCAGCAGCATCTTCAGCAGGCCTGCCAAGTTGCCTCCCTGCTGCGTGAAGACGCTGGGATCCCTCTCCAGGGGCCACCCAGGACGGAGGTGGTCTTGCTCCCAAGCCTTGAAAGCCCACGTCGATTTCTCGAGGCAGTTGAGGAAAATGAGCGCCGTGAGGTACATCTTGAAATTGACCTTGACCTTGCTGTCCTGGAGTACTCGGTGCATGCCGCTCAGCAAGGCCTTGGATGTGTTGTTTGCCTTCCTCTCGGCTGCTGCGTTCAACTGCATGCAGATGGTGGTGTAAATGTCGGCGTCGTTCTCGCTCTCGGCCTCCTGGATACGTCGTGGCTCCTCTCCCTCGGTCGCGGGCTTTTCAATAATGTTCCACTGTCTCTCACGGTCGATGCTCTCGACCAACCCCCAGAGTTCCAGGGATTTTCGGAGTAGGTCATCCTCGCCTTCTGACAGTTGCCGGATGGCGAGTTCCAGGGTGACGCGCATGAATCTCGATGGCTCACGCTCAATAAAGAGGTGAAAGACGTCCCGCATATAAGTTTCCACCTTGCCCGGGATGTCCTCCTTGTCCTGATCGATCATGATGACCTGCCAGAAAGAGTCTTTGCTCCCTCGTGTCGCAGCCAGTGTCTCACTAGGCTCCAGCAATGCGACAAAGGCTTCCATAACGATGACTTTGCCGATTTCAGGGAAGTGAGAGACCTCGATCACGGTACCATCGTGGGTCATCTGGAGCTGGTTCTTCAGCAGGTTGATTCGATTCTGGGACAAGACAACCTGGACACCAGCCGAGTACAAGTCCAGTTGCTCTTGCAGTCTCGTCCGGACGCAGCCAGTTCTCCAGACGCGCGGCGACAAAACCTTTCGGCAAGTGTCACATGGTGTTCCCTTGCCACAGTTCTTGCGGAGGATCCTGCATCTGATACAGGCACCGATCTTACGGACCTCTTGAACCTCCTTGCGTCGAGCTGCTGTGAATCGGGATCGAGAATGCCGCGGCCTCCCGTTGAGCTGTCCATCACCCGTGTCCATACGCACACCGCCTCGATTCATCTGGATTGGCGCAGGGGGGTGATCGGGGACAATTGGCACTGGCGATGCGGTAGCCAGGTATGTCATTTCGCCCCATGGCTGCGAGATACCTCCATCAGGGGCAGTTACTGCACTTGGGGGGGTTTCGACGGGAGGCGCGAGTTCGACGGTCGGAGGCGGTGTCGATGAACTATTTTCATTGACGAGCTGGGGATCGAGAAGCGACGGGTTCAACCGCGCGGTGGCAGCAACGGCAACGGATATGTTGGAAGCATCTGGCGAGGCAACGCTGTTGGGGAGCAATGCCTGAAGTCGTTCCTCGGGAGATAGTTCGGGTCCAGGAAGCGGCTGTTGGACTACGGCTATCATTGAGCATTAGCTCGACTTCTCACAAAGAACCGTGTAGCGTCTTACCCCTGTTTTGCTGCTGCGATCGATTCTCGTAGCTCACGGGAGGGTTGTCGAGGGTGAATTGCTCATGAAGTTCGAAGCGATCACCGATATGAGCACTGGCGGGGTCGGCGGGGTCTGTGGCACCTGGAGCGCTCTGGCCACGGCTGTTCTCATTAAGATCGACCTGTCGTGAGGCTTCGGCAAGAGTCTCGAGAGCACTCCATCCCTGAGGAAGGTTGGGGACATCGACAGTCTGGCCGTTGGTCTGCGCATCAGGAGGCGGTCGCTCTGGGGCGGCACGGGCGTTGGTGATACCATGGAGCTCGAGGCAGGCTCGCATGCGGTCCGACTCGGAGATGGCGGGGCACTTCTTGGTGATGTGGGTGGTCAAGCTATCGATGCGGCCCTTGGGAAAGTTCTCGCCGCATTGCTTACAGGTGTGGGGGTACCTGTTGCTATTGTCGTTGAGCTTGGGGCCTCGGACGAAGTACTCGAGGATGAGAGGGTTGGGCTTGCGGCCCATTGCGCGCTCGCGGGCGTGGCTGCAAGCGCCTGGCCCGCAACCTGATCCGTCAAGGCGTCAGAAGCGCCTATTCCACCAAAAAACCAGAGCAAGACGTCCAGTCCCGTCCCGTTCCGATGACAAGAAGCAGGCAGATGGCACTGTAGGGCTGGCGGAATTGGTGATGGGGATTCGCCGTGGCTAGATTCTGCCTCCTCAGACCGACAAATTTCTCACACCGCCTGTCGAAAGCCGGCCGAGGGGTTAATCCGAGTCTGAGCTGGATCGTTGTGATTGGTAGAAAGTCTCCGATGTAGAAAAAAAAAAGGATAAACGTCGATCTTAGTCATCACGCTGCAAATGGCGGGGTCCCCTTCATCACACCACAAAAAAGCTACACCCCGCTGCTCATCAATATCCTTGCTCGTCCTCGAATTACAAGGTTCAATAATTGCAATTGAACACGGAAAAACGTCCAAAAAAACTTCCATTATGAAGAACATTCAGCGACTTGAGCTACCGGCCGCGGCTGACATGCATGTTCACTTGCGGCAGGGCGAACTAATGGACTTAGTAGTTCCGACTGTGCGGCAGGGTGGAGTTGATACGGCTTTCGTGTATGGACTCTGTATCCTAGAAGAGAGAATTGAGAAAGCTAATAGGAGAAAATAGAATGCCTAATCTCGTATGTGGCTTTTGTGAATTTTGTGTTTGAGTGATTTATTTTAGGAAACGGTTCCATCATGACATCCCTTGTTGAATAGCTACTGATATCTTTGTCTAGTTGCCTCCTCTCACATCTGTTGAGCAGGTATGTAACCCATGTCACATAGACATAGAATTATTCCATGCGATCTATTGCAAATACCTAACTATTGCATAGGTGCTGGAGTACAAGTCCAAGCTTACTGCCATCGCCAAAGATGTCAACTTTCTCATGTCGCTCTACGTCAGTCCTGCCCCTATACATGATATCGATGACATGCCCTAACATTTGCTAGCTTCATCCCTCTGTTACCCCAGAGGTCATTGCCCAGGCTGCTGCTGCCGGTATCACTGGTGTGAAGCTCTACCCCCAGGGCAAGTCCTCTCCTCCCCCTGAGATGGATATGGCACTTACACCACACAGGTGTGACCACAAACTCTGAGAGTGGTGTTTCAGACATTACGGCTTTCTACGACACCTTTGCCGCCATGGAGAAGCACGGAATCGGTAAGAAATCACATATTTATGAGATATTCCTCCCCCTTCAGCTGGGAATAGTAAATCAGGGACCATCCAAGCTAACATTTCCGTTCGTGCTTAGTGTTGAACATCCACGGCGAGGTTCTCGAGTCCCTTGCACCAGCTGACACCACCCTTGAAGAGGCTTTCCTCCCTACTCTGAAGCAGCTCCATGAGCGATTCCCCGCCTTGCGCATTGTGGTACGTCGACACTCAACCACAACTTGACTGAATAGTGACTAACATGAAAACCAAAGCTTGAGCACTGCACTACTGCTGCTGCTGTCGAGGCTGTCAAGGCCTGTGGTCCTACTGTTGGTGGTATGTTCCTCTTGAATGCGAGAATGTACAAATAATTCCATTCATCTAACGGCATCGATAGCTACCATCACTGCTCACCATCTCTACCTCACCTCCCACGAGGCCTGCTGCGATCCCTTCGCTTTCTGCAAGCCCATCCCCAAGAAGCCCACCGACCGCGATGCCTTGGTCAAGGCCGTTGTCAGTGGCAACACCAAGTTCTTCTTGTAAGCCCATTTCCCACCCTTACGCCATTCACATATTAACCACCTCCTATTAGTGGAAGTGACAGTGCCCCTCACCCCCTCCAGTCCAAGACCTCTGCCGAGCAGGGCAAGGCACCCGCCGGTGTCTTCACCCAGCCATATGTGACGCAGCTTGTCCTTCTCGGCCTCGAGGAGGCCATTGAGCGGGGCGTCATCGCCGACGCCGACGTCACCCAGGAAAAGCTTGAGAACTTCTTCAGCCGCAATGGACGCCGCTTCTACAAGCTCCCTGAGGTTTCGGGGAACAAGATCATTCTGGAAAGGAAGGGAGAGAAGATCCCCACCAGTATCCGAAGTGCTGATGGGAAGAACGAGGTTGGCATCTCCAGGCACGGAGCTGAGGTGTTCAGCTTGACCTGGGTCTGAGTCATGAAAAATGAGCTATGATTGAAAAACGGAGTTGTGGCATAGGGTATGGTGAGCATAGAATGAGGAGTCTAAAATAGGAAGTGTGTATAGGGGTTCTAACCTATCTACCAGAGCACCCGTCTCTAATGGTTTCGTGTGAATATGTGATCAACTGTAGACAGTACACAATCTTGTGCGATTATAGGTAAGAAGTTGCACAATGTTTGAAATGATGCGCCCCTTCACAAGCAGTTATTCCCATCCGTGTTCTTTATAAGACATCCATAACTCCGTGCTATGCTCTCAAGTCTGCACCCGTCCTAAGTAGACTCGGGGGTATCTAGTTCAAACAAATACCTAGCCATGTTATCTAGATTCCTCATCCCTCCCCCACACATTACGGAACTCGTCGTCGTCCTCTATCCGATAGTTTGACTGGTAATTTGACATGAAGCCGTGAGGCTGCGCCTGATTCTGAGTTCCACTCCATTCTCTTGATTCTTCGTTGACAGGGCTGTCACCTCCATCATAGGTCCGAGCGTGGCTGGCTTCCGCAGGAGCCGGAGGACCCTTGCCCAGGCCGAGCTTGGCTGGGTCTGGTTCTGCGTGCTTCACCACCTTCTTGGACTTCTTCTTCTTCTTAATTGGGACCACGGGCTCGGGAACAGGCTCAGGCTGAGGTGTAGGGGGGGAGTCTCTGCTCCTCTGCTTGCCCTTGTTGGCAGATGACGCCGTCTCTGGTGCTGGCGATCTCACAGATGGGCTGGGGTAAGCGGGAGATCTTGTTCCAAAGCTTCCAGGAGAGCGATACCGGTCTCTCAGGGGTTCACTGGCTGTAATGACAGGGTACTAAACGTGGTTAGATGAAGCAAAATATCTGGGTTCATTCCACTTACGTTCCAATCGCCATATTCAAGCTGCCGCGCTTGCGCGTACAGGCGATCCTCGTCGGCATCCAACTCGGGTTCTTCAAATGTGCCATGCGTGTTCTCGTTGATCAGATCCGGGCGATTATGACTTGCCTCACCATTCGATCCAAGCAGAGGAGTTGTCGTATTGATCTCGCCAGGCTTGGGAATCCAATACTTTCCTTTTCCACCACGTTCGTATCGCATGCCTTCCTTGAGTCTCGCGAGGCGTGACTTGGAATCTTCGTGGGCCATCACTTTGTCGCCAGAATCGAAGACTCTGTAACCATAGGTGTCTCCCCGAAAAGTGATTTTAGAGTCCTCGATCAAATCCCGTATGCCAAACGCGTCTCTGAAGGCATGGTTGAGAGGCATGCGCGCGGAAAAGATACTATTGTCGGCGAAATCATGCCATGAGAAGGCATACCAGTGTGCGACAGCAAAGATGGGCATCTCGATGCAAATGAGAGCATCCTGGATCGCAGCGGCGAGGTTGTCTGGCGTGTATCCCTGAACATTGTCAGGTATCGCACCCAACCAGACCAAGATGGATAGGAAGAATCCTTGCCAGTACGAAGCAAAGATGATGAGCTTGATGCACAGGAACTTGGGCACTGGTCTGAAAGGTCGCAGATCCCGGTTCATGCAAACCCAGAAAAGACCGAGAGAGTACAAGCTGACAGTGACACTAATGTTGTATATGATGCCGCTCCAAAGGTAGCCAGATGTGAGACCGATATAACCTTCTTGATATGTTCCCGTCGCTTTCATGATGATGGCAGCAAGGGCAAGGATGGGCTTCAACCAGGCATATTGAAGGATACCTCGCTTGATTGACAAGAAGGTATAGGGGTCTGAGATATCGACTTTTGGCAAGACATGATTGAGCGGCCAAAGGTGGTGAACAGGAGCTCGGCCATGCATCATGATAATGAGGGACCGCTCTCCACCGAGATAGTTGATGAGCAGTTGGAAGAAGGTGTAGATTGTAAAGGCCTCGTAGATATCGCGGATCGGGTCGAGGAAAGCGGCAGCTTTCAAGGATATCATGCTTGTCCATGATGCGATCGAGTATATCGGCACCATAAGAAGGATTCGGACCACATATCTTTGTAGGAGGGGCTTTCGGTAGTTTTTGGCTTGCAACAGTATCGAGCTGTAATGAGAGTTAGCTATATGCCTCGGCAAGCTGGTGTGTGGGTTTGAGAGGTCCATACACGATAGACAGTATTGTCGCTGCTAGGGACGCGACGCCAGATACCACCGTAGTGGCATAGGTAAGCTTCTGGCCTGTGCCACCATTTGACATGGCCTCGACGTAGTCATCCATGGCGACGTGGATTCAGCTGTTCCTCTCCGTCGAGATGATCTAGTATATGGGCAATCGGCTGGCGCGTCCTAGCACATGACTGACGGTCTGCGCAAGGCTATGTATGATGAAGGGGGAGATGAGAGAAGCTCGGTGGGATGCACGAGTGTTAACGGTGGCGCAAACTGGTGATGACGACACCGCTCGGACAGAAGCCCCGTGATTATTGACTGCCGTCTTTAGCTAAGCTGTCGTGGACGAAACAAAGACGACGGACAGCCAGATGATGCCCTCGTTGCCTTGTCGCAGGAATGGATGGGTTGGTAGGGCCGGCACGGAATTATGTTTCATGCGCCCAGGTAACCACTTTCCTCCATGGATGGTAATGACCCAGGGCGCGCTTGCCGTAATGGTTCATTGGGAGTCTAGGAGCTTTGATGCCGCTTATTTAGGCGTGTGGGGCGCTAGACCTTCGCCCAAGGCCTCTGAAGCCACACCAACCACAGTGGCTCCGCTACCCTGCGTCCGCTATTTGACAGGGGGCGGATACCAACACCTCAACAACCGCGTCGCGAAGCGACATTCTCTTGGATTGGATGACCTGACAGCTCCTGACCGACTATAACATTAACCAGCTACTATGCTTCACCTGAGGGACCTCGCAACACCTCCCGTCCGCTAAAGTACTTCCAAGCCGTCGCTGTGCTCTAGATGATGCGACGTATCTCCCTGAGACTTTATGGAGCTTGCTGAGCTCCGTTGAGCTACTTCCAACATGAATATCACCCTGCCCGGTCTCGACAATGCGATTATTATAGCTAGAGACACCACAGTCCTCAAATTCAACTAGTATGTTGGACCTTGTTTCTTTGTCTCTCGTCTACTGACTCGAACCCTCTCGTAGTGAATTCCTCATCTTCGTCGCTCTGTGCTGCATCCTGGCCATCTTCTTCCTCCTATACTTCAACCGAGTCTTTGCGTCGGTCGTCTCCTACTTCATCCGAGCCTACACCTGGCACCAGTATCGAGTCTACATCGACATCAAGGCTATACAAATATCTCTCCTAGGCGGTAGAGTCTTCTTTACGGGTTTACGGTATCATGGCGAGAACGAGACGTTTATGGTTCAGCATGGTTACATAACATGGAGGTATTGGCTTCGAAGAGTTCGCGAGGCGGACATCATCAATTCTCGACGATCCAAGCTGCCGACTACCGATGCTACACCATCCAGCGACACCAAAAATTCCGAGCTTCCCTGCCGTATACAGGTGGACCTGATCGGCTTGGAGTGGTTCGTGTACAATCGCAGCCCAGCATACGATACCGTCCTTTCCGGTCTTACCCAGCACCATGACCCAGATGCTCGATCTAGTGGTGTGTCGGAGAAGGATGAATCTGCATTGCGGGCTCGGGGTCCCAAGTCGGAGAGGGACGCTGAAGGTGAAAAGGGGCTAGACGAGAAGCAAGACGCGGACGCCCGGAGAGGGTACATGTACCGACGCACGACGACAGGTCTCGGAAGCGGCGAGGACGACGAAAACACCCACAGCTGTGAAATGGAGCTGCCATTCATGATCAAGCTGTTCCCTATACACCTCCGCTGTCAAAAGGCCGCCGCTGTCATGGGTAGTGAAAACACAAAGGCGATCCTCGTTGCCAGGGCAGACTCGCTTGATGTGGAAGTTGACGCTTCAGAAACGACTACGCGCGATCCTTACAGGCAAACCTTCAAGGTCCAATTCAAGCATCCAGTCATCGAGATGAAGGATAATGAGGACTTCAAGGAGGACCAAGCCACCCGGGCCACCCGGGATCGCGACAGTACTCAAAGTCAGGAGGCAGTTTCAAAGCGATCACTCTTTCGTCATCATCGGCGAAGAGCTGTCAATTCTTTGCGCAATCTGGTCCCTTATTGGCGACGCTCCGTTGAGTCCTTCTCTACCGATTCACGGGCCGTGAATACCGGAGCCTCGCAGGTTCCAGGTGCCAACCAATGGCAAGGATTAACCCGTTATCTGGATGACCGTGATCGAGATGACAGGGCTCGCTGGGCAGCAGTCGAGTATGCCGCTGTGACTACAGTCCTGGACAGCCCTGAAGCGGTATTGACCGTGTACTGGGACGCTGTGGGAAAAGTCCCTGATCGAGGCTATGGAAATTCTAAGCCGTTCCCACTCAATATCAACGGGAGCGAGCCTCCGGCCTGGGGCATGAATTTCTCTGTTAAAGGAGGAACTATGAACTATGGCCCATGGGCAGATCGTCAAAGGGCAGATTTGCAGCGATTCTTTTTCCCGTCACTATGCAAAGATGCAATCCCTGCGAGACCGCTGAAGTCTGGGGACTGGAGAGCCGCTACAACCTTCTCGCTTTACGTCGAAATAGATGACACTGTTACCTTGAGAGTCCCTATAAGGGAGGAGTCCAAGAACTGGCGTTGGCGAGGCAAGGAACCACCGATGAAACACCAGAAGGCACCCACAAAGCGGAAACAGAGAAACCGGGCGAAAAAGAATAGCAAAGGAGATGCTACCCAGCTTCGCCCTGCGGGATGGTTGGAGGTAAAGCTTCCTGCCAACTCGTCGGTCAAGTTCAACATGGATATGATGGCAAGCTCAACTGGCTACACTACGAAACTCGACGTCGACCTACCCAGTTCAGAACTCTGGAGCTCTGTCAATCACGATCTCCTCTGGCGATCAAACGCTCTGCAGGTATCCTGTGATCTCTCTAACCCTCTCTCCTGGAATTCGCTCAGGAATTGGCACTTCAACATCACTAGCTCCAAGATGGATCTGTTCATCTTGCGAGACCACATCTTTCTTCTTGTTGACTTGGTCGATGACTGGACAACTGGCCCGCCTGCTGACTATCTCGTGTTTGTGCCTTTCAAATACCACGTTAACCTGAAACTGCAATCATTGCAGCTTTATCTCAACGTCAACGAGGCCAACATCATTGATAAAGCAACTGTGATAGAAGACAATACTTATCTGGTCCTCTCCAGCCCTTGCCTGACAGCTGAGGCCTGTATCCCTATCGACAGTTTCCGACCTAGCAAGAACGCCATTCCTTTTGACGTTCGTGCCGAACAGTTGGATTTAGCACTTCGAGTTCCCCAGTGGAATACGCAAGCCGCGTTTCTCTCATCACAAGACTTCGGTCACGTCGAAGGCCTTGTGGTAGACGGCAGCTACAATTACAATGCGACAACATCAACCACAAACACGGACACGCTCGTCCTCAATGTTCGCGGCCAGTCCCCTTACGTCTACCTGTATGGCTTCCTTATCCGGTATATCATCCTGCTGAAGGACAATTACTTCGGAGATTATGTCCACTTCAGAACGTTGGATGAGTATCAGAATCAACTCCAGTTAAAGGAGAAGAATCCAGGCGCCGAGGCCGCAAATCAGCCACCCACTAAAAAGTCGAACGATATGGACGTTATTCTTGGTGTCAAAGTTGAGGATCTCAGGATTCTACTGCCAACCAACCTCTACTCAGCTGATCGCTTCGTCCAAGGAGAGCTCGCCAGCGTTGCTGCCGACCTTCGTTTTACGAATTATTTCATGGAAATCGAGATTGAAGTTAGCCCTGTGAGTCTCTCATTGGGCAATGCGGAGGGTGCCCTGGATTCTCCTGGCATGTCATCGTCAAATACGCAGCTGTTTATTGATGGCTTGCGCTTATATGGCCATAAACTATTTGGTCTGCCACCCACAGAGCCCGCATACGTGTGCAACTGGGATGTCAGCGTCGGCAGCATTGCAGGAGAGTGCACTTCCGAATTCCTTGTCGCGGTGGCAAGAGGCGGCAAAGCGGTTGCGTTCTCCTTTGACGATGTCGAGAATGCCCTGGTCCCATACTCGTCTCTGGTGTTCTTTGACATCACGTTTGCACGAGTTGCTGTCGAATCTGTCCAGGTGTGGCTACATGTCGATGAAGCAGCGTTTCTGGTGTCAACCGACGCCATTGATGTGAATTTCAATGATTGGGCTCGGTCACACTATTCGAAGCGTGCCGATATTGTCGTCCCTAACATCCAAGTCTCATGCGTCAACGCAGAATCAGCAGCAAGACAGAAGTCCAGGTACCAACACCCCGTGGAAACGGAGGCTCACTTGCAAACTACTGTCCGACTTGCCGTGATTGGACGCAAGTTCAACTTCAGCGAAGAAAGGAAAATCCAGCAAGAGCTGGTGCAGCGGGAAGATCAGCGGACACATCGAACCGAGTTTCTCATCCTACCGGAATACTTGGATGACCTCGTCCCAGAAGTGGTCGATCCGCCAGCGCAGTGTGCGCCTCCTCCACCTCATCCAGCCATCTCACTCGAGGATGAAGACGAGGGCGTTTCGCAAAGGACGTTGGCATCACGCCGGTCCCGAGGCTTGAGCCACAAATCCTCATTCCTTTCCCTTGCCGCTTCAGAGAATGGTAGTGTAATTCTAGCATCGAGTCAACACCATGCTCGATCGAGATCAAACCAGGGCAACTACCTTGATCCTGGATCTGGCTCGTTGGACAATCGACCAACTTTGAGGCAGAAGGGATCGTTTGTATCACATTACTCAACTGGAGACTATGCTCACTCTTCTGTGGCTTTCTCTAGCCAGTATGTCTCACCGCACTTCCCGCTGCACGGCCTGCAGCCTAGTACACGGGAGGTTCCAGTTCAGAGTATTGAAGAGGGCGAGGGAGATGGCATGTTTGACACAATGTCGATCGGGTTGGGTGACATTGATCCGAACGGACTGAGCGAGGATCACACCTATTTCAGTGCCTTGGTTGAGTTCCCCTCTGGCATATCAGCATTTGCCAACCCATCTTCGATACGCTACGCCGCCTCCCTCTTGGATGCCCTGCAGCCGAATGAACCTGAGGATTTGTTGGATGCCTTCCAGATTGATGCCATGACTCAAATCTTCGACCTACAGAAAGAACGTGGAATCAGGGGCCAGATCAAGGACTTTATGGTTCGAGTGCCCAATGCCAACTTCCGACTTCTCAACCCGACAACTGAGGACCCTTCAGACTATGTCCCGGACGAACAGGACCAGTATGACCTCACAATTTCAAAAGTGTCATTGGTTGCTCGAACGACCACCAACTGGGAGGACCCTTTCAAAGACGAAACGCGCAATTCAAAGACTTCACTTCAACTGCGGTTGGGATCAGCTGAGATTTCTGCATCCGAGCGTAAATCATCTCTTCAGGAGCCTCAACCGGCAGTCATGGCACAGATTGACGAGGTCACTGTGTCAGTTGGTGCGAAAGAAATCAGGTTCTTTGAAGCCGAGATTGGCTCCGTGGTCGGAAGCACCGCTTCGGGCAAGATTGAGTACCTGGCGTCGTTGATTCATCGAACTGGCACTGTTGCAACTGAGCTGGGGCATCTGCTTTCTGAGACCATCGCAAAGCACCAGAACCGCAACAGGTACTTCACTTATTGCCTTCTTGAGGAAGGCCAGTCGACTAATGATCCATCCTTCGTGGTCCGACCCTCGGCTGTGCTTCGCTCTGCGAATGAGCACCTTCGCACGTTTGATTCTTGGAAGTTGGCGATGCGGCTTCGTCAGATATGGGCAACCATGGAAGAGCACACCAGGGCTCAACTCGTCCATCAATGTTTGACTGGCTCTCCTGATGTCCCTGTGAATGCTGCCGAGTACGCGATAGCAGCACTTCAAAAGTGGCGTGGCTGGGACTTGGAGGACTTGGCGCATTCCCTCGTCTTAGTGAACATCTTTGGTCCGATCGATGAAGTGGATGGAGGTCATGATGACCAGCTTCCTCTCTCCGGCGCTTGCAGGCTCGGAGAATTACAACTTGTTCTCGACCCAGGACCGAAGCAAAACAAAATCGGCTTCATCGATCTGGCCGCTAGAATCGCCCAGCAGATGCCTGAAGCCGTGGATGATCAAGATGAGAGCGCGGAACCAAGCGTTCCCCTGACGACGTTGAATATCTGCTGCGCGGAAGCAGGTATCAATCTGAACTGGGAACTCTGCGAATTGGCTGAAGACGTATTGCAGCTATTCACCAAGAGCCAAGGCCAAACTCAATCGATGCCCGTCATCCCCAAGCCGAAACGCCCAGCGAAACCAAACCCTGCTGCTTGGCCACCGGTCCATGTGGTCTTGGAAGTGACCCGAGGGGCGGTGGAATTGGAAACCATCAACCTCAGAGCCAAGACATTGAGTCATGGGCTGAAGTTGTCAATCCTTCACCAGGCTGGACTCGACACTTCGAGTTCGCTGAGCCTGATGCTGAGCTGCAATGCCATCACCTCCTCACTACACAGTAACGCCCATGCCCTGGGAATGTCTCAACTGAAGTACCCAAGCATTTTCCTGTCACATGAACTTCACGACATTGACGGCACGTCAAGTCATACCGTCAAGGCCAGTGCCAGCAGTCGAAACCTGACCATTGCTGTGAAGGAGGACCCCATTGGACTGATGGAAGTTCTTGACCGTCTCTTTGGTGACGAGATTCATCAGGTATACGGCCTGAAGAGTCAAATTTCCAGCCTGTCGAAGCCCAAGGAGCCGAAAGAACAGAAGCGGATGTCGGACCGGCTCTCGAGCGTGAGGGTCAACCTTGCCATGTTCCTTGACGAGTACAGCGTCTCGATTCCTTTCTTGCAATCTCTGACCTACAAAATCACGGGAACTGTGGCACGAGCGGCAACAGCAGCAAACTTTGGAAAAGAAGTTATCTTTGATTTCGACATTAAAGAAAACTATCACGAGATGCAGATCAATGTTAGGAATGAGCCTCGCAGCATTTCTCTCCTGCAGATCCCTCCAACCAACGGCCGCATCACCAGCCATACGAGTCAGACAGAGCGGCATATTACCGTTCTCTCATCTTTGGAAGTCGTTCATCTAGACGCATCCGCCGTCTACAGCCTTCTCACTGCACTCAACAGGCCCCAGATATCCAGTGCCATCCAAGAGTTGCAGGAGCAGACCAAGATCATTCAGGGGCATGTCTCGGAAATCTTTGGTTCTGACGAGCTTGAGATAGCAGAGCCTGTCAGTGAGCCGATTAGATTGGATGACCCAAGCGTAGAGGTCGTATACAATGTTCATTTGACGTTGGCTGGCCTTCACGTCTTTGCCAAGACGTCTGTCAAGTCTGAAGTTGAGCCCATGGCTCAGGTTCTCTTCTCTCTGGACAGGGCTCATCTGCACGCGTCTAACCGACACGACACACATGGCCCTATCCTGAAGTACCCAGAGCTCCACGTCAACCTCAGTCACATTGGTCTCGATATCCGAAGAGGCCGAGAGGGATCCATGAAATCCTGTGGAAACTTGGGTGTGGGCGTGACGGTTTCCGCCAGCTCAACCCTAGGGGCGGACGGCAAAGAAGATTGGTCCTTCAACTTCAGCAGTGACGACTTTGAATGCAACCTGGCCCCAGAAACCATCTCGACTGTCGTTGATGTTCTGGGGTACATGGGCGAGAAGATTAAGGACCTGGATACCTCCCGCGAGCTGGAATACCTGAGAAAGCTGCGTCAGTCCAAGCCAAGAATCACCATCAACGGCGATGAGGAGCTAGCGGAAGAAGTGGACATCATCGACTCGGTTCTTGCATCAGTTCAATATCAGTTCGAGCTTCGAAATATTCGCATCTGCTGGATCGTTGCAGACAGCAATGCTGATGAGTCAAGCACCAAGGAAGATCTTGTCTTGTCGGTCAAACTGTTCGAGTTTGGCACCAGAACCCGACGATCTGCTCGACTGTCGATTGAGAACTTCCAGCTTCAAATGGTGCCTCCTGGTCAGGATATGAATGTTCGATCGCTTCACTCGGCGCTGTTGCCTGTGGTCACCTTCAATATTGCCTACATGTCGACTGCCTCTGCACGACGCATGGCATTCCAGGCTGTGGGCGAGTCTTTGGATTTGCGCCTTACGTCTGCCTTTATTGTGCCAGCTGCACATTTGACCGAGTCCATCATGCTTTCGATGAACAACGTGGCACAAGCATCGACGCAATGGAATACCGCAGTGACAACAGAGAAGAAGCCAGACGAGGCGCCCAAGACGAGGCCGCAACGAAGCATATTCGGCAACAAGAGGCTGGAAAGTTTGCTCATCGATGCAGATTTTGCCGGTGCTGTTGTCTACATTGCCAACAAGGGGGCCATGGACAGTTCCAAAAACTCGTTCGGACGGCACTCGATGGCTGGCAAGTATGGTCAGTTCAACACGGAGGATTCTGGAAGCGGAACTGCCCTCCGCAGTCCTGGACTGGCCTGGAAAGTCGAATATCGGGATGATGCGCAGGATGACCCTTCGCTCTATGGAGAGATTAAGGTGGACGCTTCCAGCAACATCATCTACCCTTCTGTTGTTCCGCTCGTGTTGGACATGCTGTCAAGCGTGAAAGAAGTTGTCAAGGACGACGACGAAGCCGCACCAGCCAAAGAACCGGAGCCATCCAAGCCGAAGGCTCACAAGTCCGGAGACGAGGATAACATCATCACTGCGGACCCCAGCGCTGTGCTAGGCCGTCTCAAGCTCAACTTGGGCCTGCGCATTTGCAGACAAGAGTTCTCGCTGAGCTGTCAACCGATCGCCCGTGTCGCCGCCACGACGCGCTTCGATAACATCTACTTTACTATCAATACCGTCCGGTCGTCGGAGCAAGGCAACTTCTTTGCGATTTCCGGGGACTTTACCAAGTTGCAAGCGTCTGTACAGCACGTATACTCACGCGAGTCCACTGCAAGCTTTGAACTGGACTCGATCACGCTTTCGTTCATGAACAGCAAGCACGTTAGCGGAACCAGCGGAGTCTCGGCCATCATCAACGTGAGCCCCATGGTAGTGTCTATCAACGCCAAGCAAGCACAAGACTTTTTGCTGTTCCGTGAGATTTGGTATCCCAGCGAGCTGCGTTCACCACCCACGGCTCCAGTCGCGAAGCTGGCAACGGAGACTTCCCAGGGCGGCCATCTAGTTCAGAGATATCAGCAAGTAGCGGCAACTGCTGCGTTCCCATGGACCGTGACTCTTTCTATCGCGGCCCTGGACGTCACTATGGACCTCGGACAAGCCATCGGCAAATCTGCTTTTGCAATTAAGAAGTTCTGGGTGTCATCCAAGAAGACGTCGGATTGGGAACAGAACCTCTGCCTTGGTTTCGATAAGATCGGCGTCGACTGTACTGGCCGCCTGAGCGGCTTCGTGGCCTTGCAAGACTTCCGCCTACGAAGTTCGATTCAGTGGCCGAAACGAGAAGAGGCACTCAATGAGACGCCCCTGGTTCAGGCGTCGATCGCTTTCAATGCATTCCGAGTCAAGGCTGCGTTTGACTATCAAGCCTTTTTGGTTGCCGACATTACCTCTTTGGAGTCTCTCATGTACAACGTACGTGAAAGCCTCGATGGTAGCGGAGATAGACTGGTTGCTATCTTCGATGGCGAGGCAGTGCAAGTCTTTGGCACAACAACATCGGCGGCACAGGGCATCGCTTTGTGGCAGGCCATCCAGAAGCTTGTCCAGGAAAGAAGGGAGAGCTTCGAGAGCTCCCTGAAGGAGATTGAGAAATTCATGAGCCGGAGGTCCACAGCTTCACGAACCACACTGCCACAGATCGAGCCACCACCAAAGCTGAAGGTGGAAGACACATTGTCCAAATCACCCATCTCCCTGGACACGGATGTGGTTGTGACACTCAAGGCGCTCAACCTGGGTGTATTCCCCAGCACATTCTCGGATCATCAAGTGTTCAAGGTGGAGGCGTTGAACGCCTATGCTCGGTTCGCAGCCAGCATGGAGCAGAGACGCATCCACAGCATCTTGAGGATGATGTTGGGTCAGCTTCGCATTGGTCTTGCTGGCGTTCGCAACGTGGAGGCGCCTAAGACGTTGAGCGAGATTTCTGTCGAGGATGTGGTTCAACGAGCAACAGGATCACGAGGCGGGACGATCCTCAACGTGCCTCAGGTCTCTGCAGTCATGGAAACATGGCAGAAGCCACGAGCAAACGAGATCAGCTATATCTTCAAGAGTGCATTTGAGGGCAAGGTGGAAGTGGGTTGGAACTTTTCCCGCGTCAGCTACATCCGAGGCATGTTTGCAAATCATTCCAAGGCGCTGGAGCAGATCTGGGGCAAGGAAATCCCCCTGACAGCGGTCAAGATTAGGGGAGTTCCAGGAGCAGAAGAGGCAGAGGGTGAACAGCAGAAGATCACGGCAGAGGTCAACGTGCCCGTATCCAAGTACGACTATGTGGCGCTGGAGCCGCCCATCATCGAGACGCCGCAGCTGCGTGACATGGGCGAGGCGACACCGCCACTCGAATGGATCGGCCTGCACCGCGATCGACTGCCGAACTTGACACATCAGATTGTCATCGTGTCACTGCTGGAGTTGGCCGGCGAGGTAGAGGATGCCTATGCTCGCATTTTGGGATCATCATGAGACCAGTCATGGATGAAGACAATCATGGGTTATGAGGGAGGTTGCAGCACTTGTCCGGCGAGTGACTCACTTGGTGACAGTGTAAGCATGACGAGCAAGCGAGGCGTTTGGGAAAGTCGAAACAATTTCTGTTTTAGAATAAAAAGGGTAATTATTGTTGGAAAGAATACTAATACACGATTTTGCAATTGGACTTGGTATGAGGTTGATATCGAGGTATCATGCATGTCAGGCTGGGTGAATTTGTTGCTGCGCTTGAGCAGCCAATCCAAGCGGAGCGGTGTGTAAAAAGATGAGACAGCAAGAGGTGGCGTTCAAAATAAAACATACGTTTTATGAGGCGTCTGACGCTCTAGATGTACTGATGTTTCTGTCGACCATCCCGAGTGTGTGGTGATTTTTGCCTCGCCACATGTCTCAAGGAAGCTAGGTACCAGGATGGATCCAGGATAGTCTTACTGTATGAGGAAGCTCTCGGATCGGATCTTGACCATTTCCACGGAATCCCATTGGATCTGCCGCGACGGATCTGACGGGCTCGAAGCCGGAAAGGCTTCCCAAGTCCTCCAATGGGGGCTCGGGCGAGGCCAGCCTCTCGTGGTGGTCTGAGGTTTGAGCTGTGATGTGAGCGGCGGTACGGCGGAGGATTGGTCGAGTTAGGTACCGGCTTGGGCAGTCGCTGCCGGAGAAATACACGGGGATAAAGGCGGTGGATTGTATCTCTGCAAAGCGACCTCGACCTGGCCTGTGCCACGGGATGGAAGGTTGGGCTCGAGGTGAGGCCAGGCCAGGCCAGGCCAGGTTCGTGTAGGTAGAGATGGGCATCCGTCCGAGTGGAGGAGGGGTGGTGGTGCGGGAGCTCCAGCTCAAGCTCCAGCCCACTTCCCAAAACCACCACACAAGGGCACACACATGCACACGCACACACCGGGAGAGAGCCCGGGGAGATAGATGAGATGACAATTGGCATCGGCTGTTGAGTCAGCGAGCAAAGAGTCAATGGCAATGGCTCATCACCGAAGCGTCCAACGTCGGTGGACGTCATCCAGAGTCGCCTATCACTTGGCTTAGAGTCGAGTAGAGGAGGGGGAGGGGTGCCCGCCATGCTCGGTTTCAGAGCTGCCAGGACAGGGCATGGGACAATGCCAATCCCAATCCCCCATGGAACGAAAAAAAACTGGCCGTGCTTTTTGTCCATGTTCTGATATTGCCATCCCATCCCATCCATGGCCGCCATGGATGTGTCCCCCATGCCACACTTGCTTTACTCATCCCCACCTGAAGAGAGTTGGATTATTACTCGCGGTGAGTCTCTCGGCGAGAGGAGCATAGCCAGCCATCCATGATGGCGGATGTCATATGAGGCATGGTTCAATAATGGTAGAGCTTCATTGGGAGGGGTAGGTAGAGGAGAGTTCGGTGATTAGTCATGATGCCGAAAAGAGAGTTGGAGAGCTCCCGTAGCTCCTTAGGCGGGTTGTGAAAGTTTCCCACGAATCAGGGTTGGTGCCCTTGGACATGCACAAAAAAACCACTGTGGCAATAGTGCTCGGTAGGTAGGTAGCCCGTCAGGTGAGGTGAGAAGCTCAAGCAGAAGCAGACCATTTTTTCTTTAGTGGGCTTCTGGGCCTATCGTGGCTAAGCCCGACCCCTCCAGCAGGGCCTAGAGCAGCACCCGTGGACGTAGGTCGTCTCTGTTCAGTGAAATGCGGCGGCGGCGGGGTTCCCTCGGGTTGCTGTGCACTGCGGGCAAGTTGCTCTCTTCTGCCCCACCACAGCCCACTTGCCCAATTTTTTTTTCCCTCGTCTGCTGGGCTGTGAGTGGGCTGGAACTCGAGTGGGGCTTCGCTGCCCGCTGGTGGTCCAACCTTCCAATGGGTCGTCACAGCTCCGTGGGCTGCACGCCCACCGAATGAATCTTTCTTCCCCCCTCCACCCGCTCTGATTTTTTCCCTTCTCTTCCTCTTTTCCTCCTCTCCAAACCTTCTCCTCCAAAAGGGACGCATAAAGAGTGACAGTGGTTTCCCCCCCAGAGCTGTCTCTCTTCTCCCCGTAGCTCTCGAACCGTTGCCCTTTTCTCAGGCAATCGCTTCCTGCTTCTTCCCTTTTCCCACAGGCTCAGATCGCGGGGTGAAAACTTCGACCCCGCTCTGTTCCCACATCAACAACTTCGACTTTTCACACCACAACACATAGACAGGTTATCCCGTCAATACCGTCAAGATGGTCAAGTAAGTTGCTTCTGTCCCATCGTCAAGGACGTCGCGCCATGGCTGGCCATCGTCGTCGTCTCTATGCGCTTCAGTCCTTGCGACTGCTCGCCCGCGTCACCCCTCCATCCTCAACCTCATACCCCGCTCGGAGTTAAGCCACTGTCAATGTCCATGAGCTGACGCGATGCCTTCACCCGCCCAATAGCTTCACGATCGACGAGATCCGGGCCCTTATGGACAAGCCCACCAATGTCCGTAACATGTCCGTTATTGCCCACGTCGACCACGGCAAGTCTACCCTTACCGACTCCCTTCTCGCCAAGGCCGGTATCATCTCCACCGCAAAGGCTGGTGATGCCCGAGCGACAGATACTCGTGCCGACGAGCAGGAGCGTGGTATCACCATCAAGTCCACTGCCATCTCCCTGTACGGCCAGCTCTCCGACGACGATGATGTTGCCGACATCGTTGGCCAGAAGACCGACGGCAAGGACTTCCTGATCAACCTGATTGACTCCCCCGGTCACGTCGATTTCTCCTCTGAGGTTACCGCTGCTCTCCGTGTCACTGATGGTGCTCTCGTCGTCGTCGACACCGTCGAGGGTGTCTGTGTCCAGACCGAGACTGTGCTCCGACAGGCCCTTGGTGAGCGCATCAAGCCCGTCATCATCATCAACAAGGTCGACCGTGCTCTTCTCGAGCTTCAGGTCTCCAAGGAGGATCTCTACCAGTCCTTCTCCCGAACCATCGAGTCCGTCAACGTCATCATCTCCACCTACCTTGACAAGTCCATTGGTGACATCCAGGTCTACCCCGACAAGGGTACCGTCGCTTTCGGTTCCGGTCTGCACGGCTGGGCTTTCACCGTCCGCCAGTTCGCTGTCCGATACGCCAAGAAGTTCGGTGTTGACAAGAACAAGATGATGGAGCGTCTCTGGGGCGACAACTACTTCAACCCCAAGACCAAGAAGTGGACCAAGAACGGCACTTACGAGGGTAAGCAGCTCGAGCGTGCCTTCAACCAGTTCATCCTCGACCCCATCTTCAAGATCTTCGCCGCCGTCATGAACTTCAAGAAGGAGGAGATTGCCACCCTCCTCGAGAAGCTCCAGCTCAAGCTCCCCACCGAGGACCGTGAGAAGGAGGGCAAGCAGCTCCTCAAGGCTGTCATGCGAACTTTCCTCCCCGCTGCCGACTCTCTCCTCGAGATGATGATTCTCCACCTTCCTTCCCCCGCCACTGCCCAGAAGTACCGTGCCGAGACTCTGTACGAGGGTCCCCCCGATGACGAGGCTGCCATTGGTATCCGTGACTGTGACCCCAAGGGTCCTCTCATGCTCTACGTCTCCAAGATGGTGCCCACTTCCGATAAGGGTCGATTCTACGCCTTCGGTCGTGTCTTCTCCGGTACCGTCCGATCCGGCCTCAAGGTCCGCATCCAGGGCCCCAACTACATCCCCGGCAAGAAGGACGATCTCTTCATCAAGGCTATCCAGCGTACCGTCCTCATGATGGGCGGCAAGGTCGAGCCCATCGACGACATGCCCGCTGGTAACATTGTTGGTCTGGTCGGTATTGATCAGTTCCTTCTCAAGTCTGGTACCCTCACCACCAGCGAGACCGCCCACAACCTCAAGGTCATGAAGTTCTCCGTCTCCCCCGTCGTCCAGCGTTCCGTCCAGGTCAAGAACGCCCAGGATCTTCCCAAGCTCGTTGAGGGTCTTAAGCGTCTGTCCAAGTCCGACCCTTGTGTTCTTACGATGACCTCCGAGTCTGGTGAGCACGTCGTTGCCGGTGCCGGTGAGCTGCATCTCGAGATTTGCCTTAAGGATCTTGAGGAGGACCACGCTGGTGTTCCCCTGATCATCTCGGACCCCGTCGTCCAGTACCGTGAGACTGTCACTACCAAGTCCAGCATCACTGCCCTGTCCAAGTCTCCCAACAAGCACAACCGTCTGTACATGGTTGCCGAGCCCATCGATGAGGAGCTCTCGCTCGCCATTGAGGGTGGCAAGGTCAGCGCCCGTGACGATTTCAAGGCCCGTGCCCGTGTCCTCGCCGACGACTTCGGCTGGGATGTCACCGACGCCCGAAAGATCTGGACCTTCGGTCCCGACGGCACCGGTGCCAACCTGCTGGTTGATCAGACCAAGGCCGTCCAGTACCTCAACGAAATCAAGGACTCCGTCGTGTCCGGTTTCCAGTGGGCCACCCGTGAGGGTCCCGTTGCTGAGGAGCCCCTGCGATCCACTCGCTTCAACATCCTCGATGTTACCCTCCACGCCGATGCCATTCACCGTGGTGGTGGTCAGATCATCCCTACTGCCCGCCGTGTCCTGTACGCCGCCGCCCTGCTCGCCGAGCCCGCCCTCCTCGAGCCCGTCTACCTGGTCGAGATTCAGGTCCCCGAGAACGCCATGGGTGGTGTGTACGGTGTCCTTACCCGACGACGTGGTCACGTCTTCAGCGAGGAGCAGCGTCCCGGTACTCCTCTGTTCAACATCAAGGCCTACCTCCCCATTCTGGAGTCTTTCGGCTTCAACGGCGACCTTCGACAGGCCACCTCCGGACAGGCCTTCCCCCAGTCCGTGTTCGACCACTGGCAGATCCTCCCCGGTGGCTCTCCCCTCGACAGCAGCACCAAGGTCGGTGCCATCGTCACCGAGATGCGAAAGCGCAAGGGTGTCAAGGTCGAGGTGCCCGGTGTCGAGAACGTAAGTTTTTTCCTGCGTGTGATGAATAGAAGAAGAGATTTGCTAACTCTTGGCGACAGTACTACGACAAGCTGTAAGCGGCTTTCTAATACGCCGATGGAAGGACGAAGGGTGCCGCAATGGGCACATGACATCAACCGGCTGGTAAAGAAGATTCGGGACGTATGCCCGAGCCCATGGAGGAGCTCCTTGTTGAGCTCAAGAGGGGCATGCTGAGCGAATACCAAAGCAAAAGAAAAAAGTCGAGTGGCCGGGTTGAGGCTGAATGCCATGAGGAAGCTCGATTCGGCTTTTTATGCAGTTATGTCGTATTGATGAGTTGAACACGTTAGATTGAAGTTCAAATGATGTGATGTGTGTGAGGAGTGATGTTTGTGTCATTGGGTACTGTAGATGTGTCAAGTGAAGATGGCCAAGGTGGTTGGCGGTGGGGTTTGGTGGTGAGGGTGAGAGCTCTGTAGTATGGATGGGTACTTGTGTCTGTCTATCTATCTAGCTATTGCTTGTGTAGTGCAAACGCGCAGCTGCCTAGAATGCTAGAAGAACATGACTAAATGAACAACTGACGACTCGATCTATGTAACTCATTTTTAAACATGTTTCTTAACTGTGCCAATATTTACTTCAATATCTGTGGCTGGGCCAATTGGCACCACAACTTTACTGTGACGACACCCGACTTCTCAGCGAGCGGCCCGAAAATTAGATCTGCATATTTCGAATCTTATCCCCAACACAAACAACCCCGAATTCTTTCCACCAGATCGACGCTCTGTGCTAGGCGCAGCTACTGGCTCTGGCTCTGGCGGCAGATGCGACACGGTCTCTTGTATTGTTTCTAGGCCAAACTGAGCCATGCTATTCCCCGAGGAAGATGGACCGCTGCTGAAGGCGTGGATCGTCAAGCGCATCGAAAACACGTTCGTAACCGCCCATGTCCATGACGATGGCTGAGTCGCTCTCAAGGAGTGCGCTAACACTTGTGGAACAGATCCGACGCCGACTCCGATGTCCTTGCTGACTATGTTATTGCCCTACTCAAGCATGATGGCGATCGCGACGCGGTGCGGAAGCTGTGCGAACAGGAGATTCCTGATTTTCTGAGCGAAGGTGTGTGCTGGTGATGCCAGATCATCCACTACTACGCAGGAGGACGGCAGGCAGGCCTTTCACAGCAGAGGCTAACCACGGTATACAGATCCCAAATCCTTTCTCGACGACGTCTTCCAGACCATCACATACAAGTCATACCTCCCAGGCGCTCCCTCAGCCCCCAAGCTCGGCTCCGAACAGCAGCCCCAGCCTGGTCCTTCGCCCGAGAGCGCACCGCCCAACGGCTCGAGAAAGAGGGGCTTCCACGATCGCGACGACACAGACGGACAGGATGGGCCTCAGCACGGCGGGCGCGCACCGAAGCAGTCCCGTCGAGCCGGTCGCGAGAGACGAGACGACGCGAGGGGCGGACGATATATGCGCGGCCTTCCTCCGCAGCCGGACATGCCCTTTGACCCGAAAGCCATGGAGGCCTTTCTGCAGATGAGCGCCATGGGCATGCCCTACCAGGGCATGTCGGGGATGCCTCCTCAGAGCTTCGGCGGCGGTAGGAATCTGCCGCGGCGGAGGGGACGATGCCGGGACTTTGACACAAAGGGGTTCTGCTCACGCGGGAGCACATGTCCGTATGACCATGGCAACGAGTCAATATTCGTGCCCCCGATGGGAGGACCTGGAGGTGATGGTGTGCAGCAACAGCGACCTCCTGGGTTTACTCCAGCTCACTCGGCTTCCCATCCAGAGCGCGGCGAACCCAACGAATACCCCTTTTCCGCAATGCCGAACCCCATGAACCCCTTCAGCTTCACACCAGACATGGGCCGCGGCGGTAACAACAGAGGTCGTCGAAGTCGAGGCCAGAAAAAGGGCGGTGCGAGGGCACCCTTCTCGGCCGACGGGCCGGTCCACGATCGTTCCAAGAGCACCATCGTGGTCGAGAGCATCCCCGAGGAGAACTTCACCGAGGACCAGGTGCGAGGCTTCTTCTCGCAGTTCGGCGACATCACAGAGGTCTCGATGCAGCCGTACAAGCGCCTCGCCATCGTCAAGTACGACAAGTGGGGGGCCGCCAACGCCGCGTACCAGTCGCCAAAGGTGATATTCGACAACCGCTTCGTAAAGGTCTTTTGGTACAGGGACAAGGCCGACGCTCTGCCCCCGACTGTTCCCCTACAGGCGGGCAACTGGTCCGGCGATCCCCAGGCCACGGGGGAGGATGAGGAGGTTGAGCCTGAGTTGGATATGGAGGAGTTCCAGCGGAGGCAGGATGAGGCGCAGAAGCAGCACCAAGAGCGGGAGTCTAAACGCGCCGACCTGGAGAAGCAGCGTCTGGAGCTGGAAACGAAGCAGCAGGAGCTCCTCACTCGCCACCGCGAGGAGAATGCCAAGCTCCAGGCCAGACTGGCCGGCCAGAAGGGCGAGGACGGCGAAGTGCCTTCATCAGGCGCACAAGCCCTACGTGCCCAACTCGCGGTCCTCGAGCAAGAGGCCAAGATGCTCGGCCTTGACCCCAACGCCGAAGACGAAGGCTCCGTCACCAGTGCGCCGTGGCATCCCGGAGGCGGGTACCGTGGCCGCGGGGGGTATCGCGGAAGAGGCTACGCACCAAGAGGAAGGGGAAGTTTCAGGGGCCGAGGGGGCGGTGGCAGCGGCAACATGCACGCAGCGTATGCGCAGTACTCGATCGACAACCGGCCCAAGAAGCTCGCCGTGGCAGGCGTCGACTTTACGGCGCCGGATAAGGACGAGGTGCTGCGCCATTTCCTCCTTGTACGTTGTCTCCCTATCCGTTCTTTTATCCATATATTGAACAAGTCACTAACACTCTCTAGCAGAACTTAGGCGAATTCGAGTCGGTTGATACTGGCCCTACCGTCACTCACGTCTCCTTCCAGGACCGCAAGACGGCGGAAAAGTTCTACTACAACCTGCAAGGCAAGGAACTCCCCGGTATCGAGGGCCGTCTTGAGCTCTCGTGGGTGAGCACGCCACTGCCACCTGTTGGCAGCACGGCCAAGACGGCTGGCAACGGCGAGGCCAGCGCTGCTCATCCCAGCACCGAGGATAAGGAGCATGATGCCATGGCCGGTTTTGACGATCACCCCCGGAGAGAAAGGAGCGCGGAGCCGCAGGATGAGGAACGGCCGGTTAATATGGACTACGAGGTGGCGGACGAGGACGGGTGGTAAGGGTCAGAGGCACCCGCTCTATGTCATGATTCAAAGATAATTTGTATGATTCTGGTTCAGGTTGGTTAGAAGAAGTGTAAAAGGTAGGATTCAATGAATGACAAAAGGATGGGCGTCTAGTCGAATCAATCAAGTAACAGGGAGTTAAGTTGTTGCATACACATGGCAAAGACATGGCAAATTGGGAAACATCAGAGTCTGGAGTATCATAGCCACCAAAAAGGGGCTAGATCCCTAGTCAATTGTCGTTGGCCTCCAGTCATCATCAAGTTGACGACTGAAACGGGCTGTCCTTGGGACATTGGTTGCCAACTCGTCTTGTCCATCTCCTTGTTCCTCCTCCTTTCCATTCTCCAGTCAGAAACCAACCAAACAAACAAGAAAACACCAAATCATTTCATGCATTCATCCATCCATAGGCCTTGCTGGCGGGGTATCGTTGAGATATAGAACAAGCAAAGCAAGCCCCCAAAACATAAAGTCGTCTGCGCCCCGCCGGGTGATTGATTTTTCGTATCTTGCGCCCCTTTTTTGAAAATGCTGCCCCGTATCCCTGGTATCTTTTTGTTGAAGAAGACACCTTGGTGATGCTATTATACCCAAAACCCAAAAGAAAAAAAGAAGAGAAGAGGTCGTCAACGTTATCAAAGAGAAAAAGAACAGAAACGCCCGGTCATGCTCGTGGTCGCTCTGGGAAGGAATTCGATGCCGTGAACTACTAGTTCGCAGCCGCCGCACCGTTAGCAACGGGCTCAGCCCCGTTGGCTTCAGGCTCGGACCTGGGAGTAGCAGGAGTTGTCAGGTCCTTAACCTCGAGGCCCTTGAGGAGTTCGAAGATGGTTCCGTTCTGGTGGAAGTCGTTGTTCACTATCAAATATTAGTCTCTGGTCCAGCATTATAGCTTCATAACGTCGATGCTTACCGATATTAACCAGGTACCACTCGTTCATGACTTCGTCGATAAGAGCCCTACTGGGTGAGCTGGCATCGTAGCAGTGAGCCCAGTCGACTCCCAGTCGGAAAGCCTCGTCCTTCCAGGCGAGGAAGCTGATGCTCTCCACAATGGTTGGCTGCACAATCTCCTTTCCAGGGAACACACCCCAGGTGACAGCATTGGGGCAGTCTGAAGGCGCGTTGGAGCGGAGTTCACCATCCTTAGTAACAGCATAGAAGGTAAGGTCAGGGTGGCCCTCGATTCGGCCGATCATGTCATTAAAGACATCAGGGTGGACAAGCAACTCCAGGTACGACTTTTGGTAGACGTAACCGTTAGAGGGACCCCAACCGTGGACGGGATGAGAAGACTTGACACCGTTGACAGCAGGCTGTGAGTTCACAGTCAAGAGGCCACGCTTGTTGAGTTCCACGAGATCATCCCGGATCTCATCAGCCTCGCTAGTGAGGGGAGATTCACTCCAGGGAAGAGAGTCAATCTCATTGCGGAGATAGCGGACAAAGAGCTGGGCAATGTCCTGGACCGTCTTGGGCTCACCCCACTTCTTGCGGTTCGCCTCGTTCGTGCCCGTCAAGCCAATGCCGTAAGCGTCCAGCTCTCCAAAGGCAGGAGAGCGAGAATCACCCCATCGACCGTTAGGGAATTCATCCCAATCCTGAGTACGGATGACGTATGACTTGTTGCGGTTTCGCCAGAAAATAGGTCGCACATCCTCCTCGCGGCGGCCAAGGCCCTTGGATTGCTTCCATGGCAGGGCATGCTGGAGGGGACGCTCAGCCGAGGGAGCCCAGTTGAGCTCCTCGAGCACCATGCGTGTGGCCTGGGCGAGGTTCATGGTGTAGAAGTGAAGATGGTGGATGCCATTGGCGAGCAGCTTGCGGCACATTTCAGCGACAAGGCTCTTACCAATGTCCCGGACAGCAACGTCGTCGTTCTTGACAGGTTCAAGGGCGTCGAGCCAAGCTTGGGGGACCTTGGCCTTCATGTGGTTGGCTCTTCGGAGGAAGCTAGCATATGTGGCAATGGGCATGATACCAGGGAGGATAGGGATATTGACACCACGCTCGCGAACCTTCTTCACCCAGCGAATAAAGTTGTCGGCATCGTAGAACATCTGGGTGACGATGAAGGTGGCACCCATGTCAACCTTCTCCTTGAGGTGGTCAAGGAGTTCATCTTCGTTCTTGTTGTCATCGCAGCCCTCCGGGTAGCCAGCGACACCAATGTCGAAGTGGTTGCCGTAAGTGCTGCGGATATGCTTCACGAGGTCGCGGGCGTACTGGAAGCCACCGTCGGCGGCGGTCCACTTGTCCTGGTCTCGAGGGGGGTCACCACGGAGAGCGAGAATGTTGGTGCAGCCGGCCTTGTAAGCCTTGAGCAGGGCATCGTTGACCTTCTCAACGCCCATGTCGGTGCAGGTCAGGTGCATACAGGTCTCAAGGCCGTAAACAGCCTGAGCCTGGAGAACCATCTCGCAGGTCAGCTCGGCGATGCGGCCTCCAGCGCCCCATGTGATGTCAATGAACTTGGGTCCGAGGTTATACATGCGGTCCATACGATCGTAGAGGTTCTGGACGCCCTGAGCGGTCTTTGGAGGGAAGTACTCGAAGGAGAAGGAGGGTTGGCCGCTCCTCTCAGCGTCGGTGAGCATCTCCTTGATATGCATGGTGAAGGCGGTTTTCGGGGAGACTGATGGAGAGAAGGAAGTGTCGTAACAGGTAACAATTGGGGTTCGGCAGAGTAAGCTGATCCAGTAGAAGAAGGCGCAGCAGAAGTATCGACGGGCTGAAGCTTGGTGCTTCCAGGAAGCTGTAAGATACGAGGATGCGGGGGAAGGAGAACAGCTGCACGGCAACAGTTAGCAAGAAGACAATTGGAGTTGGAAACCATGATGCCGGCTCAAGAGAATGAATCATTTGCATTTGCAGCCGTCTCGGCCATGGTGGGAGCAACTGACATTACTGTCTATTGAGTCTTTCTTTGTTTTTGCGCTGCAACTCCAGACGAGGGGCGGAAACGACGATCTTTTTATTCGATCCTTCGACCTCAACCTCTCTCAATCTGTTTATTGAGAAGCAGCAGCAGAAGGGGAGCACGGAGAGCGAGAGGCACCAGAGAGGCTTTACTCTAGAGTAAGTATGGGATAGATTGAGAAATGTTCCAAGGGGACAAATGACGAGTAGAGGAAGAAAGTAAGAGAAAGGGAAGAAGGGAGGGAAGAAGGAGAAAAAAGCTTCCGACGTCGTCCGTGACTTCTTTCCTCTGACTGGACTGAGGACGGGAGGGATGGAACCTAGGTGCCTACCTAACGAAGGCACCTTCCTAGAAATTTCTCTCCCCTCCCCCGCCGCCCGCACCTGCCCCTCCTTGAGAACTGCCCTGTGGAGGTCCGTTTTTGGCTCCGATGTGGAAAGGACGCTATGTGATTGGCCGGATGGCCTGCCTCTGCGTGCGTTGCAACGCCCCGACGCCGTTCCCGGGCGCCGAAGGCCGGGGGTTTACCAGCTAATCTGCAGCGAGGGCGTTCACTAAAGCTCCCCCGGAAGCTCCCCAACTCCAACTAAAAAGAAATTTTTCTCCAGCTAGTATTTGGGGCATCTTGAAGAGTCATACCATCGTTGATGGTTCGGTCAAGTTTCTAGCGCTGGCCGTTGAAGGATGCCATTGACCGTCAAGGAATAAGAACAAGCAAGCTGCAGAGAACTCTCCACCTCTGCTTCTCTGTATGGACCAGCAGTTCAAAACATCCCACCCTGCCATGTAACCTGAACCATAACTAGCCCTGTCGATGATCTCGTCTCTCTCTTCTCTCTCTTGGTTGTTAACCCCCAAAGTCCCCTGCATTACCCTGCGCCAACCAACGATCGAGGACCCTTTTGACCCCTCCTTCCATCATGATTGCTGCTGGCAGAATCTGACTGTATCCTCTTCACCGCCAAAAGTCCCGCAATCCGAGCTCCGAAAGCTACTGTAAGCTACGGTCGATCGACCGGCAAGTATCCGTCTGTCCATCTATTTTCTCACCCTAGATTCAGTGCCGGAACCGTCCATGGTTCCTCCCACGTGTTTCAACGGCTGGGTTCGAGACAATTCGTCCTGATAATATCGAGACATCTGTTGGGAATAAATCTGAGCGTCTTCATGTGATACTGTTTCAACGTCCCACGATTTATTACACCGGTCAAAGCCTCTTTCAGCTCTCATGATCTCGTGCCACCGATGATGCCACTCAGGTACAGCTGACTTCTAGCCATTCACAATGTCCAATTCGGCTAGCATCGAAGCCAGGGCCAGCTCTGGCCACGAGGAAGCATGTATCGCGGTCAGCTCTGTTGTTACACCCAACCAGCAGATTTCTTGCTCCAAGGATGCTCGGAGCTGCAAGACTCGGTGAGCTCAGCTCCACCATACCGGATGAATACCTATTGATCTCGAGGCGTGGCTTGATTATGCCGGTGATCCTAATTCGATTGCATTCCATGTCATAGAGTTGAATTGTCTCTGATATAAAATCCCCTCGTGCAGTGAATGTCCAGATAAGTATACACCATTCATAAATCCTATATGCCATACCATAAATAGCACAAATTCCCCAAACGCCGGCCTCACTTTTTCTTAACCATGACACTCAACTTGTATACGACGATGCTTCAGCACTTGGACTTGGGCTGGCACTCTTCAACAACGGAGGCGCCCCTCTTAGCCTCCGCCACCTATTACTCGTCTCAATGATGTTGTTATCAAAGAGGAACCACCAACGCTCAAAGGCCACCTGCCCCAGCTCCCAGTTAGACGCGTCATACGGGTCCTCGCCATAGATCCGCACACCTTCAGCACTGTCCTCGATGTCGTACGCAAAGTTCACCATGGCCAACGGGCCCTGCGCGCTGGGTGGCCGCAGGTCGTCCGGTAGCGACAGAATGGTGATGGCGCGCTCTCGCACGCCCGGCCACGGCAGCAGGTCGAACATGGGGTGGTGAGGTATCATCAGCTGCGACGGTGTCGGCCTCCATGTCGCGGGAAGCTGGTCCGATGGTGTCGCGGTACCCGTGTTGAAGGGTGAGATGCAGTCGAGGTTCCAGAGGCCTGTCTTACAGTTGAGGCGGTCCGCGATGCGGACTACCGCTTTGAGAAGGGTGAGCTCGAGGATCGGGAGGTGGTAGCTGTCAGGGAAGTTCCAGTCCGGCGAAGAAGAGGATGAAGAAGCGCCAAGCGAGGAGGACGTATCAAAGACAGATGGGAAGCTCTCGGATCCGGTGAAGCCCATCGGCAGCTCTGCTTGTGGTTGTGTCACCGTCTCACCGCTGGTAACGTTGTCATCAGTCAAAAAGTCCGGGAGAGCACCCGTGTCCGGCAGCACGGATGTGAGCGTTACATCGGCAAGGGGATCCCACGACGGGAGGCTGAGGTCTAGGCCGGCCATCATGTCGGAGCCCTGGACTGTGAGCGGGATGGTGATGACGGCACTCGGGATCATGCCTTGTGTGCTGCTTGGCACGGCCGGCATTTCGATAACCTCTTCTGCGGTGGTGGGCTCGGCTGCCTGAGTGCTGTGTGACTCTGGCTCTGCATTCTCGGCAGAGTTGGCCTTGAGGCGATTCAGGCGTTTTCTTTCACCTTCGACTTTTGTCAGATAAAGACCATTCAGCTGTGCTCGGCAAACGTACGGTACCTGCGCTGTGCTAGCACATTCAACACTCGTTTCCTTTCCGCGGCATCATCGTCGATATGAGGTACTTCGAGCGGTGGTGGCTTCTTATACGCCCTTTGTCGTGTTCGCGGACGGTTTGTTGAAGAAGCGCCTGCCTCCATGATTCTGGGTCCTTTTCGCTCAAAAGGTCTCTGCGGCGTCTCCTACAACTCCCAGCTCAAATTATGAACGTGTAAAGTAAAAGAATGCGAATTCTCCCTTTCAAAATGTGGTGTCGTAGAGAAACGTCGTTGCTTTTCAACCACAATTGGTGACTCTGGGCTATCTCCACACAGCATAACGCGTAAGAATAGCCTAGCTTGCGCACTGTAGCAGCATAACGGATAGTGGACACCTAGGAAGAACCGACATAAGACGTGGTGGCCAGGTATTTTCGATCTAACCCATGGTCTCGAGCGCCAAGCGGGCTGTGCGGGTCGTACTGTGTAAGGCTTCCACAATGTTGCTCCGTCCCAAGACTTGTCAGCCGCTCGTGGCGTCGACCTGTTGTGGCTTCTTTCCACAACTCGGGGGTTCTCTGCTATACATCGTGTATAGGTAGTATCTAAAGATCGGGTATTCCTTAGTTATCCAATACAAGTCGGTTGAAGGTTCTGTCAAGCATAATGTCAGCTCGATCTATATGCACAACCACACTAGGGGGGGTGAAGAGATAAATACCTTCAAGCTCACGCTTCAAAATGCACCAATTTTCGGTTCAACAAAGTTTCAAGGAGTTGAGTTGTTGCAAAAATCGTCAAGGGTGAAGCGCTCTCTTTGTATGCGTTGTTGCAAGGACAGCTCTCCCCGGCATAACGCTGAAACATAATGCCTAGGCGACGGGGTATATAACCGATAGGGCAACTGGTAAGGAAACGAGCCTTGGCAAGGACAATAAAATGGAGCTTAAAATACAAGATTATCTGAAGCGGAGGGAAGCGCATGGCGAAATATGCTAACGGCCATGGGAGAAGTTGGAGGCTTAGACGCAAGCCCATGCTCCCAGCAACAAAGAACCCATAATAGCCAGCTTATTAACCGACATCTTTGGCGACTTGTTCGAGGTCTCGGTCGGAGTTGGTGCTGCAGTGCCCTCCGCCTCTGATCTTCCAGTCGTTGTAGCCTCCGCCACTGACCCCGTCTCCCGAGCCGTCTTAGATTCATCCCCCTTGGACGCCTCAGCCGTCGACTTTGATTCCTCCGTAGTCGTTGTCGCCGTCGTCAGGCAACCCATCGACGAAAGCTCTGCCTTGTACAACGAGTTGAAAGCTTCTGCGTCCAGCTTTGGCTCAATGTACCCAGAGTCCTCGTATATCTTTTCCATGCCCGCTGTGATGATTGCCGGAACCGAGCGCATAGAGACGTAGCACGTGTTCACCGCCGTCGACTTTGGGAACTCGGTGACTTCACCCTTAGCCGCCGTGACAGCGCTGCACCAGCCATACTGATCCGTGAGAATGTCGCTGCCCCCGTTGCCGAGCCTGCAACCCCAGCGCGTGGTCGTACCATCCCAGGTCCGCTCGCCCAGCCATGACGATCCCTCGATATGCGTGATGGTTTGCTCTGGAAAGGCGGATGGCGCGCATGACGATGGGCAGGTGACGATGTATGTCGAGTGGCTCCTATCAGCGGCTACGACCGAGGCCTCGATAGAGGCAGGGTGGTCGGTGTCGTACAGAAAGAACGCGCGCATAGAGGTGGAAGGCCACTCGGACCTGGGGAGTGTGTTGATGGCGGCCATGGCGACGATATCTTTTCAGATCGGGACTCTCTGCTTGTTGGGTCATGTATACACGGGAAGCTGCATCAAGGCATGTCGTGTAGCCGACGGGAAGACCTTTTCATCAACAAGCCGAAGAGAGGGTCTCGACCTTTTGTGGTTGGGAGCGCGTGCTTGACCCCGGGGGTCTTTGCTGCTGCGCCTTATTTAGTTGCTAGGGTTCAATCGCTAGCAAGTTATGTTGGTTGACAACGAGTGCAACGCTTGGTTGACAAGAGATACAGGGCAGATTAGCAACGTTTCATAAACAATTTATCCGTCCAACAGTATGGAGGAGAGCTAACCAACAAAGGTTGCTGATCTGCCAAGCCATGATGGGCGTGCGGGAGAAATCTGGTCACTTAACCATCTAAGAGTCGCCTAGTTTTGAGCATGTGTTCATCTTCTACAAACAGCGACTTGAAGCAATCGTGGCAGCTATGGCAAAGTCCAAAGACCAGGTCCTCCTTGCTACAAAACGCCAAGACATGGCTGCAGGGTTACTTGGTTGTTGCAGAGATCACTTAGTAGCTGCGTTGAGCGTGACACATACTATACTAGTATCACCGGGACTCCCTACTCAAATCGAGACTCTAAATTGTCTGTATATGCTTCCCGTCACGAGGTTGCTTCCGTGAGTACGGGATGTCGGCGAGCCATCTTGGCTGTGAGAGCATTTCCTATTTAGGCAATCGACCGGTGGGGTTCCGCCGAGCTCCGGCTCCGGCCCCAGCCCCGGTGTTTCTGCCCAGCCATCGGCACCTAGACGGTCTCGGAGAATTATTCAAGGGAGCTCACTTATGATCGGCGCCTGGGGGTTGGGGAAAATCGACGTCATGCTGCCTCGATGCCTACGTCAGGTTGGGGCGATCAATCATGCGAGGTTGGGCGATCCAGCAAGGCCTCACGCCGTGTTGGCTGCCAAAAGGCGTCGAGTGCATTTGCATATGTCCTCATGGTAAAGCAGCTCTGGCAAACCACAATGTTTTGCGAGCAGGCAGACTCATCCCGTGATGCAATGCACGACGTGGGAGTCCGACGCAGAGGCTGCTACTCAACAGGCCGGTGGCCGGAGCAACAAAGGACTGGCCCAAGCAGGCGGTTGAGCGGCAGACACGAGGGTCGTACAGGATATGCCGGTAAGACCGTTGATGATTGTGTGTGTATCCAAGTTTAGCAACGCTGCGGCCGGGCGATCAGTCAACAGCCGATCAGCCAGTTTGCGACCAGTCAAACCTTGAGCTTTTCAGTCACTGACCAAGTCCAGCCCCAGCCAGAGCTTTCGAGGCCCAGTTTAAAGTCCTTCCTGCCAATGATGTAAACCATATGCGAGTCGACGACATTCCTTGGATCCCCGCCCGACGAGCCGAATCACGGGATGACCGCAGTTCCGAGGCTGGCTAGAGGGGGAGCGGGTGATTCTCACCCCAACACGGGATTAACAGCATCACCATGACGGCTTCCCGTCGGTCAGAGTTGACGCGACCCTTGAACTAGGTGAGGCGAGTGGGTTTGGGGTGCAGTAGCATCGCATTAGGCCATGGGCAATCACGAGGCTTTCCGCGTCATCCTGTACCTCGCTCCCCAGGCATGGGCTGTGAGCCATGGCTGAGTCCCCATGGAAGGGAGAGCAAGACAAACAAACTTCTGGTATAAGAAGGCTCAACCCGAGGCGTATTGACTGCCGCTGAATCTCGGCAATCTCGCAATAAAGAAACCACATTCTTGATCTTTTTACAAACGATACCTGTCTGTCTGTACCTTGGTCTTTCACATCATATCATCCATCACAACACCCACCATGAAATCAACATTCACCTTGGCGGCTCTGTCGCTCTTTGCCTCGCAATGCCTCGCCGTCTCAGTCGACATGTGGTCTGCTCCCCTCAGCGCTCGAAGCGCAGCCAAATACGAGCCTATTGATCCCGAGGTGATCAAGTCTCGACTTGGCACCACGCCTGAGGAGTATGATCCAGAGAACAGGCACCCTGGAATGGTAGGATTCACCCAACAGACACTGTGTTGGCTCTCATCGCTAATGGCGGCTCAGGTCTACTTTTGCCGTGAGGAAAACTGGGGACCTCCCTGCTTCGTCTACTACCCCGAGCTCGAGTACACATGCTCCGAGCTGGGACCAGAGCTCGCAGGCCATGTCGGGTCCGTTTTTGTCGAGCCAGGTGCCATTTGTCGAATGGCAACGTACGTGATGCCCTATTCTCTTGTCCCTGTTGATAACTAACAAGGTTGCAGACTCAGCGCCCAAGACCGATGTGCTCCGATCGAGTTCTTTGCCTGGCCAGAGACTCAGTATGGCTGGCCCGACCTCTTCCAAAGGGACGGCCCTGATGGAAAAGGCAAGCTTGGGTATGAGACGACACACTTTACATGCGCTGAGTGCACGAATTGTGTGCGTAACCCACAGTAAACGACCAAGAATTTGTCCAAGAGAAGAAGAGGAGGTACTTAATTCATGAGAGACGACCAGGCATGGGATAGGATACACCACAGGAGGAACTAATACACCCTACACTTTTACTTAATACATCCATAGGTAATTAATCGTCATACATTATCGTTTAAGCCAAGCCCATCATGATCGGCCGCCCGGTGTTGTGGTTATGTTCCACTGTAAGCCCCACCAGCCCGCATGCCCCGTATATCACCAAAGAACATGCCTGGTGTCCAACGAATTGGATGGCTTCCGTAGCTCAGTTGGTTAGAGCGTCGTACTAATACTTCAGTTAACACTGTAATATCGGTGATGCGAAGGTCTCAGGTTCAAGCCCTGGCGGGAGCAATCCCATATGCCCTCCAATTCGTCTCTTTTTGTCGGTTTCTGAGGCTCGCTTTTGGCTCGTGATGATTCTTTTTGGTGTTGAGGACTGAGATGGTGGGTTGAAACGACAAGGCAAGAGAGGATATCGCCTGCCTTCCTTTCTAGGTAGTCGGGGTATCTCTTTCCATCCTGCCTACCTCACTATGCCCAGGGCAGTTGCTCTCCTTCTGTTCTTGGCAGGTGCCACTTCCTCTCCTACCAACTCTTGTTTCCTACCTCATGTGCTTCATCTACTGGCACTCTCTCTCCTTTTCTTTCCCTTCTACAAGCCGCCTTTTCATCTCGCGCTGCGTCTTTAAACACACTCACCAACATCTTCACATTGAATTCTCACCAACGGCATCATCAACTTCGTCATGCATCATACCTTTACACTGCCCATCCGTTCCTACCCTTACCCTCGCCCAATCGAGGCTAGGGATGACTCCTTTGGCAGTCAGACCTACACCAGAGCCAAGCTCGACTACGGTACAAGCCTTAAGCGACCCTCCATCTTCCAGAGACCACCCGACAACTCAGAAAACACAAGACCAACAGCATCCTAGCAGGATGACGCGTCAAAGCCTGCGTTGTTCTCCGGGTTTGTCGGTTCAAAGACTAGAGTCAAATCAGATGGTTGTCTCCAGAACAATGCCATGATGCCTCTGCATCCTCGCAGGCGTCTTCAAGAGGACGTGCAATGCCAGGAGATACCAGCTGATAATCCTCCTCTGTTGCCACCAGCAGAGTTGCTCGCCGACCAGGCCAGTCTTCTCCGGCTGGTAAACGACAATCTCAAGCTCGTAAGATCCGATTCGTCGTCTTTCGATCGCAAATCTGAACATGTACGAAGCACATCTTCGTCATACACAGAACAGCCCCTGAATCCTTCCCGCATGCAGTCACCAGTTTCGGATCTCGGAAACACCAAGTCCTGCCTAGGAGATCTGTCACAGTATAGTCGTGCAAACGATCGTCTATCCAACCTTCGCTCATCAAGTTCTTCTGGTGACCCAATGGCTATCACGGCCCACCAAGCTGCTGCAGATGCTGCTGCAGCTGCCATGTTAGAATGGCACTTTCAACCCGTCACCTCGTATCATAAATACGAGTTAATGTCGAGCACAGAAGATCTGGTCCTAGATGACACGACAGAACGAAACAGCGGTGAACGCCAAAACAGCAAAAACTTGTCCAGCCAAACTATTCTCGCTCATGGCACATCTCCCCTCAAGCGTGTAACCGCCAACGATCAACTTGACGGCGCTGCTGAAAACCTCTGCCAAGGCAGCCCGAAGCCCTCAGTGCAACCTCCACAGGCAAAACCCAGAGTTATAAAGCGCAGAGCTTCCGGAATCTCCCTTCGGAGCTTGACGAGAGGCGTCAAGCGAACACGTCGTCAAGTCAAGAGGCTCGCTTCAAGCGCCTATCGCAGTGGCTCCCGTAAGTTCGGTCGAGCTTGCAAGAACATCAAGCGCCAACATGTAAAGCAGAGGAAGCAATACTCCGCATGGAAGGCACTGCGTCGCAGACTCAAGCCAGGAGATGCCATCAAGCGAAAGCCCGAAAAGGGGTTTGCCTCGTTTTCAATGGAGCGAAGTCGACATGGACATGAGGAGTGGTGGAAAGTTGGTGTGAACAAGTATCGAGCTCCTTCATGGATGCGATTTGGGAAATGATTCAAGGAACAAGGGGAACATGGCCATCGCGGCATGTGATAAAGGGAGGTTTCAGGGTGGATTATTCCAAGTATTAAAGGTATCAACAAGACACACATATCGACGTAGCCAAGTTAATATAGGTCCTTTGTTTCTACCATTACTATTACGGTTGTTATCTGCAGCATGAAGTCAAATGATGCTGGCTCGTATATATCACCTCGGCCATGTGAGAATAAATGCTCTGATATTGACAATATCATGTCACAACATGTACCTGAACGCAATTGCAGTCGTTTTTCGTCGCCCGGGACCAACCAGGCCTTCCTCCTCGATCTCATCCCCGTTGCCCCGTCTTTCCTCTTCGGCCTTGTCGAACTTGCGATTCTGGTATCTCAGGTAGAATCGAAGGACAAAGGCCAACATGGCGACGGTCAACATGGCAACCGCGCAGGTACTCATGCCAGGGGCGTAGAAGGGAGCATCTCGGTCTGGATAGAGACGGGTGCCCACGAGAGGACCACACTGGCCGATGAGCTGGAGAAGAGCAAACCCACCGCCCTGACGACTCTCACTGGACTGGTTGTTAATACTCCAAGCGATGATGAGGGTGACGACGTTGAAGAAGCCAATGGCGGCAGGGTACACAGCCATGTACCGGAGAAAGGCGGGTAGGTTCAGGGGCTTGGCCAGCGCGAGGACGGCGTAACCACTCGCGGAGGCGAGAGCATGGAAAATGAGGGGAACGGTGCGGGCGCGTAGGCGGTCCGACATGTGTGCGGTGAAGAGGACGATGACGAAGGCGGCTAGGTAAGGGGGCGCGCTGAGGGCCTGCGAGGTGAGGGTATCGTGGCCCATCTCGGTGAGGATCTTGGGGAGGAAGACAGGAAGGGAAGAGTAGGCCATGTTTGTGAGGAAGAACATGGCGCTGGTGATCCAGGCGACGGGGTCACGGAACACGGCGAGCACGTCGCGGGCCCGGAGGCCGGATGACGGCTTGGAGGTTGCCTCTGTCGCAGCCGCGGGCTTCTCGTTACGGAGGCGGAGACGGGCAACCTTTTTCTCACGCTTAGTTAGGTACGGTGCCGTCTGGGGAGAGTCCGGGATGATGTTCCATGCGGCGACGGCGGCGAGCACCGAGGGGAAACCCTCGACGATGAAGAGGAGACGCCAGGGGGCGATGGGGCTGAGCTGGGCGAACTTGACGATGACCCAGGCGAGGGTCGATGCGAAGCTCGTCGCCAGAGGAGCAGCTATAACTCGTGTGTAAGTCTCTCATCTGCTACTTAGAGGCGACGACATACCAGATATAAAGATGGCGGTCCGGAAAGCCAGCTCATCCCGCCTAAAGAAGAAGCTAAGATAGAAAGGAATGCCGGTGAAGCCGGCCTCGCCGATACCCAGCAGCACCCTCAGGGCGATGAGCACCGGGTACGACGTGGCGACGGCCTGCAGGGACGCCGTGAGGCCCCAGGTCAGCACCACCATGGACACAAAGACGTGGGCGGGGATGAGCTTCCACAGGAGTGACATCCACTCAAAGGCAATGTACGAGATGTAAAACGCCGTCAGCGCCCACTCGTACCAGTCGTCGCGAGGGGGTTCGGTCTGGAGGTCCTCGTCCATGCCTGCTATTCGAGCGTTGCCGATATCTAGAGCGATTGTGAGCATGGAAAGAGTCAAGGGGGATGGATATGAAGCATACTCGACCGGTCGAGGAAGCTCAGCATGAATAGCAACGAGACAAAGAGCACCAACCGACGGTCAAACTTGCGCCGCACCGCGCGGTCCTCATCGGGAGTGTATAGTTGGAAACTCGCGACGGAGCCGGGGCTCAAGGCCCGTCTACTGCTGCCAACGAGAGAATCATCCGCGTCGGCGTCGGCATCGGCATCCCATATCGCGCTGGCGCCGCCACCTACACGACGTCTATCATCCCTCTCGCGCAGCTCATACGTCTCGCTCCCTCCGACTGCGGACCGGAGGTCCTCGTCGTCGCTGTCGTCGAGGGTGAACTCGGCGCTCGTCTGGGCAAAGGAATCGGCGGCCCGGCCGGGTTCGGGGTGGGTCATGTCGAAATGAACGGAGGTTCGGGGGGGGAAGTGGAAAGGAACGGGGGGGGGGGGGGGGGGGGGTGTTGAAAGGGGAATCTGGGGTCGTCGGACTCGAGAAGGGCAGCGAAAGATCAGATCAGGCGAGGACTGAGGGTGCGCGCCGTCCAATTCGGTTCATGGGGGATGCATCCTCGCCTGGCGTGAAGGGGGTTGAATGGGGGGATCTGCTCTGCTGGGTTGTGGTTGGAGGAAGCTTGTTCTTTGCTTTGGACAAGGTCGCGACATGTCTTGGTTACACGTGACGCGGGGCCCCTTATTACAGCTCCATCGCCAACTTGACCGTTACTAAATTAAGCCCCGATGGACAGGTAGATAACAGATAGGCTTTATATAGAATAATTATTCTTATGTGTATTTTTGTCAATTGATGTTGTCAATTTTCTCCAAGAGCATGACTGTTTTCCTAAAAAGATGTGATATGCAATTGTCCGCTTATTTCCCAAACATCAACCCCCTTTCCTTCAATCATCTTTGGTGCCTACACTTTTGAGTTACAGAACATATCAAAACAATCCCAGGCTAGTTTAACCAAATATTAACAGGATAACTTTCCCCCACCTGCTCTCTTCTTGCTCAATGACTTCCGTTTTGATTGTGCCCTTTCCGAAACAATCTCTTCAGCCCATCAGCTACCGAATGTCTTCGGCGCGCCTGACGAGGCTGTTGCTCGCCCTCGGGTTTGTGAACTCCCGTATGTTGCGTAGAGACGCTCACTTGTCGAGTTCCAATTTGCGTTGGTGGTGGAGGTGGTGGCGGCACTGGTGGCACTGGTGGCACTCTGCCTTCTCCATTCCCAAGTGGCGTGCGTTGAGGGCCCCTATCCCAGCCGTGGTTGGACGCGGGAGATGGTCTAGGTTCCCAAACAGTCTCCTCATTCTCTAGCTCGTCCACGAAACTCGACATCATGCCTTGGGCCGCCCCCGCCCCGGACTGCTCTCCTCTCCCTGACCTTGACATTGTTCCGATCTCCTCCTCCTGGACGGATCGTGCTTTTGGCGGTGTAGGCGGAGGAACCCGGATAACCTCTACTGGCTCAGGTGGCGGCGGCACATCAGGTATAGGTGTCTCTAGTAGTCTCCGAACCGGCGATGCTGGTGATGGTGATCGCCAGAACGACGACTCTGTAGAATGATCCACTGTGTGAGGGTCCGGCGTCTCCCTCTGGACCAATGTTGGTGTCGAGAGGCGCGTCGATGGGGACACAGCTTCCCTTTCCTGGGCACCGTGGGCCTCGAATGGGTCTTGTATTGGTGTTGACGGCGAAAGCGGCATGGCCCCAGGCATTTGTGATAGATCAGGAGTCAGCAGATCTGGTTCCGGTGGGTTCATCAACATCGGCGATGGGGTCCGAGGCAGAACTGTCTCTCCAGGCCTAGGCAATGCTGAGCCCAGCAGCCCGTGTCCAGCAGGGTTTGGAGAGGTTGATGATGGTGTTCGAGGTTGGGCTTGTTGAGTGCTGTGAAATGATGACGCTAGCAGCCCGTGCGAGAGGTTTTGAGATGGCGGGGACGGCGTTCGAGACACTTGGGCTTCAAAATAATGCAAGGGCCTTGTCGATGTTTGAAGAGGAGGGTTGGGTGATGTTGGCGATGGTGTTCGAGAGAGTTGAATCTCGACAGGATTTAGTCCTCGCGCTGCCCCTTGCTGCGGGGGATTCGGTGACGTTGGCGACGGCGTCTCAGAATACCTCGCGTTTTGGGGTTTGTCTGGCGATCTTGGCCCCGGCGGCAGAGGGCTCTGAGAAGTTGGCGAAGGCGTTTGCGAAGCTCGAAGATTATGAGGATTAATGAGTGACCTCGTCGACACTCGCTGTAGAGGTTCTGGTGAAGTCGGCGAGGGTGTCTGAGAAGACCGAAGATCTTGACGGTTGACTAATGGTCTTGCTGGCCCTGGTTGAACAGGGCCTGGCGAAGTCGGAGAGGCCGTTTGAGAAGGTCGAAGATCCTGAGTGTTGATCAATGGCCTTGCGATGCTTGGCTGGGGAGGAACCCGTGACGTTGGCGAGGGGGTTCGTGATGGCTGAAGATCATGAGAATTTGTCAATGACCTTGTTGGGGGATTCCGCGAGGTCGGGGATGGTGTTCGTGAGGGTTGAAGGTCTTGGCGATTGACTAACGGTCTTGTTATGCCTGGCGGCAGAGGGCTAGGTGAAGTTGGGGAGGGCGTCTGAGAGGACTGAAGGTCTTTAGGGTTGATAAGTGACCTTGCCTGTGAAGTCCCTAACGACGTTGGCGAGGTTGGTGAGGGCGTTTGAGACCGAAGAGCTTGGGGATTTATCAATGACCTTGTTTGTGAAGGGCCCAGCGAGGTTGGTGAAGGGGGCGAGGGTGTCCGCGATGGCTGAAGATTCTGGGGGTTTATCAACGACCTTGTTGGGGGGTTCGGCGAAGTCGGGGATGGTGTTTGAGAAGGTTGAAGAGCTTGAGGGTTGATTAATGTCCTTGTTAAACTTGACTGTGGAGAGTCGAGCGAAGTGGGTGAAGTTGGTGAGGGCGTCCGAGATGGCTGAAGGTTGGAGTTAATCAATGAGCTTGTTAGACCCGGCTGTAAAGGTTTCGGTGAAAGCGGTTCAGGTATCAGAGAAGACTGCCTTTCCTGAGGATCATGCAATGGCCTCGCCACACTTAAACCCGGAGGATTCGGTGAAGTTGGCGAGGGTGTTTGAGACAACCGAGTGTCTTGGGCAGTATTCAGCGGTCTGATCACTCCTAGCCGTGGAGGGTTTGGTGATGTAGGTGAAGGTGTCTGAGAAGACTGAAAGTCTCGGGGATCGTGCAATGATTCTGGTTCCCCTTGCTGCGGAGCGATAGGTGAAGATCTTCCAGAGGATGAACCATCATCAGAGTGCTGCAATCTCGACCCTAACAACTGTTGCCATGGGGAACTTTGCGTCATCGAGGATGGCGTCTGATGGGACTGGATCTTCTCAGGTTCAGGCACCTCAGCTGGACCTGTCTTTTCCTGTCTTGCAGTATCCGGAGGCATTGGCGAGGGCGACAGAGAGGGTATAATCTCCGCGTATGGATGTGAGCCTGAGTCTGGCAGCTCAGTATGGTGAGGGCTTGGGGTCGTCGACCACGCTGACCTGGATGGATCAAGCTCCTCTGCTCTGATGGGCATGATAATGTCTGGTGCCTCCTCCTGCAAAGGAGTCCGCGCAGGTGACTGCGCCATGACGAACTCTTCAGGCTCCAGTAACAAGCGGTCTCCATCATGGTAAAGTCCCGACGCCGTCGATGTAGAATACCGCGACGAGACGCTATCAAAGGTTCGAAGGAGTGGCGCTTCGAGATCCGGCGTTAGTCTCGGCCGCACGGCCGCATCGTCCTGTGACCACTGTGACGATGATGTCGTTGAAGTCGATAGCCTCTGCGGAATAGGCTCAGTGGGCTGGAGAGGTTGGCGGATGCCTGGCCACTCGTGTTCGAAAGGTCTCGGTGTTGAGCGCCCTTCTTGTTCCTCTGGAATATTGTCCAGCCCTGTAAGAGTATCGTCTCCTTCGCCGCCATACTCAGACGTTGAATCTTGTTCGCTCTCCTCATCATCACTCGCTCCCGGGACCTCCCTCTCCTCATCGCCACAAACAACCACATACCATCTCACTGGCTCCCCCTTCTGCAACTCATCCCTCAGCTTCACAACCCACCCATCTTCACCTGCCATCTTTTCGTAGTACTTGGCCATCTCACCTGCCACGTCCACACTCAAGTCGATCCGTACCACATGGTCCGCAACATAAGCGTATGGCCGGCACGGCGTCATGGTCTCCTCAGGATCAAACTCCTCCAGCAGCTTGACAGCAGACCACGTGTGCATAAGGACGCCATCATGCTCAGGTGGCACACGCGATGGCGGGAGCGAGAGATCATCATCGAGATGTTGATTATCCTTGCTGCTGCTGACACTTGCCTCCTGCTGTGGCGGTGCGACCTCAGGGAGAAAGTCGTATGAGGTGTAGAGCTGAGAGACGATGGATGAAGAAGTCGCAGGCCCAATAATCCAGTTTGATGCGGCATCTTCGAGGTCGTGGAGGATGACGTAGATGCGGATGGCCTGACGATGCCATCGAAATCCGTGGCATAGATACGTGGGCATTGTGATAGAGGTTGGGATGACGCTTTGGAAGCCTCAGGCTACCACAACAAGAACAATGGCCTCACTTGGCTTCTCGTCGCAGGTCCCGTCTCACCTGAAGAAAGGCCCCGTTGATCGAATCTCACAGAGCAACCTCTGCAGAACCCAGAGCAACCGCATTGACTGTCGAAATTGACGCGTCGTGTGCTGATGATAAGACCAAAAAGACTGAGTTGAGTTGCATTCTTTCCCTCCATAACAGTGCCAATGAGTTGGGTTGCTCCTGCAATGTTTAGGTACGCCGGTGGAACGGGGGTGAGCAGCCACAGGCAACCTCATGAGCGAATGCCGTCTTTGGAAGGCGCGCCCCATCGTGTCAGGTCCCCATCACGTCTCATCTCGTCCGCATGCGAACAAACAAGGGTCTTAGTTATTGACGCATCTGTTCAAGACCAGAGACAATTTAATTCAACTTGTCGCTTATCGCCGATGAATGTGTAGTTGCTATTATTGGTAACTTTTTCGAGTTTTTGGTATCTTTTTGCTTGAAACCGAGTAGAGGGTTTTCCGCCAAAATGAGTATACATAGATGTAAATGTGAATAGTAGCACCGCCCATGACCATTCGTTGAGTCCCCTGATATATCCTCCTCTAAAATTATCGTGTACTGCATGCCATGCCATATTGGTCTTGTTGAGAATTCTCGCATTCTTCTTGCTTTTTCGTTCGTCTCTCGTCCGACGCTCATCTCCATCAATACACCTCTTCAATCGTGAACAACGGTCCCTAGTTGTTGAAGCCCGTCATGTTCAGGCTGACACCGCCTGCGTCTTGCAGGCCTTCCATCGTAACGTCTCCAAAGTCTTGAGGATCAAACTCAAAGTTCATGTCTTGCAAAATATTGTCCAGGTCCGCGTCAGAGATGTTCACGCCCATGTTGCTGTACATCTCGGGGGTTGCCGTCGCAGCTTCTTGCGCAGGCAGCGCGTGGGGAACCTTCTTGGTCACCATGGTCTTGAATTTCTCCAATAGGTCTCCGTCCTCAGCGGGCGTCCTGTTTGCGCCAAGGACCTGTCGTCCTCGCGCCTTGATCATGTCATCAGAGGGCATACGTCCCGTGCAGGCCACATGGTCCGCCACGTAATCGACCAGGCCACGCTCCAGCTCTCGGGAGCAGAAGACCATGGCCGGACGCGCCGCCTGTGACGTCAGGTTCTCGAGATAGCTGTTGGCAACGGCCGCGGGGAGGGACTTGGCACCCTGACCCATCGGGACCTGGGCGTTGGCCGGGAACGGCTCGAGTGAGGCCTTGGGACAGGCGTATGGCGGCGCGAATCCGGAGCCACCTTGCTCGAGAGCCCAGCCGTCGCTCGCAGGCAGGCCAGGTCCATCCGTCTTGAGAATTCCAACCGAACGCTTGAACCTCTGCAGCCACTCGGCATTGTCTGCAGCAGTCTGGTTCCACGGGTCATCCCTAAGGCTTTGTTAGTTCATCATCTCGGAATCTCATCTTCTGGGAAACTCACTCATCATAGAGAATCCAGCGAGCCTGGTGCTGGAGCTCGGCGTCGGTCGGCACATGCTGGTTTGGGTTGTTCGTCGACATGGTGGCTCCCACCCATCTTCCCAGCTCCTTGGCTAGTCGTCGATAGCAGTTGGCGTCATTGAGGAAGTACGGTCCAGGCTGAGAAGTACCCAAGTTGCACACGCTAAAAGGGCCCTGGCACCCGTGGAGAACTGGGTCTGGCGATGTCGTCGTGGCGTTAGTCACGGTGGTGCCGCCCAAGGTCGACGTGGTGCTGGGTTGGAGTGAGAAGGCCGGTGAGCTCTCTGTTGTCGGAGGGTGTCGACCCTTGAAATCCTCGAGCCATGACATGTTGTCGGCAGCCGTCTGGTTCCAGCCGTCGTCGAATTCGTATATAACGATACGAGCCTGTCGTTGAAGGTCATCATCGGTGGGTTCCGACCCCATCGACCGCTGCAGTTTGAGATAGTCCGCTAGCTCTCGTTCCAGCCGAGAATAATTGTGGATTGTCGAATCAATAGACAAGGGATCGGTCGACCGGCAAATGCCCTTGACATCCTCGCTTCGTGGCAAGTGTGCTCGCCGGCGGAAAGAGGCAAGCCAGTGGGTGGACGACACAGCCAGACGTAGCAGCCAGTTGGCGATGGCGTCCGAAGGATGTGTTGATATCTCCTCGACACGGCCAACAATGTGACAGGCCTCCTCCTGAAGCTCATCGTCCATGGCGGTAAGGCCCAGTAGCCTCTTTGTCTTGACAAACTCTTGAAGCTGCACCTCCATAGGGCACTCCTCGAACAAGTTGTCCTTGCCGTTAATTTTGAGTGTCGCCAGTCTGTTTTCAGCCGCTCCTCTCAGGGGACCGAATCTGGCCTTTTGCTGGAGCGAGTCGGAGCTCATGATAAGGTCACGAAGCCAGGAAGGCTTTGTGGCGATACCTTGAAGAGACAACAATTCGCTAGCGAAAATAATACGACATCCTTCCACCATCATCTCTTCATCGTTGGGTGGCCGTCCGTGCTGATCCTCATAGTTCCGTATGAAGAAGGCCATCTCCAGTTTGATCAGTTCGTAGGCGTTGCGAGGTGACTCTGGCGGGGACTGGTCCGCTACGTATGGCAACGGGGAGGTACGTTCATAATGAATCAGATCTATTTCAAAAGTTAGACGTCGGCAGCTTGTCTACAGGATATTGCAGAGGTCTCATACATGGAGGCATAGAGTTCTCGACCATCTCGAGCACAGGGTTATCGAAACCCCAGTCACCCTTCCAGTCAGCCATGGAATAACCAGTCTTGAAATGCTCTGCCAGATGATCGACACGGATTGTCCAAGTATCCATAATGATGCCGCAGAAACCACACCGGGACCGAATTTCAGGCGTCGCAACCTTCCACGACTTCATCGACCAGTCCTGAAATTTGATGTTGTGAACCAGACGCAGATGCTGGTTGAGATGATCCTTTCGATAGAAAGTTCTCTCTTCCGGGCTACGCTCTTGACAGGCCGAGTGATTGTGGCTTTCGATGTGCGCGTCGTCGGGGTTGGCCTCACCGCAGAAGACGCAAGAGAGCAAGCCAGTGTCAGGGTTGACAGCTCGGGGCCCATGAGGGGAGCAGACCCATCGCTCGAGGGACAGATGCAGCGATTTTTCATGGCGCTGCCAGTCGTGCTTGGTTCTGAATGTTTCCGTACAGAAGGTACACTGGAAGGTCTTGAGAGGTACAGACAAGGCCGTCTTGCCCGGCTCTTTGCCCGGCTTTGTCGAGGTCCTTCTACGGCGGCGGCGGCGGCCTCGAGAGTTGAAGGGAGCTGAGCCAAAAGAGCCCCATGAGTTGCGCGACCCATGAGAATAGGCCGATCCGAGCGACCCATTGCTGGAATGAGATGTTCCCAAACTGCTAGCAGAGGACTGGTTGCAGAGGGACTTGCTTGAGCCATCGTCGGTGTAGTGGAAGCTGAAAGGGCTGTTGAGGCCCGATGACATGCCAGAGGACGATGCAGTGACGGCTCTGGCAATGGCAGTGACAGACGCCGGTTCGTTTTCCGGAGGCGAGTGCTCCCATCTCTGTAGGGGGTTCATGGCTTCGAGAGCAGGCGTTCCTCGACGCTGAGGAATATCAATAGGGCCTGACCAAGAGCTGGTGTAGTGTGGTGATGTCGAGCGAGGGGCCTGGACCTTGCCACGACGGCGAGCATTTGCAAGCCAATTAGTGATCTGCGTCTTGTTCAAGCCGGTCTGACGCTGAAGCATCTCTTTCTCTTCGTCACTGGGATAGGGATGGCGGTTGTGAGTCGAAAGCCAGTTCTTGAGGATGCGAACAGACTCTCGAGAGAATCGAGCGCCAATCTTGGGAGGAGGCGCGGCTTTGTTGAAGTCGGTCAAGTTGGACAGGTCTGTGACTGAGGCATTACGAGATGACTGGCAAGAGTCATCCTGGGCATCCTCGAGGACCGTGTTGGGGGGGTTGGGTTCAGATGACATCCAAGGGTTGATGCTAAAGGGAGCTGTGGTCGTAGGGTTCAGAGGCTCGACCGTGACACCAAAACTGCAGTCCACCCTCAGAGCTACACAGGTCGTACAATAACCTTTATGCTGACCCTCTTGGATCTTCTTGCAAGAGAAGCCTCCAACGGCGCAGTTGGCACACGGCGAGTCGGGCATGATCCACTGAAACTGATGGGCGAGGTTGTCAGCAGTGATGGTGAAGTCCATCACTTGCTCGGTCGAGAGGTCTGGCAGAGGAAAGTTGTTGTCGGAGAAGTGCTGAAGGGCGCAGAAGCTAAAGTCATCCTCATTGACATTGGCCAGGACGAGATCAATGTTGTCGCCATCGGGGCCGGATGTCAGACCAGCAAGGGCGTCCTCCTGGAAGGGCTGACCAACAGTATCGTCGGCCTTGTCCCAGTTGACAAACTGATCCATCTCGTCAAAGGTAGCCATGCTGGGCACGGTTCAGGGGCCAATGTGGAGAGATAAAGTCAAGTGAAAGGCGCGTGTATGTCTCTCATGGATGGACGGTTGTGTAATGTGAAAGGCGTGCAGATGACAACCGTCAGCCAAGTCAAGTCAGATTGATAGGCCGGCCCTGTCCCGCTCTGACTTGAGTCGTCGATGAGTCTGGACGAGAATAAAGAGGAGAGAATGGAGCCCGAAAATCGAGGATCAACTGGCAGTTTTGTTCAAAGTGAAAGATCCAACAAGCCACAAGTAACGGTCTGTGAGATGCGTCGTCGTTGACCATGGAGTCACAGTCAGCCGCGAAGCACCCACTGCAGCGCAGATTATCGACCAGCCACACCAACCAGCTGGAGTCTCGTGCCAGAATGTCAAGTCGTGCGCCCTTCAATTGACAGACAGGGATCTTTTTCGACAAAGGACCCACGCACCCATGCCGCAGAGTGACCGTGTTGGAGACACTGTGGCATCTCGGTCTTTTGGGTCCAGACGTTCAGCTGGCCGCCAGTCCTGGTCAGGTCGGTGAAGAATCTTCAGACTGCCCAATCATGGACTCGACTTCACAGTGTCTTGCCTACCGTGCCAGGCCGGGCGGGGCGCATCCGGGGCTCCGCTTCTCGTTATTCGCAAGGCGTGGCCCACGTCCAAGAGCCAGTCCAGCAGAGCCTTAAGCCCGAGACCGGTCCACCATCAATCGGGGGTGATTCTTGGGAGAGGATTGAGAGACACTCCGGAGATGGACAATCTCGAATTCGAGACCAGCCGGAATCAATACCGCATGATGCCCCATAAAGTCAATCGTGTCCACCCACGGGTTGAAATGTCCCCTGCCCTCCCCTGGCTGCTCGCATTCGATCCACCCCGTCGTATCGAAGGTTGTGATGTGAATACGCTGGAACTTTCTAGAGAGCGACTGTCGGAAAAAAGAAGGCCTCAGTCGGTCGGCCAGAGTTCAGACGCAGCCACCGACATCCGCGTCCTTGGGCTAGCATGCATTAGCCGGGCCGCTGATCCCTCTAGCAGCGGCCTTCCTTCTTGACTGAGGCGGCGCCGCATCTGACCGTCTTACAGATTTGTAATCAGCTCTTGTGTGCTGCGATTGATATGGATGCATTGGATGTCCAGCTGAAATCCGGGGTGGTGGTCGATGCTAAGTTTTTGGGGTCGGTCAGTTCAGTTGAGTTGGGGAAAGAAGGGTGGCGTCATGCGAGCCTGTTGCGGCGCATCGGCGTACGGGTACGTACCTCCCGGCCATGCCCCCACCTTCTCCGGAGTTCGCGATGCAGGCAGGCACCCATTCTGTTGGACGTGAAGCCCGGGGTATTTGACGATGACCGACATGGTAATGGTGTGCATACAAGGGAGGAGCTCCAGGTCGCTCTCTCTCGCTTGTTTCCCCGTTCCACGCCCAAGGTTCTGGGGTGCAGAACCCAAGCAGATAGACGGTTGATGCCCCGTTGTCGGCCCGGCACGTGTACAGCTGCACTCCCGATAACTTGAATGGCCGGGCCGGACTGGCAGCCAAGGGATCATGCCGCAGGTGCCGCAAGTGCAGTGCCGCAGCCTTATTCCTTGGTTCCGCGGCGAGATCCGAGTTGCGAGATCAGTGTTAGATCCGAGGAGAAACACAACCAGCTTCAACTATGCATGTACAGCCCAGACTTACACAGCAACACAGGTCACATCTCTCAGGCTCAAAGTATTGACAGATCCGTTGCATTTATCTTACGCATGATACCCATCAAGCCAAGATCGTTGCTCCAAAGCCATGAGAGAAGATCTCACTTGGCTAGCGCTTCCAATAGATATCCACCCAAAGTACCTTGGACGCATAATATTCGGTGATGCCGTTGGGCGTTCGTGAGATCTTCGTTCAAGGGAGCTCTTTTTCTTGTCCCCGTCTGCACGATACCGTTTCGTGATAGCTCCAAACCCTCTACAGGCTCATCCTGCTGAATTCGACCCGCAACAGGGTCCCGGCAGTCACCAGCCTCAATCAGGCGGTTCCTACCTAGACAGTACGCACACAAGATCCTAACTAAGAACACTGAGCAAAGCATCAGCTGTGCCCGAGGACCTCCAAGTCGTACCTCGCCCAAGTATAGGTATCCTTCGAGCAATCAGCAGGGGGCATGGGAAGGCTTATTGCTTAGGCATTATGATTACACTACTTGCTCCTAAGGCGGAAGTGAAGTGAGAATGATGTACCTCCCATTTGTAGAGCTTCGATTGGTCTATGGCCCCTTGAGGTACTTCATTGGAGGTCCTGGACGCTCATGGGATGCTTCAGAAGTCATGTTTGCAATGTCCGATTAAATTGCCCATTGATATACAAGTCAATCTCAATAAGCAACCAAGGATGGTTACCGATGATTGTATGGTGCTGTTCACCCAATACAGCGGGCGAGGAGCGTCCACCATGATCTAGTGCAGTCGTTCCATCATAGTGAAGTTGGCGGAGTCTTCGTGATCACCATTGATCACTCACTTGGCTTGACCGAAATACTCGCTATATTCATATTGCCACATTAGATCTGCAGCCCTGGACAGGACGTACACCTGGCAAGTTGTCATCTGCCTCTATGTACCTAGCCTTTGTTCACCCAGCAGCAATGCTTCTAGTGTTGATGCCAGTGACACCTCCAAGAGGAGTTGTTGGGCACAATATAAAAGAACACATTGATAAACACACAACAGCATTAAAACCCAATGCTGTAAATCACCGTAACCTAGCAATGCTTCTATCACAACCAGTCTACTGTCAATACTACGTAGTAAGACCATTCAGTCATCAAGAATTACATTCCCATGTATGTACATGTTCGTATCAACCTCTGTTTCCAGCCATTGATTATCCAGTGGGCCGCCTGGCCACCTCTCCAGCGATCTTGAAATCTTCCCTTGACCCTGTTGCGTGCCTACTCTAGATTGCTGAACGGCCACTGCGTTCCGTTCAAAAAGACAATACCCCCCAAAGGACACCCAAGAGCCTATTAACCAACGCAACATCCAAACTCCTCCATACCACTGTAGAGTTGGCCATGACTGCGAGACTCATACCTAGGTGAAACCATTAATGTCACTTTGATGCTTGAAGTATGTCGGACCCTCTCCCTCAAACGTGTTTGAAGCGTTTAGGAAGATGATCAGCTCAACACCCAAGTAAGGAATTAGCTCACGCAGCCGCTCTTAAGAATCATGGGCAGGCATGAGGAGCTTATTGGTATCTCACCAAAGGTACAAAAGGCCTCAACACGATGGAATCCTTTTTTACCAAGATTATTATACCAGAGATGGACCTGAGCCACATCAATGGCACACCAAAACGCCATCATGACTCGAAACAAACCTACTTCAACACCCTCACCTGCGTCTGACAAATCGAGACACAACGATGTTCACAAATCAGGCAGACCCTGCCACAGAAGTGTTCCAGACGTCTTACTCCAGGTAAGCCCCGTTTCTGCCTCTTTGCTGGCGACTCTTCATCGTCCCCAATCGTCAATATGACGTCGCAGTTATATTGTAAATCAGGTCATCCCCTCCAACTCGGGAGGGGCAGCAACGAGGCCACCCCATGACTGGGCTTCCATAGACCTTCCATTCTGATAATCTGGTTTTAATGACAAATAATGGTGGTTCAAGCAAGAAATGCCTCTCAACGGGGTCTCGAGTGCCAACCCCCATCCAACCATCCCACCCAGATATCCCTACAATGTTGCAGAAGGAATCGCAATCCCAGTAAAGCAGACAATATTCATGCCCAATCCATCCAGATCAACGTTCCCCAGATTCGCACGTGGTACGGGCTCAAAGGGCACGCCAACCGACGGACCATGGCATGATCCCAGAGGACCCCTATATTTGTCAAGGCACCATTGCGTGCTTGGTCTCGCGCGGCCGTGTCGTGCCTTGTCGTGCCATAGTAGCCTAAAAAATTCCAACAGTTTCCCCCTTTGCAGTGTGGCGGAATGTGCCTCGGTCCGGGTCCAAAGAGGTAGCGTCGCAATCACAAGGGTCAGCCCTAGGTCTATTACCAACCGATCCGCATGTTCGTCAACACAAGATGTCGTCGTGATCAGGGCCATTTTGGCATTAGGGGAGACTTCACAAGGTGTGATCAATCTTGAAATATCGTCTTTCCCTTGCTATCATTCAGATTAACGACTGCCGTCCCCAAATCAAGCAGTCACAGTCACCATGTGCTTGTCCCAAGATGTGATAAATGCCAATATCAACGCCTCTTCCGCCATCTTGGGAGGACAAATCTAGCCTCAAGAACCTTCCAACCTCATAACAGAGGCCGGGCATTCTAACCGTGTCGTCGCCGTAAACAATAAATCAAACAATGGAGCAGGTGGTATACACAAAGCTAATACTTTGCCGAGTCTTGGACTCTCAGTCGCTCAATGCGACACTGCATTCTCTTTTGGACTCCTAGAAACTATCTCGCGATCCCTCCAGCCTAACCTGTCTATAAATGCATTCGCCATGTTGTCGGGATTGGCAGTTTTTAAGCATCAAATGGTGTAGCTGTTCCGTCCCATAGTTTTGTGTAGCCATTTTCCGCTCCCAAAGGGAGAAAAAGAAACGCAGACCAGCCATGTCTGTAAACCATCAGACTCCTTGAACACGATGCGCCGCATGTCCTGGGCCAGAAACCGTCCTGATGTCTTGTTCATGTAGTGAATTCCAAAAGCGCCGACCCTCTGGGCTCCGTAACCCGCCCCGTTCGCAAAGCCTCGCGTTCCAGTGACTCCGTACTGACCACGAAGAACCTCATAAGTCATTGTTGTATTCCGTCATGGATCCCATTCATTAATCATGTCCGAGTTCCTGCAGCTCCCGCTCCTTGGCGGCAAGCATTTCCCGCATTCTGTCCGCCTCGCGTTGTAGCGCCGCTCGACGCTCTGACTTGACCCTATCACCATCCATGCTGTAATCGCGCGACATCGACGGGGTGCCCGGGGTGTGATCGCGATTCGAAAAGGCCCCAGGGCTTGGAGCCGAAGCAATTGTGCTTCCGGGTGATCGTATCGGGGGTAGAGAGTAGTCTCCGTCATCGCTACCTGCTCCCATGTTGGGGGGGCTGTCGGCCGAGGTTGAAGGGTTAAGTATCGATTTGATATTAATCGATGAGACCCGCTTCGAGCTCTCCTGTGACGCTTCCCCCGAGTTGAATGCCTCGCTTTCGGTAGTAGAAAAGGATCGTTTTCGTGCCGGCGAGAGAAATGAGGCAGGGGAAAGAGATGTCTGCCTTTCAGTAGTCGTTCCCATCGACGTCATGGGAGCCAATCGATTATCGTCGTTCAACGAGCCAGGAAAGTTGCGAGGGTTGCTCGATTGGTGATACGCAGCGAGATCGGATGTCGACGGTAGTGGTGACATTGTCCTAGTAGGCCGCACAACTGGTTGAGGCTCGATCGTGAGTGGATGGTCTGGTCGACGACGTAGTCCAAGGTTGACGGATCCGTCCTCGTTCATTGACCCTCTCTCCGGTCCCGAGTCATGTGGGCTTTGTGTCTCGACAGATTCCATCGCATCTTCCATGTCTTCATCTTGGGAGGCGGGAATAATTCGTTTTCGTCGTTTGATTGTTGATTTTTTCATTGTCATAGGTCTGTGAACTCCGTGGAGTTTATAGTAAAGTCCTTCGGCTATTAGCAACTGCTCAATAAAAACTTCACCACATGAGTACTTACCACACGCATTACAGATAGTATGGCCGCTCTCGTCTCGTCTCCAGAGAGGAGTGATAGTGGTGCCACAGTTCTGGCACGCAATCACAACAGTAGCATTGGTATTCTGCTGGGCCTGGGCAGTATTGACATCCACAGGAACGGGTTCCGCCTTTGCGCTCTCTCCTCGGCTTTGGCAGCCTTGTCGCTTTTGCACTCCGCCAAGGTTGGCACTCTTGGAAACTCGGTTGTTGTAAGCCGGACAACCATTGCAACCCTCAGCACCACCCGTTCCGTTACAACGGCCACCACCGGGGCAAGTTCCTCCAGGAGTCTGATCGGCAGATACATAAGTCGCATTTGACGCAGCCTTGGACGATGCTGCTGCGGCGGCAGGTTTCGGTGGAGCGGTTCGTGGAGGGTCCGCGGGGACGACATTCGGTGGCCTCTTGAGACTTGTCGGGCGAGCAGCATTCCTGGCTTTCAAATAGAGTCCACAGGCATTACAAATCGTGGCGCCCTGAGGTGATCTCCTCCACAGTGGTGTTCGAGTGGTTCCGCAATTGCTAACTCGGGATGAGAAATGATAAGACGACAAGATATTTAAATACTCACCTGCACACTTGGCCATGACTACCACCTGGAGGAGGGCTCGCTTTCGTGCCACGCTCGGAACCGGGACTTCGTTTCGACATGGAGCCTGAAGATGCGCTTGCCTTTGAACCAGGTGGGCTTCCACTCAACCTTTGTCGCTGGTGGTGTTCCTCCTGACCCGTGGGAAGACGTGTTCGTTCCTGAGAAGATGCAGCCACACCCTCGCTCGGTTTCGAGGACGTGGGCCTTGATGGCAAGGCAGTTCGCACGGCACCCGCCTCACGCTGATGGCTGTACAGCGCCGCTGGCTGAATCTCTTCGCTCATGCCCGTAGGTAGAGCCGATGTTGTCGAAGCGACCAAGATGACGGTGCCTCTGGGGTATAGCGAGTGGATATGCCGGGGTGCCAAATGGAAGGGTGTGTTGGAGGAGAGATGGATTGGTCAGTTATGCAAGAGAATTGTATCATGCATCGGCGTCGATATCGAGTCGGCGCGAAGGTTACGATGGATGGTTGTACAGGATTTGGGGGGCAGAAAGGACGGGTTTGATGATGAAAGAGAAGTTCTTTGGAGCGAGTCGTGGACGGCTGCAGCGGCTTTGTCAAGTGGTTGCAAGCCGGCCGACGAGGGAGGCGAATCCGGAGAGGTGCCGGGTCCGGGTGCCGCAACTACAGACAGAACAGGATCCTTTGGGCAAGGAGAGAGCTAAATAAGGTATGACTACCTAGCCTTGGTGCCAGGTGTAAGCCAGGAGTTCAGGCAGGTACCTAGCAAGGAGCCTGGCGCAGGGCCAAAAGATATGTATCGCCGGGTTGCGAATTCGCCGGTGGGCAGACCAGTCGACAAAGGCGCCAGGGTACGGGGTACGTCGACTCGGAGGCAGATGACCCAGCCAGTAGCCCCAATGGACGGATCGGTCAGTCAGTCAGTCAGGACTGGAACGAACGGGAGCCGGCGTATTGGTCAGGCGACAGAGATGCTAGATAGCGACGCGACAGTAACCGGAGGGTCGGGGCCGACGTCAGGCCAGGGCGAGGGACCAGAGCCGGGGGTGGGCTATCGGGAGATGATGTCGAGAGAGGGAAGAAGAGGAGGGGAAGAACAGAAGAGGGAAGAAACAAAGACGATGGACGACAGATCGCCGCCGACCAAGGAAGCGGGCGCGGGGATCAGTTGGGAGTAGTCAGAAGTTGGTAAGACAACAGGGCGGCGCAAACCGAAGGACTTCGAGAGGTTCGAAGGCGTGCTTGGCAGGTCAGTGGCAGGGCAGGGGAGAGGCCGTCGTCAATGAGCTCGGAGCACCACCAGGCTGGGACGGTGACGAAGACCAGGGGGTAGATGTGCAGTCCCAGATCGATCAACGCACAAAGAACAGCGGTGGAGGACGATGTTAACCCCCGGGGGGAGTGAGGTCAGAGGATGACGAGAGGTGGAAGAGGTGAAGGAGGGGAGAAGTCGCAGCGGTAGACGAGGCGCAAGCCAACAACCTACGCAGTCAACCAAACAGCCGAAACAACAGACAGCATGGATTGGAAGAGTTGGAGGGCAAGGGAAGGTCAAGTTGGATGAGGATGAGCAGGATAAGGCGATTGATTGCAAGGTAGGATGGGGCTGGGGCTGGATTGTCTAGCTCCAGTCAGTGACAATAGGCGCGCCGTACTGCGCAAGGTAGATTAGTTATGGTGGATATGAGAGTGGACGTCGGCAGGTGCATGTGCATGACCTAATGGAACCAGGATTCCGCACCCGGAGCAGGCCTTGTCTTCTCTTCTCTCTCCCTGGTCGCAGGCGGGAGAAAACGAGTCGCAGCCTGGGAGTGACGTGCAAAAGACGTCGCCAGAATCCTCTGTATTGCCTTTTCTGGTGGTGAGGCCCAGCATGATGCGACTACGCGGAGACGGACCCCCTCGAGCGTGGGATGACCGCCACGGTCTTCTCGGTGGGTTGGGGTTAAAACGACCGGTCCTCCTCTGGAACCATCCATGGCCATTCATAGCACCATATTCTAGTGCCTCTTAGCTTCGACGACGTGCCGTTTCCGACAGCCTGGAGCCCGCGAGCTGTCAAACCCCCTTGGCGGTGACTTGCTTGCTTGTTGGTCGTACGCCAGACGCATCCCCCAACTTATACCCTGTCCAGAGGCGTCTTGAGCCCTCCGGATCTTCACTCGACCGCCCACGGAGCACGGGGGGGCATCACAGCGCTCTCGCAGCAGCCTTTGGCGCGCCGAGGACCCTTTCGCAAGGTGCCGTCACAGGGGCCTCACAGGCCCTTAGATCCAAAAGTTAGCGGGCCCCCCTCTTCACCGCGGCTCTGTCAAATGCGCTCGGTCGCCCCTGAAATGCCTCGGATTACATTGCCCGTATGCTGATTGGCCCAGCTTGTACGGAGAAATTCGTCAGGGCCACTTGACACCGCTGCCGGGCTTTTGCGCAGGGGATCATCGCCTGGTGCCCTGATGGACCAAGATCCAGTCGACACTAGGCCGAGATCGGGCCCTCTTTTTCTTATCTGTGGTACGTACCTCGGTCCTGCGCCACAGTTCTCGAACGTCAAACAATTTGGTGCTTTGCTTCCATCTCATGCGGTGAAAGTGAGGGTCTGAACCTCACAAAGAGTAAGGTATTTACTACTCTCAGATTAAAACGAGACTATTTTTTTCAAATAAACTAGATAAGTTAGACAATTGTTAGCTTAATTACTCACTAGCTCTTTTGTCCTTCTTTTTATAATATTTTCTCGCCTTTCTAGTCGTATGAGTTGAAGTCTTTTTTGGGGTACGGAGCACATGTATTATTTTCCCCACTACGCGCTTCTGACGCGAGGCTGCCAGTAGCTTCAGCTCAAAGTGGGTGGGTTTTCACGAATCGCAATCGTCACCGTTTTGAGCGTCAACCTCGCCGTTCACGTCACCCACACCCGATTGGCGTCTCTGGAGACCATCGCGATACCCTCGCCCGCAGAGGACAGCCTCTTAGAGCATCCATTATGACATCCGAGCGCGGCAGCAGCCCCAACCGGGAGCCTACTCCAACCCTTCCCCTATCCTCGATCCCGCAGAAGCGCGCCCTCGAAGAAGGCCGTCACAGCCCCGTCGTTCCCTCGCCATTGAACCCCGAGGTCAGGCCCTCCGAGTCTCTAGCCCCCGAAGATGCTGCTGCGCAAGCTGCCCGCTCCAAGTCGGCCCGCACAAAGAAGGACACGCTCAAGAAACGCGAAGCCAAAGGCGGTGACAGTGCCCGCGCGACCCCCGATCCAAGGGCAAAGGAACCAAAGCAGAGCGAATCCAGTCCGCTACGCTACAAGCTTGCACCTCCTAAGCCATCCGACTTTGACCTCCCGCGAGGGCCTGTCTTGACTGCGCACCACGAAATCACAACTCCCAGCGGTCAAGCGGTCGAGTTCTTTGAGACATCTGACCAGTAAGTGCAAATCGCGATCAGCTCAATGCGCCCCAGACTGACACGGAAAGTGTTTCCAACAAGAAGAACTTCCGCTATACGCATTGTATCGCCGACCCCCTCTTCCCATCCATGATCTACTATCGAGGCACCGAGCCAGAGCCTTTCGGGCCCCGCATGAGCTTCGAAGACTCTGCGGGGCACGTCTTCTTCGACAAGTCGGCGCGACAAGTCACAACCGATAAAGGGTTTCGCATGGCACGGGCGAACGTGGCTGTAAGAGAGGGTCGGTGGTACTGGGAGTGCAAAATTACACAGGGAATAAGACCGCCCAAGGATGGCGAATCCAAGCCAGAAGGCGGACGACATGTTCGAATGGGCTGGGCAAGGCGGGAGGCATCTCTAGATGCGCCTGTGGGATTCGATGCCTACAGCTATGGCATCCGAGATGTCGCAGGAGAAAAGGTCCACATGTCGCGACCCAAGGAATTCTTCCCGGAGGGAGAAGGCATCCGGGAAGGCGATGTCATTGGACTCGAGATTCAACTGCCATCAGAACATCTTCATCGCAAGATCATGACTGGGCAGTACAACCCGCTGGTCGACCAGGCTGACGAGGAGCCTCCCCCCTCAGCCGAAGCGCACAACGTTGTGCGCGATCGCGTGCCCATCCGCTTCAAGGCTCACACCTATTTCGAAAAGATCGAATATCACACGACAAAGGAGCTGGAAGATCTCATGAACCCGGCTTCTACAAGTGTAAACAACACCTCGGAAGTCCCCGGGCCCACCCATCCGACCCCGGGTCTCCGTACCCTTCCCAACTCGCGCATCCGAGTATACAAGAACGGTGTTCTCATGGGCACCCCCTTTGAGGACCTCCTCGGTTTCCTCCCCCCTGCGTCTCGCCCTATGCCTCAGGTCGGTGCCCGCGAAGGCCTCGACGACGGCATGCTGGGATACTACCCTGCCGTGAGTGTCTTCCGTGGCGGCGCCGTCGAGGTCAACTTTGGGCCAGACTTTTGGTATCCCCCAAACGACGACAACACAAACGGCGACGTGGACATGATCTCGTCTTCCAACGCCAGGTTGTCCAAGCTCCATGCTGTGTCAGAGCGTTATCACGACCAGATCGCCGAGGATGTCGTCTACGATATTATCGACGAGGTTGACTTTTGGATGCAGGATGGTGGGGGCGCAACAGATCGCCAAGGGGTGAGCGCCAAGAGCGAAGCTGTTGCCATGGCGCCAGGACGAGAAGAGATCAAGGAGCTGGTCCAGGATGAATGAGACGGCCCGGTTAGATTAACATTGCTATCCATGGAAGCAAGCCCACAAGGAGACACCGGGTATATCATGGTCGACTTTCACATCCTATTAAGTAAAGATACCCACTGTGGCAACACAGAATCAAATTTGTAATTATCAAGATACTCATCACTAATGAAACCTGGTATCCTCTGCCCCATGGCCCAGTGTCGGCCTTGTCATGTCATCGATTGTCGTCATAACTTGTGTCGTAACATATTGCTCATTACCATGCAAAAGCACACCAAACTCATAATAAGAACACGTCTCAAGCATTCATCAACGAGGAGCCGAATCACGTGGCGCAGCTGGTTCAACAACGACCGGTGACGGCTCCGATAATGGCGATACAGGCTCTCTGGTGGTCGCTGGGTTGGTGCTCGAGGTCGCGGTCTCGGGTGCGGGCAGCTGGGGGTCATCGGGAAGCTCCTCGATGCGCCCACTTCCGTCAATAGGAGCCTCAGTTTCGGACTTTTCGCGCTCAAGCCGGACCTCACGGCCGCGCTTATGGCAGTACCAGAGTACAAACATGAGCACTGGACGAATGTTAGCAACTGAGATACATGCAGAGATTCAAGGGTACTTACAGAATAGCGCAACGCTCCAGATGACGTTTGTGCCGATAAAGGCAGGCCACCGCACCTTGAGAGCGTTGACAACAGCCTTGAGCATACTGACGATAGCGCCAGGCTTTGTCACGAGGTCGGTCAAGTTCTGCGGCTTAAGCAGGTTCATAGCAGCCTCTTTGACGCCCTTTTCCGTCTCAGCCTTGAGGCCTTGACTCTCAGCCGCAGCTGCGAGCAGCTCTGGCGCCAAGGACGACGTCAGCTTATCTGGAAGCTGAGTGACGAGCTTCTGAAGGGACGAGGGCATCTTCTCGAAGCCGCGGTTGATGGCGCCATCGCGGTCCTCGATGAGGCTTGCGAGGTCGCCGTATGCCGTGGGCACGCCGTTGGCGAGGTCCTTGAAAACCTGTGTGAAGCGCGAAAGGAGCTCGGATGACTCGTTGGAGAGGGAGACAATCTTGTTGTTCTTGGCCTGGAGGTTCAGGCGATCAAGGACATTTCCGAGGTCCTTTGTCTCTTGTTCAGCTTCCTGGGTGGAAACGACCTCCTCTAGCTTGAGCTCATCGCCCTGCTTCTTGTGTCTCGTGAATAGAGCTGTGAGACGGTTGGGATGCTTTTCATCCTTCTCTTTCTCTTTTTCCTTCTTCTCTTTCTCTTTCTTTTCCTTCTTCGTTTCCTTTCCGTGCTTCTTCTTATCCTTCTCCTTCTTGCTCTTGGAATCCAGTTCCTTAACCGCTTCTAACTCGCTCTCGGAGGCTGACGACAGATCGATATGAGGGGTCTTGATGCGAGGTGGCAAGGGCGGAGGCGGGCTGTCATCTTCGAGGATGCTTCGAAGCCAGGACTCGTCATCTTGGTCGAGAACCGGACTTAAAGGAGGGGTGTCGGAGCCGGGACGGTATTCGGCGCTGTGTCTCTCTTGACGCTGGGCAGATGCATCGTTTCCCTCAGTCTTGATCTGAGGCACAGGCGCATGGGTCTGCGCATGTGTTTGATCGGCCGCAGGACCCGCCTCTGTGGTATGTGCAGCCTCTTCTGCGGCCGCTTTCTCGGCCCTATGCTTCTTGATCTTCTTGTATGAGAAGTATTCCAACATTGTGGTAGTAGGGTCTAGGCTGTATCGCGGGGTCGAGGTCGAGGTCAAGGATCCAAGAAGCAAGCACTCGTGTCGCAGACGACGCTCGGTGCTATTTAACAAGCAGAGGATAAAGAGGCCGCCGACTCTGGACTAAAAAGGACTCTCGAGGGGCGAAGACGTTCTCATAGGCGCGCGCTTGGGATGATTCGCCTTTGTTTCACTCGCATTCGTTGTACGCGAATCGACAGCTGAAGAGGCTGCACAGCCACATCACATGTGATGTCATGGATGGGATTCGTGGCTGCCGCCGAGCTTGCCTCTAAATTCCATCCCCTCCATCAACCCCCACGCGACTAACGCTGCTTCGTGATCGACCCAACTGCCGACACTTTTCTGGAAGTTTTGCAAAATTGGAGACCTTCCATGGATGGATAAGCATAAGGTCCCATGTGTGGGTGGAGACTTGAGAGGTTTGCAAATTGCAAGTTCGGTTAGAGGGCCGGGCCAGGTATCCCTTGAGTTGACAAGGAGCTCCGGTCTGTACCCCGCCCTATGTTGTTGGAATAACTAAATCGTGCGGTAAGTACAGTCTCATCTATTAGGATATTATGCTCTAAACACTTACTCTCAAGGTAAGACTTGGCGATAATCGAAGCATCCCTTATGGAGATATAATTGGCTTGAACCCTGGAGTGACTACCTCGGAGCTGGTTGCCAACTTAGGGGATAGGCATGCCCCGAACATTTCAGATTCCAATTGACCCTGGGTATCTCGAATAGCTAAGGAAAGGTGCTTCGGTCGTCTCAATCCGCGTCATAAATATTCTCTTCCTCCTCATCCTCATCCTGGGGTTCGTCTGCTATGCCGCCTTCTTGGCGGATGATATCATCTGCTAGGGTGCTTCTCCGCCAGCCGCCGCCTCTTCGCCGGCCTCTCTCAAACGCCTCGGTAGATGTGACGGCGCGTTCGCCAGTGTACTTCTGACCTGTCCACTCTCTGGAGCATTTGGGGCACCTTTGTTCCCGCCTTGTCCGCCAAAACGCTTCTTGGCAGACATCGTGTAGTCGGAAATTGCACTCCAGTTCGGGGCATCTGAGGCCAATCGTGACAATGTCCTTGCATGCTTCGCAAAATTTGATTCGCTGCCATTCTCGCGGGTCGAGGTCTGGATCATTGTAGGTCTCGACCAGCCATGGCCGCAGTTCAAGCAGTGCTCGGGGTGAGAAGGTGTAAAACCCCTCGGCACTCTTCTCAAACCAGCCTCCTTCAACCAAACTCGCTAGTACTGCTTCAACCTCGCTGTGCTTCAGGCCCTTGTCGGTTGATGCCTGTGTTTGCTCATCCGTGTCGGTTTCGACCTCTTGTGGCCTCGGTCGTGCACACTTGATCGCCTGCATTTCGGTGATGGCGAGCACTTCCATTCGCGGAGTGTTGAACTTGTCGAACATGGCATCAAAAACTCGTTTGATGAATGAGAGTTCGTCGGGGTTATACGTCGTGGCGAGCTGGGTCGGAGGGTCGGAGGTGGTGTTGACCAGAGCATAGATGCGCCGTTTCGTCGTCTGGTGGATGGTGGTGCGGATTTCATAGTCGAAGAGCGATGCCGCTTCAGCCGCTTTGTCCATGTACTCTTTGAAATTTTCTTCTGTGATCTGGTCTGGTCGAACTTCGTCTCCATCATTGTCTTCGCCGCGGTCGGCGTTGAATATCGCAGCGAGGATAGGGCGGGATTCCTCAAAGGTGATGGAACCTCGGGCTAAGATTGCCTGTAGGAATGCCCGGTTCCCATCGTTGAACTTGCGGTCGCTCATTCTCCGCGCCTATGGGTTTTCGGTGCGCGCTGTAGTATCTGGGCGATGTGGTGTGTGTTGGGAATTGGGCAGAACAAAGGAAGTTGCGATAGGCTTGGTTTTAGCTGGGAGACGCGTTTGACGCGTTGCTGCGGAGGTTTAATTAAGTGCATGCACCGCCTCATGTGGCTGTGGTGGCTGGTAGGAGCTCAAGAGTAACCCGACTCTCCCAGAACACCTTTATTTCAATGTCACGTTTTCTATTATTATGGACATTTCTATTGTGATGAATGAACGGTTTTGGGGTATCTGAATAACTGCTTCACCATACTTGAACAACTTGATGTCAACATGACTGGTATCCAAATGTATCTCAAGCATAAAAAGCGGCTTACGATCGATACCGACAGCAATTATAAACAGGTTCGTGGATTCACCAGGCACACTTCTAAATACATGAGCAAAGTAACACAGCAAAAAAAGAGCAACGGGATCAGCCAAATACAATCTAACAGGTTCATAGACAAGAAGTCTTGAATTCACGTCTCAGTGTAGGGTAGTTGGGGTGTTGGATGCTGACTCAGCTGAAGCATGATTGGCGACCAAGAGCTTTGAGCATCAACTCAAGCACACTTTCATCACTCAACACATGCGGATAGCTTCTTCATAGGCGACAGCTCCTCAGAGTGTATTCGGCTGGCCGGCATAGGAGATCTCATCGGGGGATAAGCGGCATTGAGTGACCCAGTCGTTGCGCCAGTTCGACCAAGTGGTCTTTTGCAACCTAGCCACGCGTCGGAGACGTGGTGATATAGATGCTGATCAGAGGTCCGACATCTGCCAAACACGTGACGAAAAGAACACAACCTGCGTGTCCTCGAAGAAAGAGGAAATTTCTAGCCCATTTTCCAACCGGCGCCATTCACTGAGCAAACCAGACGACCATCGAGGTGGCTTCACCCCTGAGAACTGGGTCCCACGCGCCTCTCGGAGCTGAGTTGCTCGAGCCCAGTATACGGCCAATCCAACCCCACCTGAGCGCTTGACAGTATCGAAACGCTCAAAAATGGCCACGACAGACTTGAGAGAGTTCGACGTCATCCGGGTGGCCAGGACTGATGGCTCAGATACTGGCCCTGGATACTGGCCGGTGACGGCTCCAAACGCAGTCACCGCCAAGAAGACAAAGGACGCGGCAACAGCAGAAAAGACCCCAAGGACCAAACCTCAGATGATCAGACTGGCGGAGGATGATCCGAGGTTCGTCGAGTGGAGGGTCAAGTTGGGCATTCTGTTGAAACAAGAGCTCTGTCCCAACCCCGATGGTAAGCCTCAATCATCAACATCACGGCCAGGATCTAACGGCAGCTACAGAAGGGAACCCGTGGTTGGTGCATTTCCCACGAGGATACTGGCTTTACGAGAAATCCAAGCATCTCTGGGTATCGGGTTACCCGATCAAGGCGAAGCTGTTCAAGAGCCCGCAGGAGTTTGCCGTCCACTTGATATGGCTCCTCTCAACCTCGATGGATTACCAAGACTGCTGCTGCGCACACTGCAACGCATCCAGCTTGGTCAAGGGCGGAGCGGCTACAGACGAGCTCATCATCACCCATGAACCTCCCAAGGTTGAAAAGATACCACCCAAGGTGACGCCGGTGCCTCTACCCCCCATGCCTGGACGACCTCCTCTAAAGCCAAACAATGCTGGGTCACGGCAGTCATCTGCTCAGCCAACGCCAATAACAACGGCTCAGAACTCACCAGCACCTCCTGCTATAGTAGCTCATCAGCCGCCGGCTCAAACCCAACCCCAGGTCCAAATACAACCACAACCACAGCCTATCCAACCTCAACCACAGATCCAGCCGCAACCACCCCAGCAACAGCAGCAACAACCACAGCAGCAACAACAACCACAGCAGCAACAACAACCACAGCAGCAACAACAACCACAGCAGCAACCTCAACCTCAGCTGCAACCTCAACCTCAGCTGCAACCTCAGCCGCAACTTCAACCTCAACCGCAAGTTCAGGCCCAGACCCAGGCTCCGGCTTCCCCCCAGCCTATCCAATGGGCACTCAAGTCAGCTGTGCTCTTCCGCTCGGGAGAGCTGGTCTGGTATCAGAACGGAAACACATGGCGCCTCGGCGTCATATCCGCGTCTGCGAACGGACGCCACGAGGTGATGCCCATCGGACACGGCCTCGTCCAGCAGAACAACGTGTCCAAGACCGACGGCGACATGCGGCCATTCTACGCCTTCACAGTCCCGCCAGTCACGCTCCCCGAGCTCAAGGACAAGGAGTTTGACGGCGTTCCGTGGGAACCACTGCTAAAAGGAGCAGCAGATGGCAACAGACGAGAGATGATTGCCCTCGATGCTTCCAAGATGGCTGCCGTCAAGATCGATTACTCCTACTCCCTCTGGTCTCCGCTGTCAGAGGACCCCAACAGTAAGCCTGTGACCTACTACGGCTGCTTCTTTGGAGCGGAGCGGGTCGAGATCGGCGACACGATGCGGCTGAGATCACTCCCGCCGGAGCTCAACGTGCCCGCCGAGACGGGCGTGCTAGGTCTGCGGTTCATCTTCACGACAAAGGACTTTCCAGGCAGCGTCTTCTTCCGCGGGCACATCTACCAGCTCGTGTCGGATGACAAGCCCAACATTGTGCGCGACGAGCACCTCCCCATCGCGCTGCGGCTCGAGAGCCAGTGGCGCCACTCTGCGGGAGCGCAGCGCAGGCGCTACGCGCTCGTCAAGGAGAACGTCGTGTTCAAGGAGCAGTCCATCCGGGGTCGCTTCTACCCGACGCAGCGCCTCATGCCCATCCTCAACCCGGCCGAGTTCCGTGACGCCGTGTCCAAGGGCCGGGTGGACGACCTGTACGCGCACCTGAACAACCGCATGGATGGCGCCGGGAGGTATCTCGGCCGCAAAGTGAACCGCATCGGCACCCTGGGAGCGTCGGTGACACATACGGCTAGGCTCAACATGGAGCCGTTTATCAGGGAAGAGCTTAACGAGAAGGCCATCGAATGATGTTCTATGGAACTTTGGGCGTGCATTCCAGAAGCGTCACATTTGCAAGGGGAGGGGGTTTGAGTGACAAGGGAGCCATGGAAGTGGCAGAATAGGAGTCATGTTATTAATGTATTGTAGCCCATATCTTGCTACCCAGTAGATAGTACACCAAGCGAGAGTAGCAATGTATCGTATCATCGAATCAACCAACAACCGTCTGCGATATCTCTCATCTGTGACACCCAAGCAAAGAGCACCCACATCTACAACACCTTGGCACACACCATTCTCAACAACCAGAAACACCCGTCTTCCTCCCACCTTGGTTCCCTCCTCTTCAAACCCCTCTCCCCATCGTTTCCGAAACCACCAGCTTTCTCCTCACTATACCACCATCCAGCTGCAGCTCGAAACCCACACCGCTACAAGTCGAAACCACGAGACCATCATACACACACACAATCTCCGAATCCTCCCAAGCGACCTCGTAACGTGGATGAAATACCCACTGACACTGAGATGGCTCACAAGACAGGTCGGCTCAACTCGGGGGCGCAGTGACAAGTGGTTCTTTCAAAAAGCAAAGTTGCATGTGGGAATCTGACATTTCTGGAGTCCTCCCCTAACCATCCACCCACAAAAGCAATACGTGTATGCAGACAAGAACGAACACATTGATGAGATTGCGGCCTGAATGCAAGAAATCCACTCATCCATGCGGTGATACTTGAGAAACACACGAGCCACCCACCCCCGTACCGTCAGCCTGGTCACGACATTTTCCCCCGCCTTGGGGGCAGACAGGCAGGCTGAGGCGCTCCGGTAAAAAGGGAGATGCCCTGGCGGGGTTCTTCCTGGGAGCAAATGAAAAAAAATAAAAATAAAAAATGGTGTGGGTATGGTGTGTTGCGTGGTGTGAGGCAGCATGCAGAGATCGCTGTTACACGGGCCTGGGGAGCTATGGCGCCTAACTGTGACACGAGGGTGAGGTCATGGGCCAGGGTTTGAGGACCGAGGTATGATACGTAGGTAATTGTTGCTATTGTTGTATCATGCTCAAGGTAAAAAGAGCCAAGATAATCAGTTGTCGTTCACAGATAATCATGGATCATGTCGTGAGAATGACATTGTCTCATTGAGAGGAGAGAAAACGTTCCCCAAAAGAATCTGTGACCACGAGAGAATAAAGGAAAACACCGCTTTCTCGCTGTCGCCAAACACATTAACCATATGGCCCACCTGCTTGGTATTCATCCGCTCCTCTGCCAGGCCCCTAGTTTAGTTCCCCAGAAGTTCTATGCGCAGCTTTTCGAGACACAAACTCAACCGACGGCTCTTCTCCGATGCCGTCCCCCGTCTTCTCTTCCCCAACTCCTCTTTTTCAGAAAAAATCAGTGTCTTCTCCAAACTCGCTCCGCTCCGCTCCCCGTAGTACAACTCTTGTTCGTAAATGCGTGTAAATGACTGGTGAATGCAAAATCATGGACGTGACGCTTGAATGATCCAGATCGTGATGTCGTACGCGTCAGGTAAATAAAACTCCGCCTTCTCTATCTCGTGGGAACCAACAGGCATTCGTAGTAGTATGCATACAGTCCGCGCTTCGTGTCGGGGCCTGTTATGCATGCATGCGACATGGGGTGGATGAACCGTGCAACGTATGGCCGAATAGAAGTAGAAAGGACTGCTGATGAGGGCGGACAATCTTTCAACTCATCGGGATGGGTGACAAATCTTCTGGCAATCGTTCCTCGCTCTCGCCGGTCGAATGTCGTCATAGGTAGGAAAGACCAAAGAAAGACCTCCTCTCTTCATCCCCTGACCTGACCCCTGATCTAGGGGGTCGGTTACGTCCTGCTCGTTATGCCACCTTCAGGTTTTCAAGCCGCTCTTGTAGCTTCTTCAATAACTCCGGGTCTGGTTCGGGTTCAACCTTGCGAGGCAGAGCACGAGGCGAGTCGTCCGTCTTCTCTAAGCCGCACTTCTTGCATTTGGTTCCGTTCTCTGCCCCAGTTGGGTATACCGTCTTACAGTCCTTGCATTCGTAATGGGGTACACTGCTAGGGCCGAATTCGTCTCCAGGATAACCATATGGATATTTGTCCTTCTTGGGCCTGTACATCTCATTAGCAATTACATCACGCCAAGGTTTCCGGGTCTGAACATACGGGTCTCGAGGGCAGTCCGTGCAGCGGACGTGGCCACACTTGTTACAGGTCTTGTTACCGGAAATAAACAACGTCGAACACTCGTGGCAAGTTCTGCGCACCCGTTGGCGGGGCTTCTTATGGACCAGATCCTGTCCGCCAGTCTTGCTAGGTCGGGTGAGGACAATCTTCTTCTCATCGAAGGGGTAAGAGTAGTCGGGAATGATAGGGGCGTTCTCCTTGTTGGCCTTGATAATGGCGGCACGTCGCTCGCGGCTGGCGATAATCTCGGCTTCGGTTCGCTTGGGAGGGTAACGGGTACACTTGGTACAACGGGCGTGCTGGCAGTTGGGGCACTCCTTGGCGGAAGAAAAGGTGGCATTGCACTTGTGGCAGGTTCGGCGGACGCGCATGCGGATGGGCTTATCTATACGGAGAACGGTGTCGTCGGGAGATCCAGTCTGAAGTTCCGAAATCTTGATATCAAGTCCATACCGCTCGCCCAGCTTCTTGGCGCGCTCTTCAATGAGCTGGCTCCTGGTGAGTTTGGAGACGCCCTCGAGACCTTCGTATCGAGCTTTGGCGTCAGGAGCCTTCTTCTCAGGGGCCGCAGGTTCACTGTCAAAGAGTTAGCGACCGATTGATATTGTAGGATGGCCGATGGTGTCCTGGTTAAGACACAAACACCCAGGTGTACTCCAAGGAGCATTTCAGGACACGCATATCCAAGAAAATCGTGTGACAGATAAAAGCATACCTCGTCTTGACAGGCTCAGATTGGCTAGCAGGAGCGGCCTTGCTGGTGGACATGCTCGACAGACGCTTGTTGGAAGAACTTTCTCGCTTGAGGAAGGTCTTGGTTCTGGTCAGAAGCTTGCTGAGACCTTTCTCCTTCTTCTCCTCCTTGGGCGCCGAGGGCCCGGCCTGCGAAGGAGAGCTCATGATGTCGACTGGTGTTGTGTAACTGTCGACTGCAGATGGTAGATATCGATGGGATTTGAACGAGGGCCGAATAAACGGGAACTAAGGCCGGAGAATAGTTATGGTTTAATTGCCCGCTGAGATGACGGTCCAGATGCAGGAGGCAAATATGTCAAGAAAAAATGTGGATGGGCGGGATAGCGATGTTTCGTGTAGTCCGAATAACGGGTCGTAGTAGACGATGTTCGGTCAGACCGGGGAGTGGCGCTCAGCAGAGGCGACTATCGAATGACGGTGACGGACCAAATCAAGGAACGCCGAAGCGGAAGGGGATCGTGTATCGAGGATTGGCACAGGCTGAGGCAGAGTTTATAGACCTCCCATGACGCAGACGAATTGCGAGGATGGAGTGGTTGGTTGGGGGTTTTGAGGGGAGGAGAGAAGAGGAGAGGGAGAGAAGGTTCGCAGAGGTGGATGGGCGAGGGCGGGCGAACTATACTTACTCTAGCCGTCACTAGCTGGGGCGGCGCTGTTGTAGGCGAGCCGGCGTGGTGGTATCAGTGGGTACAGGCGGCCCGGCGCTACAGCGCTACAGAAGACGGAGGTGATGGACAGCGAATAGCAGGCGGCCCAAGGCGGCAGGGGCCCAAAGCACCCCAAAGCCTGGTGACAAGCCGTACGAGTTTGTTGTGAGGGATCCATGAGAATCCATGACCCCATGCGGGAAAGGGCTTGTGGGGGAGGACGGGGGTGAGAGGGAGAGCCTGGGGGCGTGCGAGTCGTGGACCGTGGCCTGTGAGAATTAATCAATCCGGCAGCGAGACCTGACCTCTAGCGGGCGGCAGCGGTAGCAGATGCAAGAGTCGACGCTGGAACCGGGAACCGTAGTGGACGACGGCGGGATCCTTTCCAGGGAGAGGGACGACGCCAAGAAGCCGTCGCTCGGACTCTGGGGACGGGAAGGGAAAGGTGTGGTTTGGCGCGTGGTTCGGGCGGCCCTGGCGATGCGTCCCTCGCTTGGTTCTTTGGGCCTGGGAGGGTGTGCGCATGGCGAGAGGCGCCTCTCCTCACAGGGAATCTAACCAGAAGAACGACCCCTGTCATGGACCCATGGATCCATTAGCAACACAGTGTCCGTCTGACGGAGTTGAGGAACAGCAATATCCTCCGTGGTATTTCCCTTTCCAGACGGGCGGTACACTGATCAACGCCCTGCTTGTGCACACACACAGTTGGGTCGTCCTGGATAAGGCCTGGTGGCGAGCAGATGGTAGCAAATGGCAGCAAACGTGGATGCAATTGCTCCGAGACAACATCCTTGCGGTCGGCCGCCTGCCGTCAGTGGCAGCATCGAGGCCCTGTGTCGGCCTGTCAGTCAACCTTTTGTCCCTCCCAGCCCTGTTGATGATTCATGTCTCGTCGCACAAGGCGACACGATAAACATGGGTGTATGAGTGGACGGGTCGACACCGAAGGCCGGCGCGGAAACGGGGAATGCCCCGTGCTGAGTGTGGAGAAGGCAAGCCAACCATCGGGTGCCGTTGATGAAGGGAGACCCAGAGCGCTGGGAGTCGCGAGTTGCAAGGCCAGCGGATGCTTCCCCCCGCCGAGAGGAGCATTAGGATCCAGGAGTCAAGGTTACTAGCCCAGTGGGGTTAGTATTAGCCCAACCTTTGGGAAGCCTCGTGGCCTAAGAAAAGGGTACAACTTGACCACTTTTTTGCCCCAATAATAAGAGAATCTGTCAAACGGCAAAAGAAATTATGATAAAAAAATGCCATGGATTAGGAAGAACCTTGGATTCTCTCAAAACATTGTTATCAAACTACATGACTAGCTATCCATATCCTCATTGCTTATTCTCACACCGAATAGCTAGCTTGGTAGCCCTACACCTGCCAGTATGTCTCAATATTCTCGTTGACCGCGTGCCAGGGGCACCCATCGAGTAGGTCTACCTACTGTCTCTAACATTCGCTGCGACTTCTGTTGTTTCCGCGCGCCGTTCCATATTTTCTCTTTCTCATCCAGCTCAAGTATGGTGGCGGCTGCGGTGTGATCCAGAAGGCCAGGAATAGCGGGGAAGGCCCAGATGTTGAAGACGGCACTTCCGGCCAAGGCCAGCCACGGTCGCAGCACGCACACAACATAAGACCCGAGAAAAGGGAAAGATCTGGGCCCTCCGACTCAGGCGGCGTCTCTGCCGTGTCTCACAACGTTTGTGTGTGCGTGTGCGTGTTGGGATGACCTAGGGAGACTTCGCGCAGCAGAAAGAAGGAGAAGGAAAAAAAACCGTTTGCCTGTCGCCATCCGTGTATCCAATCCATCCATTTCGCGAGAAATGCAAAACGCCAGCATGCACCTCCACGTAATAACTGGACCCGAAGCTGGGAACCCTTTTTCGGGGTTGTCCCGAGGAAGAGGTCAGGGTCAGGGCTATGTTACAGTGCACAATGCACAGTACAGCGTTCCTTGGTAACTGGAGCGGTAAGGTAGCAGCAGCAGTCAGTCACATCATTCAACACACACACGCTTCCCACAACCGGGCACACACCCCCTTCCCGGGACCCCGCCCAAGCAAGATCACCATCCATCCCCTGCTGCTGAACCTCTCGCACCCAGCATGTTCGAGCACGAGTATCGCTGCTTCGGGGGCAGCTCCCGGCCGAGACCAGCGAGATTGGGGGCAAACGAGAGGCCTTGTCTTGGCCAAGGTTTATCCTGAGCTGCTAACTACTGTAGCCATGGCGCCAGTTCAACCCTGGGCTTTTGTTAATTATGAGACGTCACTTCCATCAGTTCCGACTCCTCTTTTGCCGTTGCATTCTGCTATCATTGACGGGCATCGTTTTCCAGGTCTGCTCCGGCTGGTCTATTCTCGGCTGCGTCATCCGCGATGGCGTAGTTTGGCAATCAAAAAAGTCCGACCGAATCTCTTGTCCCGCTCCGCACCGCAGCTTCAACCTTGAAAAGTCGGTATGGCCCAATGTCGCTTCCGCCTCAACTCCTACCCCCGACTGCAGCGACCGGTCCAGTGCGTTTCGACAAAAAGTCAATGACTGACTGCGCCTCGTTTGCATCCCGACAGCATGGGCAGCCAACCCCAGGGTTACCATGGGCGGACCACCTCCTCCTCCCCTCCCGCGCTCCCGTTTGCCTCAGTGCCAGATGCACCCCTGGATCCATAGGTCCATTGGGGACTCCGTTTGCCATCAGTCCACCATTCCACTCCTCAAACAGACCAAGCTCCCCCAATCACACGTGGGGCTCGCGAGGAGTGTTCTGAGTGGCACTCGACGAAGCACAGGGAGGAAATCGTCATTAAACCCAGGCCGCCGGTGCAGGGCGACGAACGTTGCGCTAAACGTCTGGAAGAACCGTTCATTCTTGGTGGGCAAATCAACTTGCCCATCTCGATCATGGAAAACATGGCGATGGAAGGGTTCTTTTGCAAACTGCTGACCTGTCCCTTCGCTAGCGAATAAGGGCCGAGTGCCGCCTGCAACGCGCCAGGGCGATGGATGGTCGCCATGCGTTGCGTTGCCTTGCTTTCTGGTGGTTGCGTACGTGCCGAGGCACCGCAACCACAACTACGGAGTATGTACATGCGCAGTAGCAGTACCAGCACCAGCAGCAAGGGGCAGGCATGCTTACAGCACACACACACACATCAACGATGCAATCATCCTGGCTGAGGGGTTCTAACTTCTCACTTCGCGCAGTAGCTTGGCCGACTACTGTGCCTACGCCTGTTCGCTGACGTTGTTTGACCGAAACCCCCCCCGAGTTTTGTCGGGTCGTCTGTTTGTCAAGACAGTCTGTGCTTACTGCCGAGATTAACAATCGCATGGCAAAAGACAAAAACCCAAATTTACATACAAATTGTCGATTCGATACAATACGCAGAGGAAAATGTCCGAGAAACCGAATCTGGCACCCATGTCTGATCTTCCCGCTTAAAGGTGCAAAAGCGGTAAACACCTCATCCATGACAGGATAGGCACCGTGCAATCCTTGAAGCTTCTAGCACGGAGCTTCAAGCCCAGTTTGCAAAAGCGCGAGATGAGACATACAGCGATGCGAATAGGGACTTGACTCTCCTCGCATCTTGTCGCCCTCAACACACCGCACAGCGCTGCACCGCTCCTCGCACATGGTCAGTCGCCGTGGCACGATGCAACATTCCAGTCGCTTGCCGATGTGGCCCAGCGAGTCTTGCTGGAGGCAGGCGACTGTTGTTGGTCCATCAATTGAGGGGGCATGCGGTTCAGGTTACCCGTTTGGAACTGAATCTGGCACGGGGATTGCTCCGATGACGCTGATTACACTTGTTGTCGTCTTGTCCCTCCGACGGGATATAGAAGATTGTCATTCAATTGTTGCCCACATTCAATCGCTTCATCTCCGCGCTATTGACTACCTACGGCAACTATAGCAAGATCTCCCTCCCTTGACTTGACATCTTCTCCACGACATCATTTCTCTCATTCGCCTTCCCTTCCTATCTCTGCTGCATGGCATGACTTGCTTGCATCGTGCCTCCACCGCACCGTCACCCGGAGCGCCATGAGCTGATTTCAAGTCTCGCCCGTCCTGCAGATACCCGCTGTCTCCCGCCAAACGACTGTGCCAACCTGGTGGATCGTCCCGCCCGCCCGTCTGTTTTCTCTCCTCTCATTGGAGCTTAGACGGGGAAAATATTATTAGCATTGGGCCTCTGGAGGATCGACCATGGAAGACCGAGCACCCCCCATTCTCCTTGGTCAAGGTCAAGATGGATGGATCCTGATGCGTTCTAGAGGAATAGGATTACCGGACTGGAGATGAAAGTTTCCGGCTAACTCGAGGGAAAGATTCGAGAGGCTCCACGAACCACTCCGGCGGTAAGTTTGTCGTCAGAAACAGCCCGACAGCCTGCACTTGGGCCAGAAATGGCAGCCGTCCAGAAGAGGGGGAGCGGGAGGCGCGAGTTCGGGCCCAAAGCTTGCCTGCCAATGGCTGTTCTCACGAGATCGAGCCATCGGTGGTGATGCTGGAATCTTGGCTTGGATCCCGGCAGCCGCATTTTGGGCACCTAAACACCGACTGACAGAACCTTGTGCGACTGTCACTTGCTGACAGACAGAGGCAGGCTGGCAACCGTTGATCCGCCCATCAATGGCCCTCGGTGGCTTCATGTGCGCACCCTCTTCAAAAGGTCTTGGGGGTTCCCAGCCGTCCCAGCGGGCCGGTTTCAGCACCTGAGACATGGCCAACAAGAAGCTGACGGATTCTGGGCTATTGCCACCGGATCCCGGCGCTTGTACACGCATGCCTGTGAATTGGGTGTTGGGCTTTCACCGCCCTTGTCTGTACGCCGTACATCTCATCTGAAGCTGATCACCTGCGCGCGAGCCTCGCTGTGCGTGTGCGTGTGCGTGCATCGTAAGCAACCGGAAGTTAAGTCGCCGCCAGAAGTCTATAGTCTCCTGACTTCTTCTCTCCTCTAACTAGTCTGAACCGCCATGGTGGAATTAAGCATGGACCAAACTTGGTTACACATGCCACTACCTTGGTCACACCCTCTACCCAAGACTCCAGGCTCGGCCGGATTCTTCCTATGTACGCAAACACTCTGGTCAATGTGCCATAGGACGAGTGTTACACAGACACATTGCTACATGGCAATCCTCCTTCTTTGGGACACTGTTTGTGGCGACATCCGTAGAGATGCATGCTTCTGCCTCTGTCTTCTTCCAAGACCCTTGAGTTTACTACATACGATCATTTGGCACACTGGTTACATCAAGCCAATAGAGTTTGATCACAAACGAATGCCGCTTCTCACAGTCATCTCTTTGAGCCGTGTAGCCGCCGTGGGGAATCAGTCTTCGGCAGTTGTTGGTTGCGTCGTCTCTCGATCCACTCGTTTGAGAATGTCTATCCTATGCTGTGATGATGTCCGTGGCAATTCCATCTGCATATACTCCAGTCCCAAAGTTACGGCGCGAAATCCTTCTGGTTTCCTTTGCTACCTAGTGAATCATAATGGCCATAACCGCTGGAGTGGGTGTGTTGTCAGTACCCATCATTCTCCCTTTGATGGATGTTATGCGTTGTTACTGTGCCCACTGCCACTACAACACTTGAGAAACATGTTGCTCTTTCCAGGCCCTTTTGCCAGCTTCATATTAAAACAATCCCAGTATCCCCACCTTGATCCCACCTGCAAGACGAATGCATATCCCTCGACATGTGGACCACCGCCTGGACAATGTTGGAGATGAACCAAGACCGTGGGCGAGATGACGAGTATTAAGACATATGCGGTATCAATTGAGCGATGAAAGTGACACAATATTACATACAGAGTAGCAAGAGGTATAGGATGATGGATATATCATCTAGTTGTAAGCCATGGAAGAGTGTTTGTATTCGTAGTTGTTTGTAGCTTTACTCATCCGCCTGTGCTTAGAAACAAATCTGCCCCACGCCACGTGGGTCATCCAAGTAACATCGGATTACCCTTTGCAGGCACAGAGACAGTAGATGATTGGAAGGCTGTCTTTGACTGTGTGAGTAGCGTGTTTCGTATATAGAGCGTGCCGGGCTTTCGGACTTTGACGATTTCACGCTGCGTTTGTGCCTCGTCCCGAAAGGTTAAGGATGATATGGAGGCTTTGCTGGCTTTGCTGGTAATGCTAAAGACGCCATCTCTATTCTGCCTCATCGGTAGACTCGTGATTGTAGCTTAGGAACTGTGGTTGGAACGTGTGGCGCCGCCTTTGACGCTTTTGCTGAACCCATTGTTATACGAACGTCGGCTGAGAGAAGAGCAGTTAGGTTTGCTGGTGATGCTCGTGCCCAAATGGAGAGGCAGGCTTCCGCCATGACCTCTCGTTCACAAAGCGAGATTGAATTGCTCCGATATCTGTATGAGTGATGGGAAGGGCGGCTAGGTTCTACCATGTTCAAGAACACACTTTTACGTTATTGGATCGTTAAGGGCGTGAAGGGCAGCCTCGTCAATGCACCGAGATAACATGGCTCACCAGCATGTTTACATGATCAGAGCTCATATGCGCCCTCGTGACCTCTAGTTATTTACACCTGGATCAGAATTACTGGCTTGTCACTGACCTAGACGTTTTCGACCAGTCTTATGAGAAGCCTCGCCAAGACTCTTGTTGCAAACCCAGACGCCATCTTCAAGGCGCCGAATGACGTCTATTCAAAATGGCATGTGGCGTTTGCATGCGGTACGATGATTGAACGCTTTCAGTCTCGTGTCTCCAGCCAAATATATGTATGTGTTTCTGTTATAGTCCATAGGAACTCATCAGAGTACCCTGGAGATGTGATTGGAAACTGGCCTCCACGTTGGCTTCTTTGCCTTGGATCGAGATCCTCTCCGAGAGTGCCTAGAGCTACGGGTTCTCTTGTGCCCTCCACATACGCCGCTTCGATTTGACGATATCGTGGGACTTTTTGACTGGCCGAGTCATCTCCCTGGAGCAATAGAGATTGGGTTTGTTGATGTCAACATTGTAATTTCTCAGTGTTTAACAACTCACATTTTCTGCAGTCTTTACACATCGGACCAGAGTGAAAATGCGGCTCGTAAGGAAAAGCAAACTGCTCAAGATTGGTGCTCATGTTCCCTGTCCTCCCATTTCACCGTTTCTGCTTTGCCAAGCCTGGGCCCTGCAAGCTCTCGATATTCCTAGCTATAGCACATCCCATTCACAGTTGCATCCATCTCTGTCGTGTCCGGCTTGATCTCCTTCCGCCTAATACTCGGGGACTTGGACTTGTCGAGAAAAGAGGCCAAGCCACCGAGGGCTACGCAAGCAACAGGGTTCCGTCAGATCATGATTGAAGACTCCTTGCCTTCGGCCAACCCTATTCGCCGACAACGCACAGCAAGAATCCAGGGTTTGTGCCCACAAGCCGTGGCCTGCCCCGTCGTGGCTGGCAACGGCATTGAAGATGGTCTCGTCAGGCAAATTTGGAGGTGCGCACATATGGGCCCTCTGCCTTGGCGTCCTCCGCGCGACGGGTCGCCGCCTTGGACATCGCATCGAGATCCCCCTGACTCATTCCCATGAAGAGACATTTTTTCCCTCCCTTCAAGAGCAACAAGGGAAGAAAACGAGGCTTCCAAGCTTACGGGCCAGCGCCAGTCAAAGTACAGTATCAACGCTAGCTTTGCAGGGACTGATGGGATAGTTCCATGCACGGCCACCCGTTACCAAGCAGAGAGAGAGAGAGAGTCCAGGATCATGCCCAGGCTGTCAGGTACTTTTTCTCGAAATTGACAAACCAGAGGCCGCGGGTTCGACGGCTTCAAGACTGATGGCCGGGACCCTTGATAGCGGTCATGACAGCATTGGCTCACCGGTCCTTGTGAACTTTGTCGAATGCGAACCGCTGGCAATCCGGGGAGGGGGTGTCAGATCTCCTGCTCGGAGGTCGATCCCTGGAAAGGCAGGACGCTCGTTGGCCTCCCTTGCGCGTGGGGACGACGAGCCAGGGTGTTGGGTGTCTGTGTCCGTACTGTAGGTAAGGTACTGTACTGTACAGCACAGTGCCTGGTTACTGGTTACCTACCGCTCCAACCGAGAGTGAATGGCTGCAGGAGCCGCAGTCAGTCAAAGCTGGTTCAGAGCCATCTTGGGCTCGGTGCAGCGTGACTTGTCCCGCAGCCTGCAACATCTTGCTTCCGCGGCCTCTAGTCTCTGGTGCTGGATGGGCCGATGACCCAATGACCCGGAGTCAGGAGGAGAGGCTTTCCCTGGGCGGCAACGTTATGGTGACAAATCTCGGCAGATGGCATCCTTCCGACGGCCGAGGCGAGACGGCCTGCAGCAGGCGACATGACCTCAAGAAACTTCAGCTCGACCAACAACACATGCTGATAAAGTTGCATCTCCTCTCTGTCCATTGTAGAGAATGGAGAGTGGCGCCGCGGGACGGGAGGGGCCGCCGATCCGCCAGCGCCACTGAAACTTCGGCTCCCGTTTATCCATGTCCAGACCAGACCAGACGGCAATGCGGCCAAATATTGACAGGAGAAAGAAGCAAGGACAGGCTCACGAGAACTCAATTGTGATCTCGGGTCGATGGATGTGCTAGAATGAGACTCCCATCTATTACGGAGAACCTGTCCTTGCAGCTATCCCCGCAATAAACACGTTCAGTATCCTAGCCTCCCCATATTCCACGACTGCTGGACAGTCGCCTGCCTACCAGAGAGCGCCGTCATTCTTGGTCCCAGTCCAGCTCATCTGCCGGCAGTTGGCATACTACATGAATAAGCTGTATCACGGACGGATAAATGCCTCGATGACTGGTCACGATGCACTCGTTTCAAGACAACACGACGTTGCCGAATCCTGCGAGTTGAGCCGCTGCCCATGTGGGAAAGAAGAGACCCATCTCGGCCGAGGCCCGGGACTCTCACGGCATCGTTCCACGACGTTGAAATCTCCAGATTCTTGCGCAGTATATTGCTCACGGGTTGGGGGTTGTCATGTCATTGACATGCCGATACGAAAGGTGATGCTGTCTGTTTCACCCAGACGGGTCCAGGGTTGGCGGCCCAACAGTGGAGGTCATGAAGAGTCATGACTCTGCAAGAATCATGTCCAAGGCAGGAATTCAAGATCGGGAATGAAGCCACGCGTTGTTGAGATCGGAGGGTGTTTCGATAGGGGGACCCGGCTGGATATCGGGTATGTTGACACCCACGCACCTGGTTCCACAGGCTGAAGCATTCAAGCAGAAGTCTCACGAGGTTGGTTGGCAGAGTCTCAGATGATCAGAGACAATGCAAATTAAGTCAAGGCAGTGAGGCGGTTGAAGGGATCTTGGTCTCAGCCTGAGTTTCGGAAGACGTTGTTGTGGCACGGGACTGAGATCGTTTCTGGTCAATGTGTTTGAGGTCTTTCAACTGAGGCGAAGATCAGGATGCATCCAGTGAATCAATGCTCAGGAATAACTCATCAGCTCCCATTCAGATGTAAACTGAAAGTACCCGAGGTAATCACTCATCTCGATAAAAAGCTGATGATAATAGAGGGCTGCTTTCATCCGAATCCAGTCTTTCATCCAGCTGGATAACCCAAAGTACTCCAGGGTGATGAGAGTCAAACTCCAATCGAGGATTTTGAAACATCCAAGAATGAGTATTCGTATGCACTAGTGCAGAGACTCTTGTCTTCTTCTAGGCACCACTGTCGATGGATTCAACCTAGGTAGAGTAGAGGAATGGCTCAATAACAGCCATTCGATGACTCACGCGGCGAACTCTAGCCAGTCGACAACGCCCACGGCAGAACGAGAATAAGAACCAGAACTCTTGAATAGCACGTTTTCAGATCAGAGCATAGCATCGATCGCGAGAAATCGTCACTTGATCGCCTTTTCGAAATAGAGAAACACGATGTCTTATTGTGGTCAGCTATTGGCTCCTCACCCTCACAACCTCTACGGATTCTCTGGCCGGCTCATCATCGGCAACGTAATTTCCCAGCCAAAGAAGCTCGACGCGGCGTCGCGCGGCAGAAAAGACCAACTTGGAACCGTCACCAACTCCTCCTCGTCGCCGTCAACTCTAAGCTCTTCGCAGCGACATACTCTTGCAGCGCCCAATCAACCTCTTCACCAACTTCAACTCTATCGCCCCGGCGCCCCAGACTGTGCAAACACTCCCTGCACAGTCGTTACCCCTGTTCCCCGAGTTCCACGCCTTCAGCTATATGCAACAAGAGCCTCTCGAGAATCCAGAACCTCTGACTCACCAGGACAACCCCTTCTATATCTCTTCCTCCCAGCATGGCCTCCTTCACCGTGACCCGCGCGGCCTCCGCCGAGCTCTCTCCCGAGACTCGAGTGGTCCTGAGCCGCGCTCTGCCTCGGCCGTCCGCCGGGACTTTGGTCATGACGTCGACGCCGACTTGCTCGATGAAGAGCTACGCCGATTGAGTCTCGGCCATGGCTCGGCCGGTCGACCTTCAGCTCCCGGCCATCGCATCTCCGAGTATGAGAGTGCAATGACTCCGCCGACCCCCAAGAAAGCCCTGGGCTTCAAGGTCACCAAGCGCACAGAGACGCCCTCTGATGGTGTCCAGCTCACAGACTTCCCCAATGGTGCGTTATCATGTCTTTGATAAGATCAAGCGCAAGAAATCTAACTTGGGACTCTTTCAGAGATTTTGACGCACATCTTTTCGCACCTGCACTCCGATTCCCATGCCGCGATCGCCCTGGTATCGAAGCGCTTCTATGCGCTCATCACCAGCTCCCATGCCTGGAGAATGGCCTTTCTGCGGTATTTCCCAGGACACGAGGCGCTCGAAGTCAAGACACATGTGGATATCTGGGCTCATAGTTCGCATGACTTGATCCAGTCCGAGTCTCGATACTTTGCTCGTCTCACGCCCCTGGCATCTTGGAGAAAGGAGTACCTGCTCCGTACGCGCCTGATGAGGAGTCTTGCGCGCGGCAAGCCTGGTGCTTCGGCTGCATCTGGTGGCATCGGTGCATCTGTCCGCTCCGGAAAGAAAACCAGCGCAGTTCTAACTTTCAATTCGAAGCTGCCCTGGCTCGTGTCTAGCCTCCACGCTGTGTTTACCAACGGGAAGAAGCCCCCGCGAGCCATCCATGGAGCCGCAGATCTTGGAGTCGCATCCATCAGCGATCCTACCAACGGAAGAATCGAGAAATGGGGATTCGTGGACCCTTTCAGCTCCATGCAGCTTGACGAGGTTGTCCCGAACTTGGTGCCGTTTGGCCTGGGAGAAGGCCCTGCTGCTACCCCTAACGTCCTTGATGTGAGCCAGCCTTACGGTCTGCTCGCTGGTGAGGGCTTCCCAGGAGGCCGTGCCTACTTCCGCACCACCAACGAGAACCGTGGACGGTATCTCGGAGGTGATTCTGGCGTCGTGGATACCTACCCCGATATCCCCAAGATCCCAGAAATGTCTGAAGCTATTTGCAGCGTGTGGATAGCAAAGTCGCAGGCTGTGCCTGCAAACACCAATTCAATGATCGGGATGCTTACTGGCTCAACCCTTGGTGTAGTATCGTCCTACGCTCTTGGTGGCGATTCTGGCCCGCAGCGGTATCAGGCCGGGGAGATCACCGCTCGATGGGTTCTTAGCCCTGGCGTGCCCATCATTTCCCTCAAGGTTGATGACAACTACAGCCAGAAGCGAAAGACAGCTGGAAGAATCTTTGCAGTTGCCCTGAATGCCCTCGGCGAAGTCTACTACCTGACTGAGACGCCCAGCGCACAGAACCAGGCAAAGAGCGAGGACATCACCAAGAACGCTTGGTATGCTGGACGTTCAGTATACTGGCACCTCCTCGACCCTACGCGACGTGTTGCTCGCCCGGATGATCTGGACAAGAATGCAATTAGAGGAGCATACTCACCCAGATCACCTTCCAACTCGATGAACCTGAGCAAGAGCCAGTTGACTGCCGAAGCTCGGGAGATTGAGAAGTTTCTGCGCCACAAGCCGGCTCACTTCAGGAAGGTCTGCGAGGGGTGGGACATGCAGCGCAAGATGGAAGTTGATTTTGCCAATGACGACGGCCAAGGTGCAGGCGAGAGCATCTTTGTGATCGACTGTGGCCTAGCTGAAGGCCGTCCCGCAAACATTCAACGCTATACTCGATCCCTGGTTTCTCAGGAGGCTCAGTCGTCCTCCGTCATCCTGGCACCAGCCCCTTCTGTACCCCCTGCTGCCACTCAATCATCGCTCTTCGGAACAGCGCCAGGAGAGGACACCGGGACTCCTGAGCAAGAATCACCGGGACTTGCCTCCCCTGCCTCTGCGTCATCGCCAGACTCACTGTCACATCTCCATGAGTGGGATAGCTGTACGATGAACCTGAAAAGCCACATCCATGTTACAATCACCAGTGTTGGCCTGGATCGTTCGAATACTTCAGTTCTCACACTCTCCGAAGACCCCCTCTACACAGCCGAGGAGGAAATTCCAGGTCGCAGGTCTCGAATGTTTGCCATTGGAACCAACACGGGTGCTGTTCTTGTGTGGAATGCCAGGGACAACACCAAGGGTACAGGTATCAACCCACTGCGGCAGATTCAGACCGAGTCCCCCGAAGTCTCGTGCGTGGCACTGACAGCGCTGTATGTTGTCCACGGTGGAAGTGACGGGCTTGTCCAGGCTTGGGATCCCTTGGCCTCTACCCTCGAGCCTGTTCGAACTCTCAACGCAAGGTCGAATGGTCGAGTTCCTCGACACATGATGACGATGAATCCCTCTCTTCGCGAGTCGAGCTACTCTGCGGTTGGTGCCATCCATCTTGACCCTGACCCAACAATCCTTCGAGGCGTCGTTTCCTTTGGTGCTTTCTTGCGATATTGGGCATATAGCTCTGCAGCTCACACTACTGGACGTAAGCGTCGCCTGAGGCATTCCGACGTCCACGGTCGTTTGGCCAGCCGCCGCCAAGGTGGAGTTGTCACCGACTTCATCGCCGCCGAGGAGGCTGAACTACGACTTGAGAATGAGCAAAAGGCCAAGGAGCGGGCACGCCTTCAAAGTCGGTTCGGTGTTGGTGCGCTTGGCGACCTGACAGAGGAAGAGGCTCTGCGGTACGCACAGATGGTCTCTGAAGAGGCATTCCTCGAGGAACAGCGACGGACAAGCGACTCGGCTGCCGATGCTAGTCTTGATACTGCGTCGACCTTTAGCGAAACCACTGTCGACACCATCACCCCTGAGCCGAGCATTACTGAGATGACTCCTCCCACGGCCCCCGCTGGGGAGGATTCTCGTAGAATGCCCACCGAGGACGACTATGAGCAGCAGATCCAGCAAGCCATCCGTCTCTCGCTCATGGAGGGCGTCAACGAGAATGGCCACTCACCGCCGGCAGTGAGCTCGGGCGACTACGAGTTCTCCCTCACGTACAAGGCCAAACCCGGCAAGAAGGACAAACATTCAGGGCCCAGCTCGCCAGGGGCGTCCAAGACCGGCTCATCCAGCCGGGCCGAGCCGCGCGACCATGACCTCGAGCTTGCCCTCAAGCTCAGCATGGAGGACTCGGGTCACGCTTCATCCGATGTCGGTCTCGGCGTTCAGTTTGAGGAGTTCCCGCCTCTGGAGGCTGAAGGTGTTGGGAAGGGAAAAGGGGTGCAGAGGTGGTGATTGCTCGTCGAGAGATTCTGTGTGTGTGCTTGCGTTTGCGTTTCGAACTTTTCTTGTTGCTGCCAACGAGTCTGATACTCATCCATTGGACTCGTTTTTGCAAGCATCCGACTATTTTACTTCACCTGGCCTCTCCAGGGGCACCTTTTAGAACCATAGTTATAACCTTTACCCGGATCACCGCAACAGTTTTTGCATTGCTCTCATTTCATTAGTGACATGTCATCTATCCTATAAGTTGGCAAAAACCTTGGGCGAGGTTGCGACCCGGGGGTTAATCTAGTGAAATACAGGAGATAAAAGATACTTCCTTTTCCTAGTAAATTAGGCTATGATGGAGATCCCTATAATCTTTTAGTTACGAATCGCAACCTTGTAAATCATACAGCCATACAGAGAATAAAGTGTATCCCTCACGTACCCGGTGCTAAGTGGGGCAGGGGTACGGAGCGGAGGGTTTTGCCAACTTATGGGATAGACTGCTTGCATCTTCCGACGTCGAAACAACCACCATCACTTGTCTGCAGTCAGCTGAACCTTGTCTCCCCCTGTCAGCACCAAAGCAAATGCCGCCTCAAATCACCAGCCGTGACGCGTCGTCACGCCGCAAACGCCCCCGCTCGTATCCTCGGGTCGATCATTCCTGCCAGGCACACTCGACGTCCGAGAATGCCTCGGGACGGCTCGGACTGGTTGGGATGATTCAAAGTTTGTGTGTTTGGGCTATGAGTGGGTGGGGGAATGCCGGCTCGATCAAGGCAGGGCCATACACGTAGTATGATCTCGGGCCCAGGTCTTCAAGATAATACAAGTGATTATGGTACAATACAATATTCGGCATCTTGCAGTTCCCATGTGCTTATGACTCGTATTTCCGAGAGCCCCGTTGACAGGTATTCGTCATGTCGCAAACCTACATGCCCAACCAGAGCCAATCTCTCCGTACCATCCGTAGTATCCCTGACATGTGCCCCTTAACCTGGGTTTCCAATCGAGATGCCATCCCTCCAAGTCATTTTGGCCCATATTAAATCCAAATCCAAATCCAAGTCCAAACGCCAATCGCTATGCAGAACCCAGTCCTCCCCCCACTGAGGCCAAACCGTTGAGAAGCCGCACCACTATCGTCATCGTCCTTCCCCTTTCCTCTGTCTTCGTCCTTCTCATCCTTGTCGTCCTCTTCCTCATCATCCTGCTCGTCCTCATCTTCGCTGCTGCCCTTCTTCTTTGCCTTCTTGTTGGTAGTTCCTGTCTCAGTAGGCAGACTGTCTGTCCCTGTTGCCGTGGCCTTGATCGTAGCTACGGTTGAAGCTCCGAATGGGTATTGGACAGTAAGTGTAGAAATGGTGATGCCCCTGTGACCGATGGTGATGGTCTCGCCGCCAATGACTTTCGTGGTACTCTTGGCGCCAGGCCCAGCTGTGAAGGTTGTCCCATCGATGATGACCCATGAAGGGCTGACCTTTGTGATGGTGGCACCGCCCACGATTTGGTATTTGGTATCGGTGGCTTTGGCACTAGCACCGCCAAGAGTGGTCCCCTCGAAGACAATACCGGAAGGCCCAATGGTAATGGTGTTGTCATCGACGACCTGGGTTGTCCCTGGAATTCCTGGTCCGTATGTGAGGGTTGTATAATCAAAGATGTAGACAGACATCCCAGATGCAGTAACCATTTCGCCTCCATGTATGATAACATCCGTCTGAGGTGCACCGACTGCGCGGTAAGTGAGAGTCTCACCATCTACCACGATTCTACCCGGAACCATGGAGACTGGCCGTTCTTCCACTCTTGTAGTGGCACCAGCCACAGGAACCTCGATCCTCGTCGACATACCGACAAAAGGGAGCTTGAATGTCGTGCTGCCAACGACAGCCTCTGACCCCGAAACAACAACGGGCACTCCTCCGATTGTGGCCTCGGTAGAAGTGGCAGCCGAGATGACGCTTCCCAAAGGCTGTGGTTTCTTGACTGTTACCCCTTCGCCGACAATCTTGGAGGGGAAAATAGTAAACGTTCCATGGTCTGCTGTCACCGTGGTTGTTTGGCCGGGCTTCAGATCTGAAAAGGTGTGGTCGTTGATAATGACTTCTGGGCCTCTCGCAGTCACGCTGAAGGTTCTTGGCGACTGTACCTGCGGGTGTTGTGGTGATAGTTGTTGCGGTCGTGATTCAGGCCGTGGCTGAGGTCTCGCATCTTGGCTATCCTCCCCATCGTGAGGCATATTGGAGGGACGGGCCATCTGTTTCCTACTTACCGGGAACCCATTGAGTCCCTGAGTGGGCTGGTTGAAGCGCGGAGGTGGTTTTGAAGTAACAACGACGGCAGGATTCTTGTCAGTGGTGACGAAGGTGACAGTCCTCCTAGTGGATGAAAATGTTGCTACCGGCTCCCCAGGTTGCTTAGTGGTTACGCCGAATCCTGGCGATGGTTCTGTTGGTGGTTGTCCAGGCTTCGGGGCAGAGGTAGGTTCTTCTTTCTCGCCATCCGCCCCAGAACTGGTGGTACAATAGTTGGGGGTGTTGATGGCAGGATAAGGTGCCGCGTAGTCACTGTAGTTGCCATACAAGGTTGTCGTAGCTGTATAAATGATGGAGAAGACGGTGATGGGCTCATCCTCTCCTAGGCTGGTGCAAGGCGCTGAAGAGATTGCAGGTAGCGCAGTCCCTCTGAAAGTTACGGTGGTGCTGGACCGTCTATGGCTGCTTGAAGTGGATGATCTGGTCTTGTTGAGAGCTGATGTAATGGGGAACGAATGATCGGGAGCATGTTTAGTCCTCACTCTGCCTCGTGAGGGTGCTGAGGCCGTTGAGGCCACTGAAGGTACAGGCCTGGCATTGTTCCCAGACTCGGCGACTGTGGTGGGAGGAGAGTGGTCAGACGCTTGTTGAGGCCTGGCCCTGTTCGCCGAACCCCTAGGATTATCGGGGGATGCCCCTGTATCCGGGGCCGCCGAAGGAGGAGCTTTGGCCGTAATTGCAGTGAATGGTGCTGAATGATGCTCTGAAAACGAGTGGTGGTTGGGCACACTAATAATCTTGGTGCCGATGGGAGGCTGTGCTGGCGGGTTGGAGACCGGTTCAATCTTGTCTTTTTGTCCAGCCGTAACAGGATCCTTCTCAGAGACTGGCACTGACTTGGCGGCTTCAGTGGCAAAGCTGGAGATGGAGGTGAAAGAATATGGCCTGGATGTGGTGGTTTCCAGTGCCGAGGTTGACGTAAGTAAGCGAGTGCTGGTGCCGCTTGAGGAAGTTGCGACTTTGGTGCTGTTGATTAAGGGGAAGCGCGCAGGTGCCGCCTCGCGGTTCACGACGTCTGAGGCGAATTTTAGCATGAATATTCGTATTTCCCCTCTCCACTCATGAAACTCACCTCGACGCACGACAATTCCATCGACAGAATGCGCGAGCGCTGCCATCGAGAGCAACGCGACCTTGTGGAGATACATGCTGGATCTTTTCGCCTAGCACGTCAGGCGCCTGTGAGCCATCGAACCGAAAATGAACGAACAAACGACAGGCAGGCCTCTTAAGCGAGTGATGAGGCCAGGTCAGAGGAGGTAGGTATTCGTCTCGACATCAGCTCGTTGATCTCTGTAGTGGCCGAACGAGGTCTGACCAAGTCTGGCCTTGACGTCGTCGAGAGAACATGGAAGGATGAACCAGATAAGCCAGAAGACGGCGAGGGCTTGAACGTTAACTAATGAACCGGCCGGCAACGCCCACCTCCCATTGACTCTGGCGCAACCTGGCATGGGATTACATCGGCCACGGCACAGACGACAATGCAATCCCGCCCAGACCAAGCGACTGGGGCTACTCCCCCAAGGGAACTGGGTCCTGTCGCTGGAGCCAGGGCCTCCTTGCACTGTTTCATCCTGCCACGGAGGCCGAGGGCGTTCATTCTTCTCTCTGGACGGGATGTGACACCCACACGCCGATACCACACCAGCGGCGCATCTTTGCGGTCGGTCGGAGGACACCCACAGAGAGACATGATGGGCTGGTCTAGAGCAGAGGGGTTGTGGGAGTGTACAGCCTGCGTGGGTGAAGCCCTCCGACATGTCCACCAGACCCGGACAGCATGTTTCAAGGGTTCAATTGCTCCGAAAGTCATGTTCAACCTTCTCTCCCGGCTCTGCATCCCAACTCTTGCGTTCCAACCTCCACTGCAATGGGATGAACTGACAAGGTTGGACCAGCCCAGTCTTAGACCAGGGGATCCTCCTCGGCAAACCAACACCTCGCTCACTCAGCCTTTTATCTCTTGGCTTGGGCATTCTCCTCAACCGGCTCGACCTCTGGAATATTATTCGCTCTGCCTCATCGGACCGTTCAGGTACACCGATTTTTGCTAGCAGATGGCACACGTAAGCTCCAACGACGGTGCCTGTCCAATGTTCACCGAGACTGCGTCGCTGTCGCTCAAAAGTTCAATACGTCTAGACAGCCCGTGGGACAATGTTTAAGACACTCAGTTCGGAAATCAGGGCATTTATTGTGCGGGCTGAAAGGAACTGCCGTTGTCTGATTAAGTGAGCATCAAAATCAGAGCGACAATTGCAGCGCACGCACTCGAGGCCAATGTCGACAGAATCCTTCTTAAAGCAAGAAAGGGGAGATGAATCTTAGCGAGTTATTAGCGCATATTGTCGATCCTCAGGTGTTGTGGAGTAGTGGGATGATGGCTTCACCACCAGTTGTCTTGTTGGTTGATTCCGTGACTCGAGTCCGTGGACAGCAGGCCTCGAATCACGGGAACAACTTCAATGTCAGGGATATGTGCATCCGTTGGACCTGGTCCTCAATTCCCGGCTATCGTCTTATTATCGCAACGATCGGTATCCAATGTGGGAGGTTTGAGGCACAACCTCTTCAGGGGTCATTGAGGTTGGACTAGGCTAAAATTACGGTTGTTGGTTGCGGATACTGGTGCTTCCGACTAGTCGTCTCTAATGATCTCATTCCGGGGCTTGGAAATTCACCGTCTTTATCTCTGCGCTACCGAAGGAACTTTTCGGCTGTATAGGTGGCGAAGGAGGACTCGGGGTTACGGCCTCAGTCTGTCAATGTGGGATCCGTCGACGTAGGACAACTCACAGTGCTGGAGTTGTTGCATTTCATGTCGGACCATCTGAGACTATTGATCAGGTTCCGATCCCTGGAGTTGAAAAGTTGACCGACGAGAACGACTCGTCATGCCTACAGACCAAGAAGTCTGCTTCTCTTCATCTCTGGAGTTGGATACATTCCTGGTTGCCTGCCGCCTTGGTCCTTTTCTCGCAAACCAGCGCCTTCTTTCTCCAACTCTCCTGTGCCCCACGACAGACAGCATCTAGAATGCGGTCCGGAGATCCTCCCCGTGATCCTTCAAGCACCATGCATCCTCTCAGCCCCAGGCTGAAGAAGCCGGGGAGTCTGATGATCTAGGGCTCCGTTCCTGGAAGGGCGACGGATGCTTGCAAGGCCATCCCCTCTCCTCACTTGAACCACAATCCACTAGAAGCGGAGGACCATGTGCCTGTCGTGGGTATCCTTGCAACTTGGACAGCCCAGCTCGGCCTCGGCGAGTCAGGGTGACGACTGGTCTCCGCTCCTCCCGCCACAAGACCCAAGACATTTGAGGCCTGGTAAGACGGGCCAGGGCCAGGGTCAGGGTCGGCCGAGCTAGGACAGGCCAAGTTGGCTGCAGCAACTCTGCGCCCTGTGGCTTTTCTCTTCAGGGAGTGGCGCGTCGAACTTTTTGGCTCCCTCGGTCGTCTCACTTTGCCATCTCACCCAGAGGAACCAACGTCCCTATCTCTCATGAGATCCGCCTGAATCACCTCCCATCTCCGCCCTCTTGCTTCAACGTACAGACAGCGGCCTTGGACATTTGAAAAGCCCATGGCTAGGCCCTTCGATCCTGCACGCGGACCCAAAACGGCGTGAAACGGGCCCCTCCGACAGCGCGCTCCGGTCGCTGTCGCATCATTACCGCTGTCCACCCAGAGATTTGAAGTGAATGCCTGCCTGCCCCTGGACGAGGAAAAGCCTCGCTATTGAGGTTGACGACCTCGAAAATTTCACATCGCGTCAGCTAGTCTCAAGATGTGGACGGCCGTCCTTGGATCGACTCTCCTTGTCGTGGCTGGAGCCCAAGCCGGCGATCCAGGACCGCTCCGATTATCTCCCAGTCGATGGCAAGTCCCCTGCCAGCTTCACTCGACATCAGCTTCTGACCTTCTCATCCAGGAAAGGAATCGATGGCAACTGGTCAACTATTTCCTTCTCATTGGGCTCAAACTCACAGGCTGTCGATGTTCTTGTGAGCACAGCTCTTTCAGAATTTTGGGCTATAGGATCAGGAGGATGTTTACCTCGTATGTCTGCCCGACCCATGGTTACCTCAACGTTTCTCCTCTTGTTCTTTGAATACGACGAAGAAGACCTGGCATTGTCCGAACCCGACGATATCGCCATGCTAATCATTCCACAGGGGAACCTCATTGCAGTGCTGCTCGAGGTGGCATCTATGAACCCGACGAATCCAGCAACTGGGAGTCGTTGGGAACTTGGATGCTGGGGCTTAATTACCTCGGGTACGGGGGAAGCGGCGAGTATGGCCGCGACCGAATGACTGCGCAAAGTTCTACCAGCTCGGAGCCATACTCGATGGAAAGGGTCCTCATGGCTGCCGTCAACACCACCAGTTATCTCAATGGATTCTTTGGCTTGGGAATCACGCAGGGCAACTTTAACGGAACAGTTGCGGAATCGCCATTAACCCAGGCAGTCAGGGATTATGGCTTGATTCCCAGTTACAGCTTCGGTTACACAGCCGGCGCGCATTACAGTATGCATCACATGCCATGCCCTTCATCTGCCGATTCCATAGGCTAACCAGGCAGGAAACTCTCCCGTCTCGTTGACACTCGGGGGCTATGAACCCTCGAGATTCAAAGCGCACAATGCCGACTTCACCTTGTCTCAACCAGATAGCATGGAGCGAACCCTCGTCCGTGGGATCGACATCATGCCTGCCGAGGGTAGTGTTGCCCCGGATAGCTGGGATTCCCAATATATGATGCTCTCGGAATGGGAAACGTCGTTTAATGCTATTTTTGATAGCAGCACCCCATATCTATGGCTGCCGGATCGTGTCTGCGATCAGTTCGCGGCAGCACTTAACCTGACATATAACAGTACCTTTGACCTTTACCTGCTTAGCAACGAGCAGTACCGCGAGTACTCCAAGGCAGAGACGTTGTCTCTCACCTTTATACTGTCCAGCTTCGACAACAACGACAACTTTGGCGACCCTTACGACGTCTCTGGCATTGTTAACATTACCTTGCCATTGAGGGCTTTTGTCAGCCTTCTTCAGTACCCTTTCATGGAAGAGACGATCCAGTATGGCGAACCCGCGGTCCCTTATTTCATGCTTCGGAAGGCACACAACAGCTCCACTTATATCCTCGGCCGGTCATTCCTGCAGGAGTCATATCTCATCACCAAATACGACGAGGCAATCTTTTCGATACACCAAGCTCTCTTCCCCGAGGACTCATCTCCTGACGACGAGTTGGTCGCCATTACACAACCTGATAACAGCCCCTACCCAGCACCTTTCTCAGGTCACCCGCGAAATGGACTGTCTAAGGGTGCGATTGCAGGGATTGGAGCTGGCTCCGGGGTGTTTGTGGCCTGCATGGTAGCTTTGGTGGGATGCCTATGTTATCGTCGCAAACGAAGTAGTTCCGCTGAAAGTGCCGTGTCTTCTGAAGACGACAAAGACTTGACTCCCAGTCCAGCGGCTCGATCTCCGAGGTCACCTATTATGCAACTACTCTCCAAACTCACTGGGCGTGGTAACTCGGAGCGTCCGACTCCCAAGGACGCGAAGGAGAACGAAAAGATATCCGAAGCTCCTAACACACAGATCTATGAGATGCCAGCCCCGATACCGCCAGCAGAACTTGACGCAGATGACGGCATGTCATGGAATGGAGATACGGAAATGGGCACAGACAGCTCGCAAGCCATATCCGCATATGAGATCGCAAGGCGAAAGCTTGACAGACAGCTACAAGGCCCTGTCCCAGCATATACACCTCCTACTGACGGAACCGTGTTGCCTCCGGAGAAGGCCATCTATCAACCAAACCCAGCAAACACCCAACCACGTGCGTTGCAACGCTCACCAACTCCTTCGACAGAAACCGCTCAAGAAGGCAACACAAATCCAATTTCGATACCCTTGCCGTCTCCCATGACTCCTGGATTCGACGCAGCTGGCCGCCCCCTCCTGCTGGCCTCTCCGATGACGGCCACCTATCCCGTCTCACCTACTCATGATGGGAGTACCTCGACACCAAATTCACCTTTCCTCCCATCTTCAGATGGCCAGACCAATAGTTCCACGGTAATGAGGCCGCCTCATTCTGGAGTTGAATCATTCTCAGCATCAAACACATCATTGAATGTGCCGCGAACTCAAACGGTGCAAAGAACACCGATCGACACGTCCAAGGTAGTGTTCCTAGGGCCGCTGCCGGGCAATGTTCGCTTTTCCAGACACGAGACGCCTCGAATCACTCTGGATCGAAGCCACCAGGCTGATGATGCATCGGACGACGAGGGCACCGTGGATAGTTTAGGCAGCAACTTCACAGTGGAGGAGGAGCAAATACAAGAGGGAGTGGGCGGGCGGCTGAAACTAACGACGAATGGGACATCCACTCAGGCACAGACTGTGCGCTTGTCAGGCATGAATCAAACGGCTGAGCCTGATACGCCTCATAGCCAAGAGCGCATCGACGGGGGCAATGAGCTGGTTCATGTCCCGCAGTTGGCTGAGAGACGCTACAGTTGGGAGGAAGAGCGATGATGTTTTGGAGCGAATCTCTCACAATATAGCCTGGAGCTATCTTCTGGTGTTACCTGCATTGCATGGTATTGGGCAGGGTCATGGAACTGGGTTCGAGATGTGGCGTCTGTGGGGATCTCCGGAATTGTGTCTTGGAAAAAAGTACGGGGTGTGCCTCTGGTGGCTCACTCGTCGTCATTCCCTATGTTCATATGTATGAGCGAGCGCATGTTTTAATATGATATCAGGTAGAATGCTGTGATAGTTTTTAGCTTTCTATTCAAGACTGTTATGCCCATATGCAAAAAAAAGGGTCATGTCTATCGTCTATCGTTCGGTTCATTACCCATCATGATCAGATATCTACCATATCTCTTGCCACCATGTCAACGAAGACAACACCTTTTTGCGTTCCTCGACATCCTCTGTGCCCGCGCCCTCAGAGAAGGGCTCAAAGACGGCCCTCTTTGCTGCATCTGCCATCTTGGTTGAGCCGCCGCAGACGCAGAAGATGCCATTGTCCAATATGGGTCCCTCTAGACGCTTTGCCTCTTCGCGTAGCCGGTCCTGGACGTAAATCTTGGTTCGTTGGTCTCGCGAAAAGGCGAGAAACACGTCGAGATTCCCATCGCGGACTGCGGCGTCCCATTCGTCATGAAAGAAGTAGTCGGCATCGCGGTTTCGGTTGCCAAAGAAGAGGTGCATGGGCGCCCGCGAGGGGTGAGTCAGGCGCTCATGGATGAGAGCTCGGATGGGGGCGAGGCCGGTGCCAGTAGCGATAGCGACGAGGGGGCGTTGGGCACTCAGAGGGCCGTGGATGGGGGAGAGGACAGGCTTGTGGGTGACGGTTAGAGAGGAGCCTGCAGGGAGGTCCTCCAGATAGCGAGAGCAGAGGCCCTGGCGAGGTTTGCGGAGAATTGTGCGGTACTTGACTAGGGCGACGAGGAGCTCGACGCGGGTAACATCCTCATCTGTTGGATGTTTCAGTTTCATGCCACCGTTGGCGATGCTAAAGTCCCGGCCGCGGATAAGGGGGAAGATATCGAGGATTCGCTTAGCCGGGAGCTTGACCGACGTGAACTCTTCAAGGACCTCGAGGATCGACCGCCTGGACCGCGTGGCGTAGTCAAAATACTCGTCGAGGTACTCAGTCATGGTGAACTCGAGGAGACGCTCCTTGTGGTCGGGGTTGGTTGAGAAGTAGGACATGCTCTTTAGGAAGGACCTCCGGGGGATGGCGGTGAAGTCGATATTGTTGAGAATAATCTCCCTTAGGGTGCATTTGGGGTCTATGTAGAGGTTCTGCGGGAGGGAATCGCAGAGGGTTAGGTCAAGGGGCTTGTCGGCGATGTCATCCCAGCCCATGAGGGCGATGAGCTTCTGAGCGTCCTGGGGGAAGTTTTTGGGGTAGATGGTGAGGCAGTCTCCTGGATTGCACTGGAGCTTGACTCCCTCCCGCTTGGGTATGTCAAAGGAGACGAGCCGGACATCCTGCCAGTGGGTTTCCGGCGTGAGTCTGACGTTGTCGGCAAGGGTGGCGGTCCAGCCGTTGGGGATGGGGAGAAGTGAGGCGGGAGGTGACTCTGAGAGCTGGGGAGAAGAGTAACCGTTGGCAGCTTGGCCATTTTCCAAGGCAATTTCAAGAGACCACTTGGGGGGGAGGATGACATTGTCGGGAATGGGCTTGAGGCCAAACGGAGGAGGGTGATGCTCCAGAAGGTGTTTGGAGAGGGTCTCGGACCAGCGAACAAAGCTGCCGTCAATGCTGAACAGTGTCAGTGAGATGTGTGTGGGATGGGTTTAAATAAGTAAAACTAACCCATCGGGAAACTGCTCATCAGCCTCAAAGGATTCAATAAAAGTAGTGGCGCCAAGCTGCTCCAAGCGCCTGTTCAGTTTGCGGGCTGCCCAGTTGAACCTGAGAGATGTGAGTCGGCGTCACAAAGTAGTATCTACAGGGGCACAAACTTGAGATAGGTGCTATCGCCTAGACCAAAGGTCGTGTACTGGACAGAAGACAGACACCCTGGGGGAAGCTTCTTGCGCAGCAGTCTCTTCCAGAACAGGAGTGAGTTGTGAGGCATGTCACCCTGACCGGTGGTTGATATGACGAATATCACAAACCTATGCTGCAAGAGGGCATTCTACATAAAGAGGTGTCTGTCAGTGACCAGGATGCTTGCTTGTTGCTTATGGAGAGGCGAGTCGACCTACCAAATCTACCGCGTCCAGCTCTTCAACTTGACTCTTGAAGTGGAGCCTCTGGCAGACTCGCCCGAGCTCCTCGGCCATGTCCTGGGCATTGCCAGTCTCTGACCCGTAGAGGATGAGCACGGTCCTGTCCTGAACGGCCATGACGAACTACTGCTGCTTCTGCCGAGACTCAGATTCAGACTCAGACTCAGGTTGAGAGAATGGGGAAAAGCAGGGGGGGTCCGCTTTCGCAGTTGAAGACTGAAGGTTTGTTTGGTTAGCTAGCGCCTGTCTAGTTCCATGTCCGATGGCGGGGCCCGTGTGTGAGAAGGTAAGAGACCTGCGTCTGTCTGCGCCGCTCGGGATCTTATCAATCGGGCTGTTACTCGGTAAAGTTTGATGAATCAGCCACTGTTTGTTGCACATCACATTGACCATGTTAGTCGAGGGATACTATTGTTGAAGAGAAGGTTACCGGGAAAGGCAAGAGCCTGTACAGCGGTCAGGAGAATCAGTCGTTTGGTGAAATTGCAGCAAGGGCCCCAGGTTCATCTCATCAGTGGATGGCCTGTGTTTGCGGTGTAGCATACCGCATTTCACCCGATCCCATACCGCCCATTTCCTATCATGATTGAGAGTGAGCCTCATGCACGCACACACTCATCCGCCTCTTTAATCCCCGGAATCCCATCGAGTGGAGGCGCCACAGAAGAACGGTTGTTCCATGATGCCGGTTTGACCAGGGGCCTTGAGGTGCAAGCCACAGGGGCCCCCGGGGTGCTAAGTGCACTGACAGCGGCCGAGTTCTAGAAGCCTCGTTCCCCCGAGTTGCGGTGGAGCTTCCACTGCCTCGACGAGGGCTTGGCTTTTCTTTTCCCGGGACCTGGAATCCCACTGTACCTATCCTTATCCTAGCCCGTTGCATCCGAGCTGTCGGGCATGGGCGTGGGTGTGCAAGAATAGCAGCTCACTCATCTCGTTTATTTATTGGTGGGAGGGAGGTGAGCTCCCATTGAGGTCCTGCCTGGCCTGGGGCGCCCCTATTCATCGGAGTTGGGGTCGGGGGACGGGGAGGGCGAACCGGGCTTGTCAGGGGGTGGGTTGGCTTGAGGACAAAGATACGATACGGGAGATTCAATCAGCTGTGAAATTATCCAGGGACGAGAAGCAATCTCGGCCCTTCAGGCGCCCAGTCAGGAGCACTGCAACGATATCATGCATTTTGCTATCTTCTGTCCGCACTTTTCTCCATGCCAACCGCACCCACGCGTTTGCGTTTCTATCGTTTCCCAAAGAGGCAGCCCTGAGGCCAGGTTTCCAAATAAAGGTAAGAATAGACTTTCTCTAATTGGAGTAGCTGCCCGTGTCATGCATAAACGCATCAAATGTGAGTTGCGGGACAGGACAGGCGAGCGAGGTCGTTGACGACTGTTCTTCAGCCCCGTGTAAGCCAAACATGGATGGATGGCAAGACCTGCATCACAGCACAGCACAACACAGCACGGCACGGCACGGCAACCGTTTGCTGTTGATGTCGTGATGGCCGGTGACCGATGACACACGCCGAAACTACAGCTGAGGTGCCAAGCCTGTCAACAACACGCCCCCCGCAGGTGGTCCATCTTGGAACGACGTTGAATCAGCGGTCAACTGCAATAGCATTGCGTAGCTTGTTTGTTGTTCCCAGGCGGTGTTGGTATAGATGACAATGTATAACTCAACCCACGAGTCACTCAAACGCTCCCCTATTCATGTTAGACTTTGAATGACAGATGTACATCTCCAAAATGCCACACACTTGACCGATACATGAGGTCGTGACGCACATGCAGGCCCGCACACCCACACGCCAGGCCCTAATACCTACATGAACTGGCACAAATTCAAAGCCGTCAACAAGTCCAAAACAAATCAAGAGGCCGTCTTCTCTTCCACTCTCCTCATCACATACACTCCGCACCTCTGAATCACCGACATCCTTCTCGAAGCGACTGTCTCGCCTCATCTCTAGGTACGTCCCGCCATTCGCGACTTGAATCGAGAACTCCCCCAGCAGGAAGCAGCCTCAGGTGTGCCGGGACCACCAAGCGGGAGGGAATCCACAACGCACACAGCTCTCTCGGAGCTTCCAAGTATCTGATACCTGTTCACTGGTGGATGGTACCCCAGTTCCTTGACCGCATCGTAAAGGCAACGCTGCTAATCACGATTCCTCCTCGAGTACCCTCCTCGTGTCGTGTACCCGCAACTCTCCTCCACTCGTCGCACCTGCCCGTCTCCCCCAGCCCTGGCCACTTTCCCACTTTCCACATCTTGCCTGCTCGCTCACGCCTTCCCTTCCACCCCCCTGACCTGACCGACCCAACCCCATGCTCAACACGCCCCTTCCTCCCCCCCCAAGTCCAAAGCCGAAAAAATATTTCAAGATTCGCGCGGCTCCTATCGCTCTCTCTCCTCCCTTTCTCTTCTTCCCCATCACAACTCCAGTTCACTTGTGTCTCCGCGCAACGCACCGTCGTCTGTCTAATCCCCAACCTCCGTTTCTAGGGCACCAAGCTACCCTGATCAAACTCCTCCTTATTGCACCAGAGTTGAACCTGTCCAACCTGCAGCCCTCGTTCTCGAACGCTCCTCCACCACAGGTCCCCCAAGTTCCGAACGTCATACTCAACCTAACCACAACCTTCATCCACCAGCCGCCATCATGACTACCACCGCCAACACCACCAACAACCTGGATGCTGCCGTTAATGACGTCGCAAACACTCTGAGCAATACCACCATCAGCAACAAGCCTGCCGATGACAAGACGGCCGCCAACGAGGCCGCCTCGGCCAGCGCTGCTGAGGGCCGCCGCCTCTACATCGGCAACCTGGCCTATGCGACAACTGAGGGGGAGTTGAAGGACTTCTTCAAGAGCTATCTTGTGTGAGTTCCCTCTTCTCTTGATCATCTCGCCTCCCATTCTCTCGAACCCTTTGTTCCCCTTCTCGCCGCCCTTTGACCTCGACATTTGAGTACCCCGCTGGAGACACGTGTCTCTCTGCCATCGCGATGCGCTCCTTCCCTGGACATGAGACGACGACGAATGTCGGCAGGCACGCCCCAAAACCATTGCCACATCATGGGGTCTCGACTTCTGTGTCGCATTAGGACGGTTCACAACTGGGAAGGCGCTGCGCAAACTGGGGCTTGTCCCTGGCTGCATGGGCCTGATGTTCATCTACTGCCACCGCATCATCACCTCATGGCGGCCACCAACCATTTACTGACGTCCCTCTAGTGAGTCTGTCTCGATCCCAAAGAACCCTCGCACCGATCGCCCTGTCGGCTACGCCTTTGTCGACCTCTCCACTCCTACTGAGGCCGAGCGCGCCATCGAGGAGCTCTCCGGCAAGGAGATCCTTGAGCGCAAGGTTTCCGTCCAGCTCGCTCGCAAGCCCGAGCCTGCTGGTGAGAAGTCTGAGGGTGCCAACGGAGAGGGTTCCGGCGCTGAGGGATCTCGTCGCCGAGCTTCGGGACGTGGCCGTGGCCGAGGCCGCGGTCGTGGTGGTCGCGGCGCCCGCGCTGGACGTGTGAGTCATGATCGAAAGATGAGCCCCTCTGAAACTTGTACTGACCAATACGCAGGAGGGCGCCGGTGAGAAGAAGGAGGGTGAAGCTACTGAGGCCGTTGCTGCTACCGAGGATGCTGCCACCGCAGCCGCTGCTCCTGCCACTACTGAGGTTCAACCTTTGACCGACATCACAAACAAGATCAACACTGACACCACCAAGACTAAGACTCAAGCTCGACCTCAGCGTGAGCGCCGCGAGCGTGGCCCCCCCGCTGATGGAATTCCTTCCAAGACCAAGGTCATGGTCGCCAACCTGCCTTATGACCTGACTGAGGAGAAGGTTGGTAGCCCCTGAACTGTGAGGTGATTCGCTGTGCTAACCTGATCAACAGCTCATTGAGCTCTTCAAGGCTTACGAGCCCTCTTCTGCCAAGATCGCTCTCCGACCCATTCCCCGATTCATGATCAAGAAGCTTCAGGCTCGCGGTGAGGCTCGCAAGGGCCGTGGCTTCGGCTTCGTCACTCTGGCCTCTGAGGAGCTTCAGCAGAAGGCTGTTTCTGAGATGAACGGAAAGGAGATTGAGGGCCGTGAGATTGCTGTCAAGGTTGCTATTGACAGCCCCGACAAGACCGACGATGACCACCACGAGGGTGGTGCTGTCAACGGCCAGAAGGAGGCTGCCCCTGCCACTGAGGCTGCTCCCGCTGCTGGTGCTTCAGCTCCCGCTGCCGCCCCTGCTGCTACTCCTGCTGCCGCCCCAGCTGCTGCTGAGAAGAAGACTGAGGCTGCTGCCCCTGCCGCGGCCCCTGTTGCTGCTCCTGCTGCTGCCCCTGCCGCTGCTACCACCACTCCCGTCACCACTGCCTAAGTCTGGGCCTGACGCGAGTCTCACGGGTATGAAGATTTATTCATGCCACGATGATCACTCTTACGATTTGGCACGCGATTTCAACGATTTCTCTTACGGTAGATTCTCGCTACAGAGACGAAAAGAAACAAAGGGGATTACCAACACGTTGACTGGGACGTAACCAAGAGCTATTCGAACTCTGATGAAATCTCGGGATGGTGTTTTCTTGTCAACCTTGTTCTCTTTTCTCAAAACACTTAATATCTCCATAATCGGAACGCAAAAGTTCGCAGGCCCTCATTCATGTATTTGTATCACTCTTTTCTCCATCACTCTTCTGCTGGGATGTACACTAGTTTACGCCGGAGGCGGCTCGAGGGAGAGAAAAGCTCGGCGCATTTATTAAACAGGGCGTTTTTGATGAAACAAGATGACTGTAATCATGGTGGGATAGAATGCCCGAAGCGTTTGAAGTGATGTGTCCTGCAATTGAATGAGTGAGTTTGTCGATGATGTGATGTAGTGTTTGATAGGCATGTTGAGGGCGATGTTGACGTCCACGGGTGGTTGTTTGAGAGGATTGTGGGGATCATCGGGAGGCGTCATAGTTCTCACAAGGGGAGCTGAGAACGTTCCAGCTCGGTTTGAATTTGGAGAGGATGGACTGCCAATGGGTAGCTACGTGTAAATATTCTTTGGCGCAAAGATATGCTGTCAAACGTTATTCCAAGTTCCTGATACGACAGGGCAAGGAGTGTGGTGTTGACGCTCACGTGGGCAATGTGCATGTTGGTTCTAGAACCTTGAAATGTGCTGTTTCGGGGGATAACGAGTACCCAGGTGCTGTACGAACTGCAGCGGCTTGCCCCGCCGACCCGACCTACCAACCCCTTAAGGACCCTGCCACTGGATGATGGATGGGAACTGGGCACCTACGGAACCTATTGGTATGCACACAGCAAGACGGGACCCATACCTACCCATGCTTCAGTGCCCTGAGCGCTGAGTGGTGAACGGAGTACTGGATCCAAGCAGAAGAGGCAGGGGGTCTCCCAGGTAGGTAGCCTCTAGCGCACTGAGACATCCATTCGTCTCCCTTTGCAACTGGTTTCGAGCCGGCAGCTGGGCATCAACCACCCATACCAAGCATCCGTCACCCAAACAAACCTTAGGCTCGAGAGCATCCGATCGGTTACGGCCTCTACCTCTGTCGCGATGGCGTCCAAGGGCATGTGGGAGGTAGATCCCGAGACGCGGTCCAAGGTCAGTCAAGTCTTCTTTCTCCCGTTGCTCCCTATCATGCTTCTGGCCTTTCCCCCCGTCGCCTCCTGGCGGCGATGCGCTCACACGTGCTGACGTCCATCCAAGCTTGCCGCCCTCCAGAAGGAATCCAAGAACAACCTCTGCTGCGACTGCAATGCGCCATCCCCGCAATGGGCGTCTCCCAAGTTTGGCATCTTCATCTGCCTTTCGTGCGCCGGCGTGCACCGAGGCCTCGGCGTGCACATCTCCTTCGTCAGGAGCATCTCGATGGACGCCTTCAAGTCGAGCGAGATCGAGCGGATGCGACTCGGTGGGAACGAGGGGTGGAGGGACTTTTTCGAGGCGCATGAGCACACAAAGATGATGGGCATCACCTGGGAGGACTCGACCATCGCAGAGCGGTACAGCGGCGAGGTTGGTGAGGAGTGGAAGGAGAGGCTGAGCTGCAAGGTCGAGGGCCGCGAGTATGTGCCCGGCTCCAAGAAGCCAGCTCCTACACCCGCCGCCGCAAAGCCGGCATCGCGGTCATCGACTCCCATGGGCGGCACCGCCAACCGGAACCAGAGCCCGGCGCCGGGGTTGGGGTCGGGGTCGGGGCCGGGCAAGGTCAAGGTAGACGACCAGTACTTTGCCAGGCTAGGCGCGGACAATGCCTCGCGGCCAGACCATCTGCCTCCCAACCAGGGAGGCAAGTACAGCGGATTTGGCAGCTCGCCTGGGCCAAGCCAGTCGGACAATGACTTGCCCAACTTTGCCGACATGCAAAAGGACACGGTGGCGGCGCTGACCAAGGGTTTCGGCTGGTTCACGTCGACAGTCTCCAAGACTGCCAAGACAGTCAACGATGGCTACATCCAGCCCACGGCCAAACAGGTATGGCCCTCATTATCTACGATTCCCATGTTCTCTGGCCTCAACTAACATGATCACCCCGTATAGATCGCCGACGGTGACTTTGCCAAACAGGCGCAATTAACAGCAGCCTCATTCGCCAAGTCAGCTCAGCAAGCTGGCAAGAACGCACAAGAGGGATTCAGCCGGTTCGTGGAAGGCCCTGAGCACCAAAAGAGCCGAGATGCCCCACTAGATGAGAGCAAGAAGAGCTTCTGGGACGAATTCTCCAATCTGGCGGACCAGAGGCAACCCGGCAACAGCGCCATCGGCACAAGTGCTATGGGCATGGGCAAGAAGCCTACAGCTCCGGCGCCCAAGAAGCAGACGGACGAGTGGGATGATTGGTGAGGCGGATTGTAGAGGGGATGTTAGATGGTAGATTGAGAGGAAACATGTTGATGGTTGGGAGTTGGAGCTTTGGAGTATAGGCGTGCTTGTTAATGGAGCGAGTCTCGATCAAGATAATTTGATCATCTCCATGGTTTTGCAGTAAGACGGCGGCAATGCCTGTCAGTGTGAAGGGGATTCGATATATGCCTGACGTATGTAAGAGGGTATTGATGGCTGGACTCGGCATTCTACCTCTAGTCGCCGGCGGTCGAAGTCGGCTATAGGCCGAGTTAGCCACGGGAGCTGTTGTAAGTCTAATGTGGTTTTAGAGGAGAGGTTGTCATTCTCGATCAAGAATCGGTTTCTCGGACACGGAATTTGGCATCGAAAACGCAGGTTTTGACAGGTCTAATCAAGAAAGCGAAGTCTTGAGTTCACATCTCAAGGTTCCGGCGACCGGGCGCACAAATCCGATGCTCGGCCTCAAGACGGCTGTCACGTGGGGTAGTCGGCCGAGGTTGGAGCCGGCCCTAGCCGGTACCGCTCCCGCCCGAGCTTTGCCATGACGACTTGGGTCGGCCGTCTTGTACTTCTTGCCGCCGCTCCCCCCGACAACCTCAATTCAACCTCGCATTGAACAGCAAACCATCACGATGTCGGCACTACGGATCCTCGTCCCTGTGAAGCGGGTTATCGACTATGCGGTAAGGACAAAGGAATTGGAAACAGAACAAGGTCCATTGAGCTCTGACGGCGTCGCAGGTCAAGCCCCGAGTGAACAAGGCCCAAACGGGCGTCGAGACGGCCGGCGTCAAGCACTCGATGAACCCCTTCGACGAGCTCTCGGTCGAGGAGTCTGTGCGCATCCGCGAGAAGAAGCGAGCCCCCGGCGGCGTCGAGGACATCTGCGTCATCTCGGCGGGACCCCCCAAGGCGCAGGACGTGCTCCGGACGGCGATGGCGATGGGCGCGGACCGCGGTATCCACGTGGAGCTCAAGGACGGCGAGGACCTGGAGCCCCTAACGGTGGCCAAGCTCCTGCGACAGGCGGTGGAGCAGCAGAAGAGCAACCTGGTGGTGCTGGGCAAGCAGAGCATCGACGACGACGCCAACCAGACGGGCCAGATGCTGGCGGGCCTCCTGGGCTGGCCGCAGGCGACGCAGGCGAGCAAGGTCGAGTTCGGCGCCGGCGACGAGGTGATTGTGACCAAGGAGGTGGACGGCGGCGTCGAGACGGTCAAGGCCAAGCTGCCCATGGTGATCACGACGGACCTGCGGCTGAACGAGCCCCGGTACGCCAGCCTGCCCAACATCATGAAGGCCAAGAAGAAGAAGCTCGAAAAGGTCAAGCTGTCCGACTTTGGGCTGGACAATGAGAAGCGCCTCAAGGTGCTCAAGGTTGCCGGTGAGTTGTCTTTATGATTGAGGATATGACTTGAGGATCCCGGGTTACTGACGATCAGCAGAGCCTCCGACTCGACAGGGTGGCGGCAAGGTCGAGGATGTCGGTGGCCTGGTTAGCAAGCTCAAGGAGCTTGGTGCGCTGTAAATGGGAGGGACAGCTTGATGAATATGCATAAATCGAGGAGTATTGTCGTATATGAAGCTCGATGTAGTGTATGAGAAATAGAATAAATAAACGTCATGTCAATAAGCGAATTATTGATGCTTCTAGTTCCTTCTCAGAGGGCCAAAGAGAGTGCTGGGCACAGGAGCAAAGCAGATGGATATCGACACAATAATATTTGTAGTATTATAACCCAAGACCATTCAATGCTGCAATTCGTACTTACATGTGCCAAACAAAATACCGATAGTGTCCAAGTGTTGAAGATTGGATGCTTGGATATGGCGTTGGTTGGTGAAAACGAAACTCGAATGTTGCACGACAGGTGTACAAGTCAATGAGAAGAGAGCCCAAGACCAACTCGAATTAATTAATTTGTTCATTGATCAATCGATCAAGTCCATGTCGACTCTGAGTTGAGTTACAAGGTCCAATGCCTCTGATTCCTTCCTTGACACAACAATCCCTCTTTGCCATATTCGATAGTCTCGCAAAAATTGGCAAAAAGTGCAAAAATCAAGGCCTCACCACGAGCTGGTGAGGTTTCGATTTTACAACTCTCAGGTTGAGAAGGATGGAATTCCCACTACCCCAATGCGTTCCACCTGGTGCTATTGGGGTGCGATGAAAGAAATGGGTGGCAGTTTGCGCTTATGAATGTGGTGCTTGTGGGTATCATAAGTGGATGAGAAAAGTAGCGAGAAAAAGACTATGCTTGAACTTGTACATGCATCTCCCTTGAACCAGATCCATCGTGATCTCGGCATTCATGGTCTGGGTTAATAATGACCCTTGACTGCCTACGATTGATCTCTCTTGACTCATGGTGTCCGATCCAGGAACCTCTTATCGAAACCTTTCCGCCGTCCCGCCCGGGATTCGGACATGACAGACGCCATGTTCCTGGGGTGTTGTTGGTCCGTTATCAACAAAAAAACCCGTGATGGATCCAAACTCTTAACGACTCTAGCTGCAAGGTCAGCTTGACCGCCCGCATGGGAAAGCGGGCGAATCAGTGGACGCGCCCTTGGTCTTCCGTCGTCCCAACAAGGATCCTGGAGCTGTCTCTTCGTTTGCTCCACTGCCCGGCCTCCCCATTGAGCTGAGGTGAGGTGAAGAGCTTGATGTCGCGTGAGTTGACTCGACTTGGTACGTCATGGGCCATGGAGGATAAAAGGGCATCGGTGTCCTCATCTCATCGACTCGACAGTCATGGAGGAAGAGTGTCGATCCGATAGAGGATATGACATGTAATTGGTGTTGGTCAAGCACACACAGACCAGACTCAACCGCCAAGCTAGATACAAACGATATCGGAGCACGAGCAACTCCCTCCCACAATGACGGGCCATCGTCACCAGGGTCCAGGGGCTGCATTAGCGGCTCCGTAGCGGTGTCACCTGGCGGAGCGCCGAAGCCGCCCACGCAAAAACTGAGGCGGCTCGGCGGCTTTGAGCTTCCGCCAGAGCAAAAATCGAGTCTAAGCTGCGGATACCCCACTAGGGAAAAAAAAAACTTGGCGGGGAGGAGCCAAAATGGCCAATGACCAACACGACGTTGTCAGGAGGGAGGCGCGAGTCCGGGCGTCTCGTCTTTTCTTTCTTCTCGGCCCCTCTCTTCTCTTCACCCTTTCTTCTTTTCTTCTACAACAGAAAGAAATCCTCGCGATATAACAACTCATACTACTCATACAAACACTCTGCTCTGACTGCATAGTCTCTCACTTCTCTCCCCTCTCCCACTCCCGAGCTTGTCTCACAATCCGCTCATATGAACGGACGCCCTTCGATCTTCACCTCGCAGGTACGTGCGTTTTCCTGTCTGTCTGTCTGTCGAATCGAGTCATTGTGTGGCTGCTGCTCCGTTCGTCGGTGAGCATCCTATCGCGACCCCGCCACAGGAAGTAAAGAATGGGCTTCTCGACACTCAATGCTTCTCCTATCGTCTCTTACACACTTCTGCTCTCCAATTGACCCGTCACTGACTCGTTTGCTGCAGGATTATCTCTCTGGTTCGTCTCGTCCCTAGCTTGGCCTGACTCACCGCTTCCCGAGCTTCCCATCTTGGATCCGTTGGGCTTCTGAAACTGTTCTAACTTTACGCTACAGACCATCTCTGGAAGTCCCAATCTTGCTAAAGGGCTTCATTGACCAACCAGCTACCGCCTTATCTCTTCCTTCAACTTCAACAACCACCCTCAACCGACATCAAAATGTTCTCCCGACTGGCATCCTTTGCCAAACCCGCGGCCAAGTCCGCGTCGGCTCCTGGCCGATCTATGCTTCAGGTCCGATACCTGTCTGAGCAGGCCGTTGCTGGCAGCAAGGGCAGGAAGATGCCCTTCACTGCTACCCGAGCTACTGCTCCTGTCGCTTCCCTTCCGGCGACTCTCACTATCCGAGATGGTCCTGTCTTCCAGGGCAAGGCTTTCGGCGCCAACGCTAACATCTCTGGCGAGGCCGTCTTCACCACCTCCCTTGTTGGCTACCCCGAGTCCATGACCGACCCCTCCTACCGAGGCCAGATCCTCGTCTTCACCCAGCCCCTCATTGGCAACTATGGTGTTCCCTCCAACGCCCGAGACCAGTACAACCTCCTCAAGTACTTCGAGTCTCCCCACGTCCAGTGCGCCGGTGTTGTCGTCTCCGACGTTGCTGTCAACTACAGCCACTGGACCGCCGTCGAGAGTCTGGGTGAGTGGTGCGCCCGAGAGGGTGTTCCCGCCATCTCTGGCGTTGATACTCGTGCCATTGTCACCTACCTCCGAGAGCAGGGTTCCTCCCTCGCTAGAATCTCCATTGGTGATGAGTACGATGCAGATGAGGATGAGAGCTTCATCGACCCTGGCCAGATCAACCTGGTCAAGCGTGTCAGCACCAAGGCTCCCTTCGTTGTCGAGTCTCCCGGTGCCTCTCTGCACGTTGCCCTCATCGACTGTGGTGTTAAGGAGAACATTCTCCGCAGCCTGGTCAGCCGAGGCGCCTCCGTCACCGTCTTCCCCTACGACTACCCCATCCACAAGGTTTCTCAGCACTTTGACGGTGTCTTCATCTCCAACGGTCCCGGTGACCCTACTCACTGCCAGGACACTGTCTACAACCTCGCCCGCCTGATGGAGACGTCGTCTATCCCCATCATGGGTATTTGCCTGGGTCACCAGCTTCTGGCCCTCGCCGTCGGTGCCCGCACCATCAAGCTCAAGTACGGCAACCGTGCTCACAACATTCCCGCCCTTGACTTGACCACTGGCCAGTGCCACATCACCAGCCAGAACCACGGTTACGCCATTGATGCCAGCACTCTCCCCAGCGACTTCAAGGAGTACTTTGTCAACCTCAACGACGGTAGCAACGAGGGCATGTTGCACAAGACCCGCCCCATCTTCTCTACCCAGTTCCATCCCGAGGCCAAGGGCGGTCCCATGGACAGCTCCTACCTCTTCGACAAGTACCTCCAGAACGTTCAGCTCGCCAAGAGCAACCAGACCGTCTACAAGGACAACCGACCTAGCCCCCTGATGCTCGACATCCTCAGCCGACAGCGTGTTGGCGTCGAGCCCACTCCCCTTGCTGCTTCGGCTTAGGAGGATCATTGTAGAGAATGTTTTTGGCGTCAAGGATCGGTAGCTGGGTAACGGACGGTTGATGATTTTGCACTTTGCACTTTGCACTTTGCGGGAGAAGGGATAAAGATTGACACTTTTTCTTGTGGATATGTAGAGCAATAAACAAACTTGGAACATTGTATCTTGATTGTCCCTGGCTAGACTCGCTGTGATGTTGATATTTCCACTACCCATCTATGGTGGAGGGGCTGCAAATACAGGTGTCACAATATTCTGGGTCTCCCCATCTATTTCAAAACCATGTCCCTTTATCGCATATCACGGTCAAACAAGTCATCAAGGTGATTAATTAATCAAGCTTCAATTCCATGTACCGTAAAGCCCACCGTATTCCCATCCCTTTGTTCCGTGCCAGCCTTTTGGACCCCTCGACGCCGCCCTCCAAGCCAGTGACCGTCTCCCATTTCATCACTCATGTATGTACACGGCAAAGCATATGCACCAAATTCCCTCAGGGCAAATAGAATCAGTCCCTCGTCCGGTCAAAACCGTTCTCGGGCTCGGAGCCGAACCGAGGAGGCCGTCGGTCGTCGCGGGGAGGAGGTAAGTAGCGATCGCTCCGAGGTCGACCACCACCACCACCACCACCTCTGCCACCGCGGCGACGTCCTCCGCGACGCTCACGCTCGACGGCGCGCTCACGGTGTGGGGGTCGGATGCCCTCAAAGACCTCCTTGCCCCGGTCGACGAAGGAGGCTCCGTCCTCAAAGGAGTAGCGGTTGATGTCACGGCCAAGGTCGCGGTCGCGGTCTGTGGAATAGAAAGAGTGCATGCTTTCGATTCGGCGGCTTGCGAGATCCTCCGACACCGGCTGATAGTAGATAGCAGGCCGGGCGTTGGTCCGCTTGGAGGCACCGCCTGGGTTGGTAGGGGGAGGACGAGGGCCGGGTCCGGTGCCTGGTCGGACGGGACGAGGTCCTGTTGGAATAGTAGGGTCGCGATAGCCTCTGGGGCCAAGGGGAACAGAGTCGCCGCCCATCATGGAGGGGCCCATGGGTGGTCTTGGACCCGGCGGAGGGCCTGCACGAGATGTGGACGCTGTGGCTTCTTCGAGATGAGCCTCGACAGCCCCGTCAGGGCCGTCCTCGTAAACAACCTCCCATCGGGCACTGGAGCGTCCACGGGGACCACCGCTGGCATGCTCCGTCTCAATCCAGTCGCGTACCTTCTCAGGCGGGATAAAGTCGAGCCAGAGGGGCTTGCGGTTGCTCTCGTTGGGCCAGACGCTGTCGTGGAGGGCGTTGCGAACGCGGGCGGCCGCAGCGGTGGTCCTGAAAATAACAAAAGCATGGGTGCGGACCTGGTCGAGGAAGAACTCGACAATGATATCATCGTCAAGGGGGTCTCTTGCGGGCGTTGCGAGGTCGACAAGGTGCGCCTTGACGTCCTGAGGCCGAAGGGGGCGCATCAAGTTCTTGACATAAAGGGCTCGAGTGGCTGGGTGCACCGAAGGCGCAACGTCTCTCTCGTAGTCCATTTCCTGCGGTTTTTCGGTGGGTGTTTCCTCTCGAGGCGCTTTTGGCTCGGGCTCGGGCGCGGGTGCAGATTCTTGGTGCTTTTCTGGCTGTGGCTCCTCGTTGTCGATATTCATAGGCGCAGGTTTCTGCTCCTCAGCCTGAGGCTGTGATTGTTCCTCGCGCGGGGGGAAGGAATCGCCGTTTGCCGCGCCCTCGTCTGCTCGGGCGCGTTTGCGCGCGATAGCTTCTTCGGTTGGTGGCGGTGTGAGAGAGCGGCGTTTGCGCTTCTGCCTCTCTGCGGCGGGTGTGGCTTCGAGAGAAGGAGGAGAGGCCGCGGTTGTAGTTGCAGCTCTTGACGCCTCCTCGACGGTCGGTTCTCTAGATTGAGCGTCTGCTTCCTTGCCAGGTATCGGCACATCTGCAATGGGGTTAGAGACTTCAGGAGCTTCCTCGAGTGCCCCGTTCTTGACAGTCTCTGGTTGTTGCGGCTCGCCAGTCTCGTCTGCATTGGCATCTGCCTTGGTCGTATCAACTTGATCGGTTTCCACCTTTTCTTCCTGCACTGTTTTTTCTGCCGTCTCTGAATCGTCGACCGCAGGTTTCTCGACCACTTCGGCATCGGGGGTTACAGATTCGGTTCGAGAGCCATCGCCAACCGGCTCATCGGCCATGGGTACATCTTCGTTCGCGCCTTCGGGCTCGCCCTCGTCCTCCCCTCGCGCCTGCTCTTCATCGGCTTCGACCAGTCGCGCGATAAGTTCGGTCTTGAGCCCATGCTGGTAGAGGCCGCGTCGTTTGAGCTCGGCTTTCAGGTCGACGACCTTGAGCTTGGCCCAGTCGGTCATGATTTGAGGAATTGGCTAGCCCTGGCGGCTGTCTCTTGATGGATGTCGGTTCCAACTCTCTCTCTCATGAAGACAGACGCAGTTTTAACGGTTCGGGGCGGCGGTCGAGGTTGAAAGGATGGAATTAGACAAAGGGAGCTGCGAAAGGCTTCCAACGCATTCAGTATCTTTCAGCCTCGTCGCAATAGTCAAGCCCACCATTGTCGCGTCGGCCAATAAGAAGCAGAAGTGGAGTATGGCTATGTCAGCAACAAAGACCCACCTCCCCGCGCCAGAGTCAGCCGCCATCAGCCTTTCCTCTAGATGCGACAAAGCACAATGACAAAGGCATGAGTGAATGTTTGGAGATCAGCTCGGATGTTGCGGACTTGTTCTTTGAAGTTTGATATCACACTTTCTCCATACTAGACTCGGACCCAGTGCACAGCCCCTCCTGGTCCATTCATTCTCGTATATCTCGTTCATGATATGCAGCTGATGGTGGATCTCCAACAAACATGCTCGACCATGATTGTATCCATCGAGAGCGACGGATCATGAACATGTCTTTAGGACAAATAAACGCTTTGGGCTTTCAATTGAGCTCGTCACATGACATTGATCAAGTCATCGGTGAGCACAGCAAGGTGGCAGGGTCAGCACGAACAGCAACAAAGAAAACTGGCTGTTACACGCTCGGATATCTGACAGGCAGTCCGTCAGGGAGGACAATGACCATTGGCAACCCAGTCTCATGATTTACTCCCTGCAGCACTAACCCAATTGCCATGCGTAAAGAGCTGGCATCTGGCGATATGTCCCTCCCAACCCCATCCCCCCATGAGGCCAAATCTTGGATCCCTTCACCGAATCTTGCTCACCGTCGTCACCTGGGCCGATTCTGGAAATTGTCGGGCTCTTGATCCTTACACCTTCGTTTGACTCATATCTCCAAGAGGCGAGAGTGGACTGACATGTATGTCGTTGTCCGCCGATAGCCTGATGTGCCCCTTGTCCTGCCTCTGCCCGCTCCTTGCCCCTGGCCCTGACCCTGCCCTGCCCCCCCCTGGTTCATCGGCATCACACGACCTTTCCCATCTGCTCAGCCGGGTTGGAGCTCTCCGACGGGAGCTTGTGTGGGGCCAGCTACACCACGTCATTGCCCTTGGTGCCCGCTTTTTGTGGCATTTTTGGCGCCTTTTGTGGCCTCCACCTCCACATTTTCACTCAGACACCAAGATTCCACTACCCCCGCTGGGATTGTAGATCGTCTCTGGTCTCTGGGAATCAAGTGTGTGTGACCAAAACAGAAAATTGAATTGAATAGAGAGCTCCTAGTCTTTTTGGGATTTTCTTAGGTTTCTCCCGCTCGTCTCCGTGAAACTACATTACAAAAAACATTGGTCTCAAATCAGGGCTATACCTGAGCCCGTCGTAAAACTCTCAACTCATACAAATCGGCACTCACTGCCAGGGATCTTAGACGTCGAGACCATCGACGACAACGCCCTTGTTCCAGGTCCACTGAAGGATCCTGGCCACCTCCGCCGCACACGCATCATCAACGAGAGCGCTGACAAGATACAGAGCTGCATCAATGCCAGAGCTGACACCCCCCGACGTGACCACACGGAGGCCACCGAGCCTCATCGCGGCACGACGAGTGATTGACTCGCGGCGCGTGTTGGAGCCCTTCCACGACATGCTTCCCTTTCTGTTACCAACCCAAGTCAGTTGACCGTCTCAAACTTAATGCATGACAAAGCGGGGTAAAACGGGGATGGGGGAGTGCAAGCACAGAGGAACTTGTTACGTACCGGGCGTTTGAAGGGCGGCGTCCGGAATCGGACTTTCGGCGGATGTAGGGGTTCTCGTCCTCGTCTCCGAGGTCGAATCGCAGGTTGTTGACGACGTAGCGGGCGTCCTCGATCACGTCGGTGCGCTCCTGGAGGTTCTGAGTGGCTGCATCACTGCAGATGTTCTCAAAGCTGGTGAAGTAGTCGGGGTGGGTGGTGGCAGACAGGCCAGAGAGGATGCCCTGCTTGCCCAGGAAGAGGGCGCCGGTGCACACGGAGAGGATGGTACGCTCGCGGGCGGGGTCCCGCTTCTGGAGCTCCGAGAAATCGGTGATGAGGCTGAGAGGCTCGAGCTCCTTCTCGACGACCTCCTTGGAGTTGCCGCCGACGACGACGAGGACATCAAAGTCCTCAAGGCGGTCGTGGGCCTCCTTGTAGGAGATCTGGGAGCCGACGATGACACCCTGGTCCGAGATGACCTTGGGCTCAGGGCCAACGATGGTGATTTCGAAGGCCTTGTTGTCTGTTGGAGGGGGGATTGTGATCAGCGGGAGGGGTAAAAGTCAGAGGGGGCGCCATTGGCTTCACATACTCTCAGGGTTCTTGAAGTCGTGGGCGGCAGTGTTGAAGACCTCGAGCGCACCGGCAAAGTCCAAAAGATCGAACTTCTCGTGGACGGCGAAAAGGACGTCAATGGGCTCGTCAGAGACGGCCGAGGTCTTGTTCGCACTCATCTTGGCGGTTTTAGTGGTGGTTTGGGGAAGTTTCGAGACTGAATCTTGTCGCTTGTATGCGTATGTATATGAATTAAGCAGGCAAGCACAAAAGGTGATGCTGACTGCTAAGAATGTGGTGGTGGTGGTGAATTGGCTTTTGATCTGATCTGGATGATGATGATGGGAAAGAGAGAGAAGAGGAGGAAGGACAAGAGGAGGAGGAGGCCGAGTTAAGTAATGGAAGGGATGGATGCTCTTCCCCTCACTTCATCGATTGACCTCCCGCGACTCAGCAACTGCAACTGCGACTGCAACCAGCCAATGCCTCCCCTCGCCGCCTGGGCCAGAGTCGAGTGGCTCGATTCCAGGTCAGATGGGCACCTCTGGGACAGATTCCACAAGACGTACGGCTTCGAGTGGGTCATCACGCCAGCAGCCCGGGCGCCAGAGAAACTCGCAGGCCTTTGCCGTGCATCCATACTCGATCATACGCCCACTAAAGAGTACTAGCCCACTCTGGTTTGCGGGGTTATTAGTGCGGCGGCACGGCGAGGTACCTGCTGTAGGTACCATCCGCACCGTGCCCAAGGTCCAAGGCGAGGCAGGTATCCACTCTTCCGGAAGGCGGAAGGCACCAACCGGTCATCTGCCGCCGCCGCAGGCTTAAGCCCATTTTCGCTTAGCACCCCTAGCCACTGAAACCCCCCCTGTGGCTGGCCGCTGCCTCGCCCGGCAACCAGCTGCTTGCAGTGACCTCCCAGGCCACCTCCCGCTAATTCTCGGTCGTCGTCGCTGCCCTCCGAGGCTTATCCCCCACTTGGCTCAGCCAGAAACGGACCACCTGGCCTGCACCAAAATCAGCTGTCCATCCGTTCAATGTCTGACGCCGAGTGCGACCGAATAGCTTCACCCAAGAATAAACCCCCGGGAGCCTCAATAACTTAGTTAAAGATCCGCTTTGTACGGGCCTCATCGCCTCGGTCTGCTCACCTTGAGTCTCGCGAGCCCGGATGAGGCCGTCACGCCAGTCATGGCTTCATCGGCGTACGTCATCTTGACCCCCAAAATTCTTCCATCGCAATGGAGTCGTCCGTGTCGGTCGGTGTCTAGTCGCCATCGAGTCGCTTGTCCTGCAGCTCGACCTCATGATCGTCCATTCCATCTCCTCCTTTGACTCCTGCGACATCTCTCCCTTTCTCCGTCATCCGCTGACCATCATCTCCACTCGTGTAGGTCGCTGAAGGATCTGTCCAAGGCGATCGTCGCCTTCCTCGCCGAGCCAACCGCCTCACTCCCCGACGAACTGACACAAACCATCAACGCCTATCTGCGCCGAAATCAGAAGCACGATGAAGCCGCGGCCGATCGCCTCCAAGAGGAGCTCTTGTCTATCTTTGACAAGCATGTCAAGGACACGCCAGCTATCTATGCGTCTTGGCTAAGCATCCTCCGTCAGCTGCTGTCCGTTCTTCGAACACCCGAGCGCATATTTACATGGTGGGATTCTTGCTCGGGGATCTTGACCAAGGCATATCCAGAAAAGGGCGTCGTGGAAGAGTCTCTGGCCACTCTCATGGAGATCCTGTCCATTGCGGAGGACAGCCATGAGGCTCCCGATACCGACATTGCCTCTAACCCGCTGATCGACCGCCTTTTCACAGGATGGATGGAAAGGCTCTATCCAGCTGCCACCGAAGCAGTCACGAACCTTGAATATAATGAGAAGATCACCCGAGAGGCTCTTATTGAGTTCGGGAAGAGACATCCCAAGGTGAGTCTTTCAATACCTTATCTGCAGCCGACTCGTCTGACCTGGCCAAGGACTTGTTCACCGCGCTAGATCGTTACTTTGTCAAAAGGCAATATCGAAAAGCAGTTTTAAGATTCCTGGGAGACTATCTCCAAAGCCAGCCTCCTCACCTCCACCAGATCCTCCAGACGGCCCTGTTTGGTGATATCCTCCGATGCCTGCAGCAAGACACGTCAACCACCCTTGTGTCGGCTGCTCTGACCGTTCTCATCATGCTCTTACCACATATGCCCAGCTCGCTAGTCCCACATCTCCCTACTCTGTTCAACATCTACGCAAGATTGTTGTTTTGGTCGCGGGAACGCGCAGGGATAGTCGAGCCACAACCTGAAGATGCTGATCAAGCCAGTTGGGAGGTGTTCAGTTACCAGGCTGAAATCGACAACCATCCTGTCTACCATCTTCAAAACTACTACACCGTTCTTTATGGATTGTACCCTATAAACTTTATGGACTACATCCGGAAGCCTCAGAGATACTTGCGCCATGCGAACGTTGCAAACGCCAATGACATGGAAGTGCAACCTACAGAAATCAGAGACCAGTCTGAGAGATTTCGGCGATGCCATCTACTCCACCCAAATTTCTACACCCTTACCATTGATTCAGAAAAGACAGACTTTGGTCGTTGGATCAAGAGCGAGGCGCCCGAAGTTGTCGCCGAGTGCATGGGTCTCTGCCTCACCACTGAATCCAACCAAGTGCTTGGACAAGGCTTGCCCTCTATTCCTGTGCCTGGACTTGCGCCGATGAGTGAGGGATCTATCAAGGATAGTCAGGATTCAGCACTACTCAGCCTAGCCACAACTGAGAACCAGGATGGATATCACCTCCCTCAGTCTGCTAGCATGGAGTCATTAGCGAGCAGCCGTCGGCCTTCAGCTTTGATTCGACAAGGATCTCAGTCAAGTCACCCCTCCACCCGCGACTCAATAGATGCCAAGATGAGAGAGCCAAGTGCTGATAGTCCGACTCTACCACCTCATCTTACTCAATCATCGTCGCATACACAACTACAGGACATGATCCAGTCCAACAAGGCCATCAAGTCAGGTCTCCATCAGTCCTTGGCCAACGACAGCGTACCATCACTGTCACTCAGCCACCAAGACTCGGTAGCAGAACGACCTAGCGCATCGTTCCTGGCGGCACCACCAACGATTAGCTCACCTCTCTCCCTAACAGATACGAGCACTCAAGTCGCCCATCTGCAGCGCCAAATACTGCTACTACAGAACGATCTCAACTTTGAAAGGTTCTTGAAGCAGCAACACATGGCCCACATTGGTGACTTGCGAAGGCGACATATGGAAGAGGCCGTGACAGAGGCAGAAACGCAGAATCTTCTCATCATGAACCGCCATTTGAAGCATCGCTTTGAGGAAGCCAAGAAGGCTGAGATGCAGGTCCGGAGAGAGTCAGATAAGAGCCGAGCCCTCGCAAAGAAGTGGGAGGCCGATCTCTCTACCAAGCTCAAGAAGCTACGTGACGAATCGAAGCGGCTCAAGGCGGATTTTGAAGCACTTCAAAAGGAGTTGGATGGCTCCAAGGCAGAGCGCGACAAGTTGCGTGTCCTTCTTTGCGAGGCCGAAGTCAAGGAGCTCAGCTCGAAGCAAAACATGCAATCTGCTGAGATCCACAGTGCTGAGATTGCTCGACTCAAAATCGAGGTAGAGAGACTGACATTGGTGGAAAGCGACCACCAGGCCAAGGAACTTGAGCGACAGAGGGCCATCAACGCACTCATGGAGGCTAAGGCCAAGATGAAGGCATTAACACTGCAACTCGCCTGCCGTGATGGCGAAGTAGAACGCAGTAGGAGGTTGTTCCAATCCCAGGTGGCAACACTCCAGGCCAGGCTATCAGAAGCGCAAGAGGGTCGGAGCCGAACTCCCCCTGCAGGGAAAGAGGCCATCGAGGCCCTACTCGCAGCGAGTCGGGAAAAGCAAGCCGAGCAGCAGAAGCAGTACAACCTCCTGATGCGCAAGTACACGGCTCTTCAGTCATCTTTGCTGGACATGCAGACAGGGGCGACGCCAGGACAACTCGGAATTGGGACGTCAAACGCATCAGAAGGAGACGCCGAAAGCTTGTCCATGTCGACAAGTCCAGTCATGATGAAGACACGACCACATCGTGTGCTGTCGAGCCCGGATGTGGCAGAGGGCACAGCATACAATGTGACGCCGCCTCTGGACCAGAAACCAGGGACGCCATTGTCACCCAAGTCAAGTGGCTGGGCTCACCCACCGGGGTCGCCGCTAGGGACGGATGGATCTGCTTCGGGGTCGCTCTCGATGAGTCCGGACCATCGGTTTGGTCGTAGCGAGTCAGGACGGCTGATGGCCAGGAGCCATTCAGATCTGTTTGCGAGCGCCTCGCATAACAGGCTTCGCAAGGACTCGAAGGACAAGGGACGAGAGGAGGGCGTTCCAAAAAAGGACAAGAAGCCGTCGGGTTTTAGAGGGATCCGAGGGTTCGTATATGAATCAGGAACATGACGACTGTATTTAGCGAGGCCAACCAGGAGTCGGCGTTTCTGCATGACTATGTCTATAATTTATTCGGCCTTTTAGGCACTGGATCGCATTGGTCAAGCTGCCTCTCTCTACATGAGACGTGACATTTGAGCATAAGGGTTGAAAATTGAGTAGAAGAGTTTTTATGAAGGCTCTGTTTTGCCTTCGGTTGTCTCTTGTGTTCCTATGATTGTGCTAGGAATAAGTGAGGATTCCCCTGAGAATAGCGAACACTCTGTTGTCACTGTATGTCAAAGCTGTGTACCTAGGAGCATAACACCACGTCTGGTTATTTAAAAAGGGAGGAACCTAAGGGCTACGCATGTCGTTCGGTAGGGTTATCTTGTTTATCATGGGCGTAGAACATCATGGGAAAGTAACAAGTCGTAGGGTAGCTGGAACACTCATGATCAACTCCACCAATGCTGGTGGCATCTAGGTTACGGGAGGCTATAAAACATAGTGGCTCCTGACCAGCAGAATAATTCAGCATTGTTATTTATCTGCGTATGTGAACCTGGATCAACTGGACAACGAGACAGCTTGAGAACGGTGTCCTGAAGTGCTGAGCTGCTTGGACTCCAATACTGCGCTCATCCCTTAACAATTGGACGGCTTCCGTAGCTCAGTTGGTTAGAGCGTCGTACTAATACTTCAGTTTACACTGTAATATCGGTGATGCGAAGGTCTCAGGTTCAAGCCCTGGCGGGAGCAATCCCATACGCCGTCCAGATCATTATTTTGCTCTTTTTGACTCTTAGTTGTGGTAGTGATCTAGTGGTGTTAAGAGAGATTGGCCAGGAGACAACAGACGGCTAGGAAGCAGCTGAGGTAGATGTGTGCGAAATCTTTTTGAGAAAACACTACAGTCCGGTCCTAAAAAGAGGAAGTAGGGAAGCACATCCATACTGATAACTCCTGTCTCTCGTCGGACACATGAGACAAACGATATCCATGGTTCTTAGTTAGGTTGATGACCAGCTGTTGTCATTGTGGGAGGATAGCAACCACAGCTTCAGACCTTCTGATTACTTGTTCCACAAGAGTAGTCGAGGATCCGTCATGTACCTGGTGTCTGATAGCATGTCGACGCTCTCCAATCCTCCAAAGTCAAACAGATTTGTTAGAAGCACCTCATGGGGACATAACCCGTCGAGCCACTCTTGCAGTTTTGAAGGACAAAGACGACCGACTTGAACTCAGCATAAATTCAATACTGTCGTGATATCAAGAGGCCCTATCAGAATGGAACCCTTGATGCACAATGACACTGTGCTCGATTGTCCGAATGTGGTAATTGAGGCTTAGGGCATGAGCATCAAAACCCTGGCGAGCTTCATCATAAGCTTCAAACAAACATATATAATCATCTTCAAGCCCAAGAAGGATATACCTAGTATTGTGTTTCCCTCAATAAAAGCAATCTTCCATTGCACGTCACACATGATAGTCTCTATGTTCTATCCACGGGGCAAGAGTGGCACAACCCTGGAAGGCCATACGGAAGGCCGTACACATACAATACAAGGGTGTCACACGGCACGCTTTGTGGCCTTCAATTTGTGATTGTGCCATTTCCTAAACTATCTATGCATCACTCTATCTCTCTGCCAGTCCATCCTGGTCTTGGGCTTCTCGTCCGTCGGCGGCGCTTCCTCCACCTTGGTCAGGGACCACAAGACCCTCACGCAGACTCAAGTCCGGGACCTTCAATAGCTAAAAGAAAAGACGTGAGATGCCATAAGGAATGCAACGAAAGCAAATGTCAAATGTGCCAGACATATTGTCCCTGCCGGGACCGCCGGCCGTGACTCACATCAGGGGCTGCCCGGTCACCTCACAGAGGCTCTCGGGCTAGGCTTGTCCCCGGTGAAATTTCTCATCCTCATTGGTATAAAGATTCCTCGTCAGTCCCCCAAAATAACCCGTTTGTCCATCTAGGCTGAGACAAGATAATCCCCGGGCCTTCCCCCTAATGTCGTGGCGAAGTGTAAAGCGTTTGAAAGAGAGACTGTGAAGCGAATTATAAACTTCTGTAAGTAATAAAAAGGTTTGGGTAAAAGACAGAAAAAAGACGTGTTTTAATCCACCCCATGCAGAATGGTAACAAGACTCCCAGCATAAGAAAAGGACCAAACGACAACATCAAAATGCAATCCGCCAGTCCGAGCAGTCGTGTGAAAAGAAAAAAGTCCGGGCGCATAAGTCGTGACAGTGAGAGAAAGGTAGCCGTAGCGTCACCTTTAAGCAGCGGGGGTGCTCTTGGTGAGCACCAGTCTAGGTGCCTTGCGCTGGCCATCAGCTGACTCCTGGCCCTTGGCCGCTCGCAGAGCGCCATTCTTGAACACGTTGGCAAAGGAGCTTGTTTCACCCTCGCTTGATGCAACACTTCCCACACTGCCGACACTCTTGCGGGCCTTCTGGCGCGAGGTGGGTCGATCTGAACCAATGGCTCCCCAACCGCCGCTAGCAGAAGTTCGTGAGCTGGGGCACTCCATGTCACCAGCCAGGCTGCCAGAGCCGCTTCGTCCAGAGTCGGACTCGTTGTCGGTGATGGGTGTCGAGGACTCCTCGGCAGTCTCGGAAACGGGGCTCATGCTGCCGCAGGAACTACCAGTGCCCTTGCGGCGCTCGAGGCCAGCGCGGACCAGGTTATGGACTGCAGATCGGCGAGTACGGGCGGCAAAGTTCTTGCTACCCTCAATCTTGGCAGTGGGCTTCGACTTGAGCTCGTCCAGGGACGGGGGTCCACGGGGCTGGCGAACAGGGTGCTCTCCAGCACGAGCCTGGCCAGGGCCGTACCCTCCGGTCAGGGGGGTAATGGGGAATGTTGAGGTCTTGGGGCCAGCAGACTTGGGAGCGTCCGAGAGGGAGGCAGCAGCGAGGGCGCTGTTGAGGGGGGCCAGGGAAGACGCCTTCTTGTGTCCGCGGCGGAAAGCATTGACGGATGGTGGAGGAAGGGGAGTCACCTCGGTGGGAGAGTCGTATCGCTTAGGGGGCGAGTTGCTGCGGAACGAGAAAGGCTGTGACTCAGCAGGAGGGGAAACCTGGACTGAGGGAGTGCTCTGTTGCTGTTGCTGCTGCTGTTGGAAACCACCGAAGCCGGGTGTCGAGGGCTGCTCGTTGTAGGGCGAAGTCATCTGGGCAGCGGCTTGTGGGGTCTCGACGTAGTACTGGCCGGTCATGGGGTTGTAGTACAGCTGCTGCTGCTGCTGGGGCTGCTGGGAGAGAATAGCCTGGGCGCTGAGTTGCTGCTGGATGTTGTGAAGGCGCTGCTGCTGCTCGTACAACGCAATCTGCTGCTGAGTGAGCTGAGGGTTGTTGAGGTTGAGCTGCTGAAACTGCTGGGCGGCAGCCTGGACACTACGCAGCTGCTGCTGGAGGCGCTGCTGCTGCTGGGCGAGGTACATGTTAGTGGCAACCAGCTGAGCATACAGGTTGGGGTCCATGTGCTCCTGGGCTTGCTCGTCAAGAGGGAGCTCAGGAGGTGCCAGGACCTGATCGACAGTGTACTGCTGACCCATCATGGAGTTGAGGTTGTTCTGGGCGCCGTACTGGGGAAAGGCCGACTTGGGGGCATTGTAGATGTTGTCCTGGTTCATACCATAGGCGTTTCCAGCCATGGAGTTCCGGTTGAACTGCTGCGGGGGAACGGCACCCGTGGGAGACTGAGGTCCGAAAGAAGCAACAGTGGCGGACTTGGGAGCTGTCCTAAGACCAGCGAGAAGGTGAGAGCGGCTGGTGCGCGGGGTGGGAACACCGGCATCCTTATCATTGCCCTGATTCATGTTTTCAAACGACAGCGGCTTGAGGTTCTGGCCACCTCTGCGAGCGGCCAGGCCGCCAGTGGGCATGGAGAGCCCGTCGGGAGCGAAACCGTTGGAAGACATTTGAGCGAGACCGCCTGCGTCCATAGCTCAAAGCTGGATTCGCGCTTGTATGAGATTTGAGGAAAGGAAAAAGAATGAATGTGAGGCGGCTGTTTCTTGGAGTCAAGAAAGCAGTCACAGATTAGAAAGTAATCTTGCTGAAATCCAGCGGAGTAATTATGCGTTGAGCACCGGTCGAATCGACAGGCGTTGTTGGACCTCGGCTAGTGGGCGCGAAACGTATGTGGGAGATATCGTGACTCGAGGCCAAAAAACCGCAAATCCAAGAAAGCAATCAGGCACCTGAGACGCGAGAAAAGGTCGAGAGAGAGTCGGATGACGAGCTGTGAACTCGTCTAGAATTAGAACCGAGAGTAATTGCAACAGGAAAGAAGCTGGTGAATGAAAGGGCGACGCAGAAATGCGGTCGGTGGAAGGAGGAGATCGGTTCGACGATGATGTCGAAGGAGAAAGAGGGTCCGAAGGCGGAACCTGTGAGACTGGAGAGGCGAGATGCCGGTCCAGAGCAGGCAGCGATCGAAAATGTCGAGTGGCGAGGGAAGCCCTGAATGACCAGGACGAGTTTGCGAGACGGTCAAAAGGAAGCAAGATTCCAGAGGATGCTGCTCCCTAAAGAGGCGTGAACAAGGTCGAGGTCAGGTGATGAGGGGACTGCCACGAACCCAAAAGAGTCGATGGCGAATGGGTTGAGATGTTTGGCGATGGACCAAGAGAATTCACGCTCAAAGCGGGCGAGTCGGGTGATTTGACACACAACTAGAACACGCGAGCACCAGCTGGTTTTTTGTCTCTCCAAGACAAGACAACGTCCTCCTAACGATGTCGTTCCAGGTGTGAAATGTCCAGGCTTTGCCTTGTATGATCCCTCCTCTTGGATTTTTTTTGGTGTTTGTTGAGTTTAATTGTCTGGTGGTCAAAGTCTGTTTCGGGGATCGTGGGTTCCTTTTTCGATGTGGGTTGAGATTAAGCTTGGGCGTACGGATTTGTGGGAATAGGCGATGAAGCAAAAGAATCGACGAAAGAATAATACAGAGATTAAAAACTTTGGCAGGTATCGCCAGCTGATTGCGCCTTCCAGGACCTCGAAGTAGATCAGATCTTTTTTGTTGTTTGATTTTCTTTTCCGTTGTCGTGGGGTTTTGCTAGTTTGCAAGCGCGAGAGCGGGCAGCGAGAGCCAAGATGGAACGAACCGACTCGCAGATGCGAACGCGACAAGGCCGAGGGACGTTGCAAACAAGGCGACGCGGGAAAGAGAGAGAGATCGAGAGAAAAAGAGAGGAAGAGGAGAGGGGAGAATGAAGGAAGGGCGCAAAATAATAGGCGAAGGGGGGGAGAGGGAGGAAAAAGGAAGTGGAAGTGGTGGAGCAAGAAGGAAGTCGAGTCAAGAGGAAGGAAGGGAAGAAGAGGAAGTGGAAAGTGCGAAACGCAGGAGGTGCAGGCAGTGAGTGGACGGCGAGGTTAGGAACGGAAGCCCTTTGGGCTTGGCGGGCGGATGTGCTGGGGAAGGAACGAACGAACGGGTGGATGGGGGTGAGGGGGGGGGGCAAGGGAAGGCAAGGGAAGGGAAGGCGCGATGCTGGACCTCCATGCCTGCAACCACGCTGCCAGTGCCAGCACACACTGGAGGAATCCTAGTGATGGGACCAACCAGAAGCAGCTTGGACGATTGTGAATGGACAGAAGCAGCACGGTGCATCACACACTGTCCCTAGAGCCACTGAGCGCGTGTGCCAGCCCCTTGGGCTCTTCGTCCCAATCCCAGGCATTGGCCCCCTCCCCCTCTCAAAATAAAAATAAAATCGCCCAGCAGGACAGATGGAATGAAAGCGGCGGGCTGCGGCACGCTCACAATGTGGCCAACGCGCTACGAGATGCTAAAAACGGGCCAGGGGGGCAAGCAGTGGGCTATTTACAGTGTCTGAACACAGTACGAGATCGACTAAAGCTCCTGCCCTGCCTTGCCCTGCCCTGCCTTGCCCACCTCACCTAATTTATTCTGTGCTGACAGAGTGACAGGACCAGGGAATATCTTTCAACTGCTCGCTCGGTTGCGTGAACCCTTGTGCCGAGTGCCTGACTCACCTCTTTCATGATTAATTAATGACGTCTTGAACCCCCATCAGAATCGCTTGAGCGATGAGGAAACAAATTAACGAGCCGAATCCAAACAAGCACGTCCTTCCTCCCGTCCCGTCCGATAGCTTTCGTCAAGTGAGCTGCAGAAAACGTTGGAGGCAAAAAAAATCTCACCCTCGTCCAACCAATCGTGTCTTCCTCAAGCACCCGTCGAGAAACCGCTACCTGGTCGCGCAGTAGCTTCGGGCTCCAAATAGCGCGTGACAGCCCAGTGAGAGAGCAGAGACGACCTCTCTGGGTGGAGATGGCCACCTGGCACAGCACAGAGAAGCTCTTCTCTGTTGATGCAACTCCCCACAGCCGCCCGCTAAACAAGACACCTCCTGGCGCTCAATCGCAGTTGGGCGACTCGCAGCACGACAGGGGTCCTGGAGATGCCCACGTCCCCAATCAGGGACGCTTGCGGCCGCTGCGGCGGACGTGAGGCAGCCCCCCAGGGCGTGCAGGGGCAGCCAGGGGGGGCTGGGGTGGAAGGCCAGGGGCTAGGGGTGATGCGTTTTGGCGTTTGATGCCGCCAATCAGACGAGGCCATCCAGGGGATGTGATGGATGGATGGATCCTTGCAGCACTCTGCAACGGCGTGATCGGCGTCCGTTTTTGTCTCGTCTTGGACAGTCGTTCAATGCAAGTCCCCTTTGCTTCAAACTCTTTGTTGCTGCTGCTGCGAGAGACAGGAGATTCGGTGGTGCTAATAAGGTGTACGTTGACATGTGGATGAGTCAAAGGCCGCGGCCGCTGTTGTGCGTCGAGATGAGGAAACGAAACAAAGCAAGACATCGGCTTCTCTCGCCGATACCAGGGATTCACAGATATTAACCAGCTCACCAAGGAATGAACCGAGTCCCGGGCAGCAGCACAGACTCGTCAGCACAGCAAAGGCCAAGGATGACGCTCGCTTTCATTATCAACGATCCATCCTACCGTCCCAGGCGAGGAACAAAGAAACGCTGGCCCCGGTATCTTGCCTATCGATATCGGTCCTGGTCACTGTGGCGGCTCCGCCATGCAAAGCATGTCATGGTTGCTTTTTGCTCCCTTGCAAGAGAGCCGGGGCTCATCGGGCGAAACAAAGCAGGAACTGCACGCACACTGCACTGGCTTGTTGACTGATGGACAGTGACGGCGATATGGCGACTTGGCCTCGATCAGGGACAGCTTTCTCATCTGAGTAGGATCGTCAGCTCGTCCCTTACCGTGGCCACCACCACTACAAACCCCCAGGTTGCCATCCATCACGGCCCAAGAACAGTCCACCTTTGTCGACCTGAATCTCGGGGAGCGGACCATCCCGTGTTGAGCAGACGGAGACTGACCTGGCCCCTTCTTTCGGCTCTCGACTTCCCAGCTCGGCATCATGCTGAGCGGCCTTTGATGTGACCCCTGTGTCCTTGTCAGCAGCCTCGTCGTTGATTACCCAGGGCCCCCTTCCTTTCGTATTTTCCCCATGTCGGCGACATGTTTCACGACCGCGGACCTCCTAGTCCATTTCCCTTTTTGATCCCTTGGAGGCCCGTCACACGTGCCGTAGAAGGGGACGCGCCCTTTAGACGAACCGTCCAGGGCACACGGGGTTTTTGAAGCGTTTCGCAATAACTGCTTCTCCAGGTTTCGATATATTGTCTGATGGGCAAGAGATTAATTGTACATTTTCAGCTGGGAGCGCATTTCCCAGCATTTCAATAGTTCTTCTTCCTTCTCGCAGTAGCCGAGGGACACTATTTGGACGTGGCGCAACTTTGGAATGAGCCCTTTGATGGACCATGGACCCTGTCGGGCATGTCTCTGGAGCGTGTGAAACGAAACGCTAGCCACGGAAGAAATCAGCAAGCGAGTGCTAGTCTGCGTCAGACGCAGGTACGCAAGAGAAACTCTGAGTTTGTGTGCGTTGGGAGCGACGTTGCAACCCTGAGAGTTGCCGTCGTTCGATTTGGGTTTCTCTAGCACAGCGGTTCTAATCAAGATAACACGAGCTCGCCGGGATAGCCTCACATGTCTTGACGTGTCTCCAAATGTTTAAGATTTGGAGACATGATCGAGAAAAGAGGTCCGACAACTAGGCTAAAGCCAGATACCCGCAACCGTGTCTCTGGCTCACTAGTTCAAATCTCCAGCAAGAGACGCGTCTCAGTGTCCCCCTCATTTCCCCTGGCTAATACGCATGCGCTGAAGAGTGTAAAATTTCGCTGACGCCGGCAAGGCATGGATGGGCATGGGGAATGCGAGTTTAGCCTACGTGTGGCTTGGCCTTGTTCGTATAGGTGCTCAGTTAAGCCGTCTTTTTTCAGCAATCCTCCGAGTCTCGGGCCTGTCTTGCTGTGTTGTCTGGTGTTGACAAATGCAACGACTCGGTGCGTGGTACTCGGCGTCTAAGTTTGGGGGGGATCAGGCGGTAGAGACTTGTTGTGCATGTGCACAACCGGCTCACAACCTATCGTGATGCATCCAGAGGCGATGAGCTCGACGCTGGAAGTGCAGCCTAGCATTGCATTTGCATACTGTGAAACCCAAGCTCGTGCTCTCGGACCTCTTGCTGCTTGCTGTCCTCTACCGCCTACGCCGTTACACCGCAACGCGTCTATCGTGCGTTGCTGCATCAGCCGCCCTTCACGCGCGTGCCCAGCGGCGTAGCTATGGACATGGCCAACAATGACTGGCCACGGTTGAGCAGACTACAACTGCAACACAAGTTTATCCCCCTGCGGTGCAACAGTATATCCTTCCCATCGGGACGGGATACCATCCCCGGGCGCGAAGCTCTTATGCATATCCCGGCGCTTATCATCTCGAGCGGGGATCCAATCGCGGTCGCGGCTCCGTCGAGATTCGCTGCTTTTGCTTTTTGAACGCCTCGTCTCGCCCAGCTTGCCTTGCATAGTATAGCCTAGAGTGTTGGTCCTCGTGACTGGCATGGATCCACGAATGTCTCATCCTCTTGCAGCGAGCGTGTGCGGTTATGCCCGAGTTCTGCGGCGGACAAGCATCATAGCGTCGAGCTATCGATTCGCCATATGTGTCGGGACCAACGGCGTAATCTAATCGAGCCGTAGTTCATTTCATTTGTCAACCAACTCTGGCTTTGCTTCTTTTGGGTATTCCACCAGGATATTCTCCCAGTCTAGCTTGAATTGAGCTCATCTCAGCTTACCCTACACTATCTCGATGAGATGCCTTGTGAATACGAATAAGCACTCAACTTTGACTTTAACTATATATAAGCTAATATGTTTGATCATCATCTATAATCTCCGTGGCATTTATGGTCTTGACCACGCTGACTGCACGTGTACGTTTGTCGGGTGTGAAAAGTTAGTTTTATTAAAACCCTCTGTCTTCATCTGCCGCCTCTGGAAGCCTGCCACTCCAATCCTAGCAAAGGTAAATCATATTAAACAAGTGTCACTGCCGTCCCAAGTCCCGAAAAGACAGGCACCATCAACCCTGAACCGGATTGTCGGGTTCTCGCGAGAATGAGGCCGGGTCATGATCTAGACCATCGCCACGGTTGAGGCTCAAGCAGCCGGTGATTCCAACAGCCGGGTTAGGTATGACCCCAAACGTGAAAGTGCCGTGTACCCCAGATCTACCCAAGAAACTGAAACCGAGGGCCATGAGCCTTTTCTGGCAACGCTCATGCTGCCGCTTGTCGTGCGAGGTCTATTCCTCGGTGTCTCCGATTTGTCCACGCACGCACGACTGGGGGATTCGTCGGCATGAGCCGAGATTATACGACGGCGTATTCTTTCCCGTGAGTCTAGCCGATTCGAAACCGGAGACTCCGACATACTTTGTGTTGGAAGCTCGTGTTGTTCAGGCTGGGAGATTATGTGAGTGAGTCACCGTGTTTAGAAGGCCATCTGCAACCCAGCTTAGCTGATGTTTAATACGTGGAGGTCAACAAACCCAAACCCATTCTTAGGGTTCACTCCCGTGTTGTGAGGGTTTGGAGACAAGTGGTAATACTTCCCGGACGCAGTAGAGATGTGCTGGTATAGTTGCCCAGTGACGTTTCCCACATAGACGAGGAAGACATGGCACATGGCACATACAGCACAGAGATTCAAGAGGACACAACCTGTAACGATAATTTGATACTTTGCTGCTCAAACAAAGAAAAAATAAACTGTCAAATACATCCCGCGATATGGTTGTCGTGTGTGTGTTGCAACTTGGGCATGGAGTTCCTGTGGTGTTGTTGCTGTGCCGTCACCCTAGGGTGGCTCTGGTTCCCCCACTGGGCCCTTTTCACCCCCAGACTCGCCCCGGGCCAGAAGAAAAGAGGATGTGACCGAACCGAGGAATAGCAGTGCCCTGGAAGCTCGTCCTTCTGAGTCCAGGTGCGCGAATACCCCCAACTGGCCTGCGTTCAGGACGTGACTAGGGCTGCACAGCCCACAACACTAGACGCCCAAAGCAATTACCCACCACACAGCAAGCGAGTCCGACGAATCATGGGTAACTGTATAAGCATCAGATGGTTGGAAGGGCATCCAAGGATGGAGATGGCGGATTCAGCCCCGAGGGTTCTTAGGGGGTGTGCCTCAAGCTCGGCCGCATGTGATAGCGTAGAGATGCCCAGACAGGGTAAGCAACTGCACTGCCACCGCCTTTATGTCTATTCAAGGAAAGCTGTATATTACTGAAAAAGAATTGTATCTCGACTTCACGGCTGGAAACCGCCCCTGGCTTACTCACCCTCCTCGGGTTACTTCCACGGAGCCGCAACACTTCTCGCTAGGAAGATGTCGGTGGCATGGTATGTTCAACATGGCACACCTAACATGTCAGTTGAAAATCTTGGGTAGTTGTCAATGGTAAGGATGTAAAGTAAAATCCATTTCTCTGCGAGTGCACACCCCGAAGGGACACTATGACCTCTGTCAGGGGCAGGCTACTCTACTGAACGACCTCCTTAGCCAAACTGTTTTACATAGACCTGTAAAAAGACCCCTAAAGACACTTGAAGTCTCATCTCATGAGACATATTGCGATATGGGCGGTTATCATATAGGCTGAGTCAAGCCCGTGCTACTGCTTCGACTTGGCGAGTCTGATACCTCTCCCCTCCCCAAGAAGGTCAACAAATGTGTGAGCTCTAATATAGACCCTGTTTTATCCAACAGATACAAAAACTTTGCAAAAAATCACGTATATAACAGAGAACCACAACTGTATGTCTCATGCAAAAAGTAATGCAACATTCCTGCTTCCCCTGAGGCGATGACAACGCCGGATGCTCGGGGTTGACCATCAACTAACCTCCGAGATTATATAAACAATTACACCCCCCCACGACTATATTAACTTCAATAACGTTGTGTTGGATGTATCTATGCAGGAACTAATCTCCCTAGGCAAGTCACAACCAGCCCATGCAATGCCAGATTGGGATCTCAAAGCAACAACACCCCTCGCGACATATGTCCATCTACGGACAGTTATCCTCTACCGTAAAGGTCACAGAGACTTCCGTTTTGGAACAGAAAATCTCCCCTTTATGCATCACATTTGTTTCTCCATGACAAAAGTCCCTAAAAACCTCTTGATCACATCACATATCAACATAGTCCACTCGGAGACATTCTGCTTGCTGCACGTCTCACACCTTTTTATTGAAAACATCCCTGGACCTTGATCATCACGCGCATTTTGGGCCTCTTTTTCTCCACAGACGCTTGGGAGGGGGCTGACCGTTGAACATGCAGAAGCTAGCTTCTGATGCTTTCGTGAGCAACACACACACGCCCCCCTCTCGACCACCAACCACCATGCAATGATTACTCTTCAGAATCATCAATCAGTATGCTCACCCTCAGCCCTACACTAGATCATGCTCATCATCTCTGCCGTCACCGTACTCTCGAATCCCACAGCCCTACTCCATGCACACAGCCCGACATGACCTCCCTCCCCAACCAATTCCCAACGGCAACCCGTGATCACCCGCCTCACCACACTCTGAAAATCCCTGCCCGTCTCACGTCATACCTCTAAATCCTTCCAAGGTCCACGCCGAGAAGTAGTTGCGAGACACGATGTCACTGTACCCAGAGCAACCAAAAGGGGGGCGGCCGACCTGCGGGGGAAACGAAATCGAGCATAGCAAGATGTCATATAGTCGTTTCGTCGATCATGCGGCATGTCAGACTTGCCCCGGCGTGTATTGGGCCAGAAGTGGGCAAATCTTGTCTTGCCTGGGGGAAGCATGACGCGCGGGACTCGGCTAGGACCTCGTCGATACGCATCGCCTGACAGATATTGCGGGTATCTGACTGGTCCTCTTGCTTAGCGAGAATCGACTCTTCTTGATCTGGCGTGTTCTCAGCAGAGTCCTACGGATAAGCACTTGCAAGGGGAGGCTGCTGTTTGCTTGTCTTGTCTGTAAGGCTGACGAGAGCCTCATGGGAGCCTGGGGGGATAAAGTGGGAACGGACGAGGCTCTGGAACTGGAAAGGCATTGGGCCGGCTCAGATGCTCCGAACAAATGCCCAAGGTGAACACAAAGAGGACAAGGATGGAATGAGATTCGAAAGTGGTCGGTTGGACTGGCATATGTGGGTGGGTATTGTAGTAGAGACCTCATGCTACATCTAGAACACAAAACCACATGGGTATACCCGGTATGAACAAGAAACAAATATCATCATATCATCATGAGTCAGAGTATGAACCCTGACATATGTAACACTGTGAAAATACAACTTCAACCCTCCCGTGTGGCCTAATAGCTCACAGAGTAACCTTGAAAAAGGGTATTATGTACTAGACGGTGTGCCCCAAGAAACCAAAACAAGGACAGAAAAGGAAAGAAAAGAAACCAATGAAAACAATGCCGCCTCAGTGTGTCACACGCCGTTGTGGTAACCAAGACGAGTAAAACCCTTGCCGCAAGTTGCACCCGTTGTAATGCGTCCACTCTAACATGAAAAGTCGTAAATGGTCGTTACGCCTGGGATTGATCCCCCAAAGCCAGCCCAGCCCTGATGAATTACCTGGCAGCAGTAGCAGCATCTGCCGCTGCCTCGGTCGTCGTCCCCCCATCATCGCATCTCCTCAGGCCGCACCGTTGCTCCGTAGAATCCGCCGCCGTGGTTGCCGCCGGAGGCCGCACAGGCGAGACAAACACCGCCGCCATAGACACGCGTATGTCTCGTCCAACCAGCGCCCTCGGCATCCAGAACGCCGATAATCTCGCCCTGCACGTCGATCCCCTTGGCCCCTGCATTTGGTGGGGCTGGGGGCAACAACGGGCTCGTGGGTGGGTAGGAACTGGGCGAAAAAGTAAGATCGGCAGCATCCGAGGTGCCTTGAGACGTGGGAACACCGATGGGGAGTGTCTTGTTGTACGAGCGCCGGCGGGCAATCGACGGAGATGCTGACCGAGGAGGCAGGATGGCGCTCGTGGTCGACGACATGTAATCCGGATTCGGCTGGTGGATGAAGCTATCCTCCCCCGGTCGTGGCCGGTCGTCAAAGGTGAAGACGGCGGTGCTCAACTCGGGCGGCGTCAGAGGCGGCGCAGGAGGTGGACGCGACATGACCTGCATTGGCAACGCGTTGCCACCACCTAGCTGGTTCTGCCAGTTGGGGTTGATGACTAGTTTCTTGCCCTTGGACGACTTGTCTTCGCCAGGGATAAGGTCCTCCTGAGTGGTGGGGGGCGTAATGTCCTTCTCGTCCATTGTCCAGATGGGCCGCGACGACAGCAGTTGAGGATGCGGTGCTGATACAATATGCGATCTGCTAGTTGGGAGGATATGCCGCTCAGCACCGCGGACTTGTCGCAACCATAGGTAGAGCCTGACGACGCAGAACCGAGCAATAACAACAACTGCAAAGAGGGCGAGTCCGGTCTGGAGAGTCGCCAACGAGGGAGGTAGGTTGTTCAAGTAGTTGTGAGTTGACGTCGCCAAGGTGGTGTCGGGTGTAAGTTGCACCACGGCTCGACTTGTTACAGGCATGGCTATTAGTGGTTGAAGTATTCAAGGGAACTCAAATTGGCGCCAGTCCAGTCAGCGGGGCCACTCCTAGGACCAAAAGTCACTCTACTTTCTGCGGTCAGACGGTACTTCTGGGGGGATGCCTGCCCGTTGCGACAAGATCCTCGTATGGTAGGGCGGAGCCAAGCAAAAGTTAAGAAGGCTGGCGCTGGCGCTGGGCTGAGCAGGGTTGTCGGCCAGCTCGGATGGCGTCGATCCAGATGCGTAATAGAAGGGCGAACCTGATTGACTTGACAGATGAGGGGCGACTGAGTAAGCTCGGCGCGTCTTGAGAGAGAGTGCTTTCTCGGCGGTGGCTTGTATCAAATAGATTGAATGGCGGATGACCTCCTGTCTGTCACGGACGGAGCCCAAGGACTTGGTAATCTGCTGGAGCCGGCAACGTCCGACTTACATCAGAGCCAGATTCGTCAGACGGGGTTACAGCGATACGGATACGCAGCCAAGCGGTGCGACAAGCCGTCTCTTGGATCGAGTTGAAGTGCGTGGTGCCTGGGTCGTGGCGAAATAAGATGAGGCTGATGAGTTTGGAGAGTCGGCATGCAGATGAGTCGACGAATGCGAGTGCAGTGCGCGTCAGAATATGTATTCGAGCCGGAAGCAAGATTCGATCGATACTTGACCAGTCGGCAGCAGGGCTGGGGACACGGATCTTATATGGATGGCTATTATACAACGAACGAACTGGTAGAAGCGGACATTGCAACCAAAGCACGACATGTGCCTATCGAGCCAAGCCAGACGCATCGCTCGCTCGATGTCATCCGGGGCGAAAGTTCGCAGCGCGCAGGCCAGGATAGTACGACACCCCCATAGTGCCGTGCACACCCCAACGCTTGCTGAGTCCAGGCCAGGACAGTTGAGCAAGGACTGTTCGCGAGGGCGAAAAGGGCATGCCTCAGACAGCCTCTTTCGACGCTGCCGCCAATGGAGGCGAGCTGTGGCTTCGGCTCCGGACGTGGGTACGACGCTCCAGGACGTTTGGCTTTTAGGGGTGGCTTTGGCGAGTGGAGAGTTGTGGATTTCAAGACGGGATGCCAGGGTTCAATAGTGGCCCAAGGTGTACGACTCTACCGGGATGAGAGAGTCAAAGTCGCTCACCCTCAGAGAGAGCGTTGTGAGTTGGTTGACAGTCGCCGCTGACCCTAGCAAACTCTGAGTGATTCCATCCTCGAGACAAGGTAAAACCTGCCGAGATACGGTACAAACACAGTAATTAACCGGGATTGTCAGACGAAACGTGACGAGACAAGGCAAGACACGGGGGGGGGGGGTTGGGTTCCAAGGGCGTGAGATTGCAAGGACATTGCAAGCTGGACTGGACTGTCTCAAGCAATCAAGTCGCACAAGCCCAACTCGGTAAACCGCCAACACCAACATGCGCGCTGCGCGCAAACGTTCCAACCACCATATCCTTCCCCTCCAGCTGGCAACCACAAAGTCGGGTCGTCGAATAGAAGTCAGTGCGCCTCGGTGATGGTGTGGGCTGGTTGAAGGAAAGGGCCCGAAACTGTTCGCCCCGGGACAAGAAGCACCCGTGTCGATTGGTGGGTGCCGTCTCCAAAAGTCGTTTGCTGCAAAAGATCGGGATCCCTGTTTTCAGCCCGAGACGTCGACAGGAAGGCGTCAGAGACGCAGAAAGTTGTCTGGCCAAGTCGGCAGGTCAGGCAAAACGCTCAACGACTAGCTGGGCGTCCCTGGCCAAGATGCCCCACGATCGCACTGCAATCTGCTTCGAGCCCCGGTGACCCATCAGTTGTGCAGAATAGTTCCCTGACCAGGCCCGATTCTGGTCAGTTTGGCGAGGGAGTGACGCCAGAGGAGCAGCTAAACTGAGGATTTCAGCTGAGGTGAGCCCTACTCTAGCGACGCCATGGTCCAGAGACAGACCCCTGTTGCGAGCTTGTTCGTCGACAGGGACCGTCTCTGGGTGGCCATTGGCCACAGTGCCACGGAAGGATGGGGCAGCGACGAGCCCTGTGGCCTTTTTGGGCGGGACAAGAGAGCAGGGGTCGGTGGCATGGGATTTGGGCGAGCCTCTGAGCCTCTGCAGCGTGCGAGTCTTGCTGCAAGTATCGAACCCTTTCTGGCGAGCGGCAACGGGACTTTGGCCTCACTCCCCGAACTCGTGCGTATCCGACTGCCGGGGACGGGATCGGCCGAAATGGTGTTTGACTGTGTCAATAGACTTTGTATGGAAGCTTCGCAGGATCAAGTAGCTTCGATTAGAGCAGAGCGGTGTGTTGCTGGTGCTGCCATGGCGGCCCTTGGACATCAAATGTCCCTGCATGAGGCGCTTGGGTGTAACCTTGCGACCAGAAATAACCATGTATCACTAGACCTCATCAATGCCGACGTCCCTGGCCTAGTCGGGCCAAAGTAAGTCGTTGATATGGAGAATGTCGGCCAGGAAGAGAAAGGCCTGGTGAACGGTCCTTGGCTGGATTGCCAACTGTATCGACATTTCAGCCAGCCCGGCACAGGGCAGAGCATCACAAGAGCGTCAAGAGCGGGGCGGGGGCGTCTTGTCAATCTATCTCTGCGTCTGGCGGATAGATTGGTCGTGTCTGTGTCTTTCGACTGAGTCTGGATGGGATGGGCCATGCGTCTGGAATCCTTTGAGTGTAGTGTGGTAGCCTGGCGTCACCTTACAAGGCTTGGACGGTAGGGCGGTCTATTCCACCAAGTCTGTCGACTCTGATCTAGCCGTCGACTGACATTTCGGCCGATCCGGGCCAAGATTGACGTCTTGATGATTAGTAGTAGGTGTGTAGCAATGGAGATGCCATGCCATGCCATCTGCCTGCCGCGACAAGTTCAAGGCAACGCGATTGCCGAGCCGATCCTGAGGCTCGTCGAGATCCGCCTCCATCATGGCCATGTCCAGGCCAGGCCAGGCCAGGTCAGGTAGGCTTGCAGCAGAAAAACTAGAAAACGCACCGAAAGACAAGACTGAACTCAGATTAGCCCCAAGCCTGGTTGTGGCGCGTGGCACATAACGGGACAATTGTGCTGTTGCGCGTGGATGCTGGGATCGTCAAGTGTGGGATGATCGGGGAGGGCTCAGCTGAACTGGCTGATTGGAGACACGTGATTGGGCATGAAGGAAGGAAAGAGAGGAGCCACCATTCCTGTTTGGGGTTACAACTTGCAAGGAAACTGAGACTGACATCGCACGGGATGTCATTGGGATCTTGCCTTGTTGAAGAACCAAGGACAAGACAACAATCTTCCATCCTATCCACACTCGAGCCTCGGGACCGAAGCGATGGTGTGTGTGCCCTGCCCTGTCCTGCACCGCACCGCATTCGCTAATACCATCTCCTTCCAGAATCGGAGACCGTGGTTGTGCCCTCCACTGCGTCATGAAGCGTCGGTGGTGGCATGATATCCCGCTCGGCGGCAGGTCGATTCACATCCATCCAAGCTGATGTTGGACCTCCTTCACCAATTTTTCTGAACCAGATGCCAACTCATTTGAAGCCAGCGGATGTGATGCAGAGGCGACATGATGCGCCCATCCAACAGCCAGTCACGCGCCTCAGGGACATGCCAATGTCTCGCTTTTCCCCTGCTGGCGTCTCAGAGCTTCTCCAGCGTCTCGGTAGCGAATCATATATGGGCGATCGGCGGCGGCGGCAACCTTGCCCAGCTGACTGAAAGGGAGGAGACGGAGAAACGAGGGAGTGCGCAGTGGGCATCGGCACTCTTTGCTCCTGGGTATCGCACGCACAGCAAAGCCCAGACCCAGACCCAGACCCGTTGGCTGCACACCGCACTCTATTGTGCTGTAGTACCCCGTATCCAGCCTTCGACCAGCGGATCCTCGCCAGGCTCTCTCCCTGCCCAAAACGGATGCCTTAGCTCGCCTTCTAGAAGGTGGATGGCTTGGCAGCCCTTGCAAAGTCTCCACCAACCTTGGACACGATGGGCCCTTCGAATTGCCATGTTGGTTGCCACACTGCGCCTCCATTGCAACGCAATCTCTTTCTCAGCCTGTTTCCACGAGGGAAAAAAGCCTCTATCAAGACGAGGCCCAGATACTATGTACGCACCACCCCCATCCTCGAATACTACCCACACAAAACAAAGACGACTCCCGAGGATGCAAGGTCATGTAGGATTCCCGGTTGGGAAGGCTGGGTTAGGTTCCTTTTGGCTTTTTTTCAGCTGGGATGGGATGCGTGTTTGAGACACCATCTTGTCCTTGGCTATGCGCATGGCAAAGAGCAACGATCTTCAGATTTGCGTCGCACATGTCCTGATCGGGGTCCTTGTGGATGACTAGCCGAATCCTTAACGTTTCGACGCACGCAAGGATCATTACCAACAGATGGCACGAGGCGACAAGCAAGCAAGGAACGACAAAAGGTTGCAACAGCACGCGAAGGAAGGACAAGGGCTGGTTCTGGCTCACTCTGCATATGCATGCGGTTGGTGCGCGCGCTCTGGGGCTCCCAGGGGCTCAGAAACACGCCGACACCACTTTGCTCTACTCTACTGCCCGTCCCTGACATCAATATCGCCATTCTTGACAATGGATGCAACCAGGCTGCAGCTTGTTGCAGCCTGCAACCTCGATTTACCCGCGACACCCACGCATTGCATCGCATCAGACCAGGCCATACTGTCCGGACCTTGGCAACCAGCCAGTCTCTTTTGTCTTGATTCTCAAATCTCTTCCCCTCCCCTGGAGATGACCTGGTCTCGGTTTATACCAGTACAGGCAATGGACTCCGTCTCTCCAGGTCAGGCGAACCCCATTCTCCATGGCGATAGGACCATGGAAGTTCAACCATGTCAGCCTTGGGCATGACCGCACTCTGATTCCGCTCTTCGGCAAGACTTTTGTCGCACTAATTCTCCATTCTGGATTGCCCCTCACGTCTCCCCTCCCTCCACGTCGCATCGAAAATAGCACCTTGTTCAGCCTTACGAGTCGGCCCCCACCACCCCCAGTCGCATCCTTGTCTTTGTCGCTCACTCGCTCGTCAGCAACTTGTCTAGTTCTCCCGGTGCGTCACACGGAGGATAGGCTACGCAAAAGGAAGCCTCCTCCATGTCCAACGGTCGTCGTTGGTCTGTTTTTCCTTGTTTCAACAGCCAACCTCCGAGAATCCCGGGATATAATAGCAGCTCTGATATTATCCTCATTCGTATTGTACGTCCATCTTTTCCGTCTTGGCCACGGAATTGCCCCTTTGAGCGTTTCGCGCCGTCCCCATCCACTTCGCGTTTTGAATGATGGGCCTGGTCTTGCTGACAAGACCCTGACTTGACTTGGACTTACATGGGAGACTCCATCGAGAGGCTCTCAGCGAGGCGCATGTTTCTCGGAGCGGTAACTGCACGGCATGGCATTGGCTCGGTCGCATTTGACACCCGACCCGGGTTGACGCAAAGGTTTACGACGCCTCTTGCCCCTTTGCGCCGAATCAACTCGTCGTCCAGTCCAGCCGGCATTCAATCTCACGACAGAACGCGTCTCTCGGCGTAATGCTTGACTCAACCGTGCGCCTCTCTAATTGTGGACGATGACATTCTCGCCTTTGCGAAGGGGCCAACCAATGGCCCGCGATCGCATCTCACCGCTCGTGTCAAGCGCCGGCGCAAGCACCGACCATCCAGCCAGCCTCATGACAAGCCAAGACGATGGGGCTCCCCAGGGGTTCCGCAACGCCCGATTATGGTGTCGGCCTTGTTCGGATCGCAAACCCTGGTGCGTCACTTGGTCTAGGTCGATGTACAGTGACAAAGGCATCCGAGGTCGACGGAGGTCAACCAGTGGCTTCCTGGGTTGGCCCCGGTTGTTCAAGTCGAACTTGATGTGGTGGAAGAAGCGCGGCTTGAGACTGGTTTGGGTGGAAGGATGGGACAATTGAGTGTGGCACACCTCTGACTCAACTCACAGACATGAGGCTCAACAACACGATCAGATGATATCAAATCCACAGCGTAATTGGTTTAGTGGTAAAATTCTCCGTTGCCATTCGAGCAGCGTCGGGGAGCCCTGGGTTCGATTCCCAGATTACGCATTCTTTTTGCCCATCTATCTGGACGAGCTCTGTTTTTACAGTTCAGGTACAGCACCTTGTCTCTTCTTGTTGGTATTGTCCCATATCAGGGGCTCATAGGGCTGAGTCCTAAAGCTTAGGTAGGTACCTTTGTTCAGGGGAAGGTACTTCGACTCGGCTACTGCACCTTCCTTCCCTTTTGTCTCGCGGCAAGACAACAACAACACCAACAACACAACCCGCCGCTCTTGGCAAATGTCATCACCCGCTTCAAATTCCACTTCTTTTTCCGAGCCCTAACTGCTCTCGTCCTCACTCCGCTGGTGTAGCAAGGGATACCAAGTATAGACAAATAGCGAGGTTGAGAGGCTGGCTGACAACAACAATAAAAAAAGGGACTATTAGCCGCCGGCCGGGCCAGGGGTCAGAGCGCCTCGCAACGTACGAATAGCAGCTCTGGGATGGTTCCGACAACGCGGATATCCCCTCTTCCGGCGTCTGAGCCGTGTCTGTGTCAGTCAGCGCCCGTCCGCCATCCGTTGAGTGGCTGGCTAATATCGGGGGTGTGCCTCTGGTTTTTTGCCCTTGTGCGACATTGGACAAAGAAGAATTTGTATTTGTTGTGTGTGTCATAGAAAAAAGGAGCATTTGCCTCGCTTGCGCTTAGTATCTGTTCCGCTTTGCGCTGTGCTGTAACTGTACTGATACACCCACCCGTTTCCCGTCATATAAGTCAGAGGTTTGCAATGTCTACCACCCACGAATACTGGCCTATCGCACCCTACCCGGAGACCAATGCTTGCTTTCCCACGCCCCTCCCGCCAAGGTCAAGGTATAATGATGAATGAGACAAGACATGAAGAAAGAAAAAAAAACGAGATATGAATCCGTGATCAACGACCCAATGATACCCTCTACATGCCAACAGTCAGCTCCATTGGCTCAGCCTCCATCCCGTCCATCCCGTGCACATCCCGCTCTTCCTCCATCATCTCGATCAGGCTGTCGAGGTTGCTGTCCAGGCTCTCGCCGTCCTTGGGGTCGAGGCACCGCTTCAGCAGCCGCCTGTACTTTTCAATCTTGTCGCCCGTGCCCACCATGCTGAGCGCCTCGACGTAGTCCGTCTCGGCCTGCCGCTGCTCCGCGAGCATCTGGCTGAGCTGCCGTGCCAGGCTCAGCCTCTCTTCGTATGACTCCTCCTGCACCCCGCCGTCGCCGTTTATGCGGCTGAGCTCCTGATCAACAGATTGCTGTACGTGCAGACGATTCTGGTGTGTGATGAGCGAGAGCACCTGATGCTTTGACAGGTTGGCCTCGTTCATGATCTTGGACGCTGCGTCATCGGGCTCCAGCTGCGCCTCAACCTCTGCTATTTGTTGCCGCACCGACGTCAGCTCTGCTTGCGTGTTTGAGAGGATGCGCTTGGCCTCCGTTTCTGCCACATCCTTCTCGTGCCACTCCTCCTCGTAGCTCTTGGCCAGATCCTGAAACTTCTCCATGATCAGAGGTGATATGCGTGACTGCACCGTGTTGGCTGCCGCCGACTGGAACACTGTCGTCGGTTTCCGAGCTGGCTTCTCGACGAGGGCGTCTCGGAAAGAGGCGTGCCGTTGTGAGTCGGGGGCGAAAGGTGACGACGACCGTTGAGGCCCGCGGTCCTTTTTGGTGGCGTTCAAATCCATAATCATATCCTCCGCCCGTATGCCGTTATTGTTCGCAATGTCCGATGACGCATTGCGCCCAAGGAGCGCTCGTATACATTTCCTGGCGTTTCGGTCTGCGGCAAGGTGCAATGCCGTGTTCCCGTCGTTATCCTGGATGTCTAGTAGCTGCTGGAACGCACTCGGCTCCAACGTCTCTTGCAGCTTGTTCAAGATGTTGTCTAGGTAATACCGTGAACATGACGAGTTGAAGACCCTGCCGTTCTTCATCACAGCGGCATGATGAATCACTGTGCAGCCCATGTTGTCACGAGCATCAAACGTCTCGAAAAGTTCCTTCATCACCACTGGGAAGGTCTGCTTCTCATAACAATTGGTAAAGTTGACTGAATGCATAAAGGGGGTTTCGCCTCGGATGTTTTTGACCGTGGGAGATGCGTTGAACCGCTTCAGCTGCTTGACAACATCCACATCTCCCATGGCTGATGCCCAGTGAAGTGCAGTATGATCCTCGGCATCGATAGGCCAGTTTGGTTGAAAGTTGGGTGGTGGCTCGGGCTTTACTGCTGGTTGCTCTGTCTTACTTAGGAGGAAGTAGTCGAGAAGTTCGTCGCCGTATAGTGCATGTTGCTGTTCGGTTAGATCCTGCAAGACGTCTTCCCTTCTACGCTTCCTGCTAGTGCCCGGCACATTGGTGAGGTCGAATCGTTCATCTTCGGCCATGTATGAAGCTGACGCTACAGTGAGATTGTCTGGGGTATCCTCTTCTCCCATCAAGGTATCGGGTTCCTCAGGCACCACAGGAGCTGGTGGCGGTGGTGGAGGAGGAGGGTCTGAGTTTTGTTAGAAGACACACTTGGTGTAGCATGGTTGTTGAACATACTGTTCCATTTCGGCAGCGGAGGTCGTGCCTTTGGCCCTTTGGGCTTGCTAGTGTGCCTTGGAGCTGGAGGAGGACTTTCTGCGCCTGGGACGAATTCGAATATGGGCCGTAACCGATCGATCACGCTATGTCGCTCGGCAAGAGCCTGTCCGCTTTCGAGGGGGATCCAGGTACCTGGCAGCGGTGTCAGAAAGGGTCGCAATTGTGCCAAGGGGAAACCAACCCTGGTATTTTCCATAGCCACCTTGAATCTTCTCATGAACATCCTTTTGTACGTCTCGTTCGAGGATCCTAGTCCGAGCTGGCTTGTCAAAGCCAGCAGCCTTCAAGATGTGTGTCGCATTGATCCAATTGTCCTGCCGTCGTCGCATGACATGTTCCTTCATGTCACCACCAAACTGAAATTCATATACCGGTATCTAGAGATGGCAGCAACAATTAGTAGATGTCCCGGAAATCGGGTTGGGTGGGGTTGGTCGGCCTCGGAGCAGGCTGCATCAAGAACGTCTGATGCCCCTGATACGTCGTCAAGACGATGCAGCAGCAAGCAGCTCGATCCAATAACCGCCAAAGAATTGAATGCCAATAGAAAGACGTCGAGACTCACTCCACTATATACGGCACAGTAGATGCCTGGCCCTGAGGCGACGGCAGCGGCAGCGGCAGCGGCAGCTGCTGCTGCTGCATTGCCTTTGACCATCTCGGCGGCTAAGATGAAGCAATTCTGGAACCATACGCAGTCGCTCGGTCGGAGGAGGATGGATCAAAGGCTAGCAGGTGATGTAATGGGTCCGATGAGGCATTGACGTGAAATGCGAGGCTGAGAAGGCGCTTGCAGCGGCTCTTCGAGATCTCCAAAAGCTCTTCGTCAAAGGTGCAGTTGGCCAGGAAATGATGGCACGTCGGTGACGCGGTTCACGGTGGAGGAGACGCGCCGTTACGCGAAGCACTTTAATTGTGCCTGCCTGAGGCCTGAAGCGGTCCGTCGCTGAGTCACGTGATGCAGCTCCACGACTCCTGAAGCTGGCAGATTGGCGGACGCGCTTCGAGTAACAGGGGTTCTTTGGCAACGGTAAAGCGATATCGACGACCTCTGAGCTCCCTTTGCTACCGTTTATGGATACGGGCAGCTCCAGGCGACCTTCAACACTCCCGTTTTGCTAAACACCATCTCGAAAAGTGGCCCGGGCAAGGTTCCTGCATGCTGTGAGAGCTCGAGGAGGACGCTAGGGAAGCTCAGGGACGGACCCCATGGTGGTAGCATGCGAAGCGATTGAGACGATTCATGACCACATCGACGCAAAACGACACGGAACGATAAGGGACGAGACCATCATCAGACGCCAACATGGCTGATTCTCTGCACAATGCGCCTATAGTGCTGGACAACGGATCGGGCACCATCCGAGCCGGTTTCGCAGGCGACGACCTACCCAAGTGCTTCTTCCCGTCATGGGTTGGCCGACCGAAGCATCTAAGAGTTCTTGCTGGTGCCCTCGAGGGTGAGGTGTTTATAGGACAAAAGGCGGCCACGGAGCTGCGGGGTCTTCTCAAGATTCGGTATCCGCTGGAGCACGGCATCGTCACCGACTGGGACGACATGGAGAGGATCTGGGAGTATGTGTACGGAGAAGGACTCAAGACTCTTAGCGAAGAGGTTCGTCAGAGGTGTTCTACTGCCTAGCTGATACTAACTCTGTACAAGCACCCTGTTCTACTGACGGAGCCTCCTCTGAACCCCCGGAGTAATCGCGACACCGCTGCCCAGATCTTGTTCGAGACATTCAACGTCCCCGCCCTTCACACCTCGATCCAAGCTGTGTTATCACTATACGCCAGCGGTCGTACAACGGGTATCGTTCTCGACTCGGGTGATGGTGTTTCTCACGCAGTGCCGGTTTACGAGGGTTTTGCCATGCCCAGCAGCATCCGCCGTATCGACGTTGCTGGACGAGACGTGACGGAATATTTGCAGACGCTGCTACGAAAGAGCGGATATATCTTCCATACGAGTGCCGAGAAGGAGGTTGTGAGGTTGATCAAGGAGAACGTTTCATACGTTGCCCATGACCCAAAGAAGGAGGAGAGAGACTGGGCCGGTGTGAAGCCTAATGATAGCAAGTTTGCCGAATATGTGCTGCCTGATGGCCACAAGCTCAAGGTAGGCCTTCTTCACTCATCTGCTTGGTGGCAACTAACAAAGGGTTCAGATTGGCGCAGAGCGGTTCAGAGCCCCTGAGATCTTGTTTGACCCTGAGATTATCGGTCTCGAATATCCCGGTGTCCACCAGATTGTCGTCGATGCCATCAACCGAACAGACCTGGACCTCCGGAAATCGCTCTACAGCAACATTGTGCTTTCAGGAGGCAGCACGCTCACCAAGGGCTTTGGTGACCGTCTCTTGACGGAGCTGCAGAGATTGGCTGTCAAGGATATGAGGATAAAGATCTTTGCGCCGCCTGAGCGCAAGTACTCGACATGGATCGGAGGCAGCATTCTAGCCGGTCTGAGTACGTTCCGAAAGGTATGGCACATCCCAAGTTAACTACACACCCTCGCTTCCTTGAGCATGTTGCTGACTTTTTAGATGTGGGTGAGCATCGACGACTGGCACGAGAACCCCGACATCATCCACACCAAGTTCACATAAACACGCCCTACTGCGTACACGTACCTACTTTCATACTCCCCCATCTTCATGATGTGGCCCCAAAGACGAAATCGAAGTAGCCGACCGGGAGCACGCTAACCCATTGTCCCTCAACTCTCTCGACCTCGGCCCCATTCCCATTTACGATCGAGATGACCTCGCTGTGATGGATGTCGACATGCCCGCGCCGGCAAACCCGCCATATTCTCCTCCCCCCCACCCTTCCTTCTCCCTCTCATGTCAATAGTGTGGTACATTTGAGCGAATGCCCAGTCCTTCAAGTGGCACGGAATGGAAAAGTCATGTAGGCGTGCAGTGACATGACCGCAGTTGTAGACGACATTTGCCAGATAGAGGAAGCTTAATGATACCCCGATGTATTGAATGTTGCGTCTTTCCATGATGATATCTGACTGATGTTTCGGTGTGTATAAGAGATGTCGGTATTGCCGATGATCTGCTCTTGGAATTGGATTGGTCACGGACGACGGTAAATGTGGACAGTCGCTTAAAGCGATTCAGCTCGCCACGACGCGATAGTTCACTTGGCGGTCTATAGCGAGACCTCGCTAAGAAGAATTGTGCTACGGGGTGAAGCTGAAAACGACTCGACTACTGGATAAACTCTGGCAGACTCAGCTGTGATGTGTGTAAATATCTCTTAACCGACGGTGGCTCGTGTGTGTGGGAGAGGCGTCTGGATAAGGGCACACCACTTTTAATCGTGATAACAATGTCATGATAAAACCTGAGCTTGGTTGACTAAAAAGATGAAATAAGTCAAGGGTTGATTGATGAAACTTTTGTAGCATATAAAGAGCAATTGCTCGGGGTATAGTAATCTTGACCAAAAAACAAGCGCCCTATAAGACGATGAAAAAGAAGGTGATGCCTCCAATCTCAATACCCTTCCCCCATTGATTCCCTCCTCCCCCAAAACGCCAAACGCTAGAGTTGATTATCGTGTGTCTCGTACATGTTGAAATTATTTCCTCCCCTTCTGTTTTTCTTCTTTATGGTGTTGCTCTAGTCTCTGCTAAAGGTGCTGCTGACTCGGGCCCACAACTTGGCCTTGGAGCTCAAAGACGAGTTGTCGTCGCTCGCGCTGGTGTCATCAGAGGCAGCGTCGCTATCCTTGCGATGGTAGACGTTTCCCGCACCGCCGATGCCCACGTGGCCAGCCGCTAGGTGGTCACGGGCGGCGATGCGGTCGTACTCCTCGTCGAGGGAGATGGGAGGGTGCTCGCTCGCCTCGTGGGCGTTGCCAGCTCCGCCGATGCCGCTGAAGAAGCGTCGTGAGGGGGCAGTGGCAGAGGTTACGGTGTGAGAGGTGGTTGAGGGCTTGTGGGAGGAGTCCTTGGCCCGTCTGATGTTGCCGTAGCCGCCCCGACCAGAGCGGACGTAGGCGTTTGTGGAGGGGGATGGCTCTGTGACGATGTAGTTTGGCATTGTGACGGTTGGGTGATTTTGAGTCAGGTGTTGTAGTGTGTGAAAGGTAGTTGAGAGAGCAACTGAAGAGTCCGATTCAATGCTTGTATATCAGGTGTAAGAGAGTATAGTAGAATGTCTGAGGAATGCGAATATTGTCATGATGGATGGGCCCTTTATAACACACAACAAAGAGGTCACACAACCAGCTCAAGCTTTTTTTTCCAGCTCACCCCACAAATGGAACCCGCCGTGTCTCCTTCTTAATTCTCTTCTTTCCCCCGCATTTCGATCGTGACTGTCGTCATCCGGTTAGGAGGCATTTTCGGCGTCTCATGACAGCACGACCAACAGCTAAGGGGAGAAATGGCGCTGTCACGCGCACTGCACGTTCCTGGGCCGCTCCAGTTTCTCCTATGTAAAAGTTACCCCATAGAAACCCAGACTCGGGTCTAGCGGCGCTTGGCCGGGCCGTGATTGGCTGGGACGCGCAGGGAAGGATCCGCGGTCGATTAGTCCATGTCTTGGACGACATGCCACGAATGCTTCGTTTTTTTAGAGGGCATGCGGCGCTTGACCAAGTCCCATGTGAGGTGTTGTGTTTTTCCTTCTCTTCTTTGTGGCTTGGCGATCAAACCACCGAGGTCATGAGAATCGGCCCTATGGATGGAAGTGAGAGGGGGTTTGCGAACAACCAAAGTCCAGTTGCAAAAGGGGGCGGGAAGCTTTTTTCTGTCTTGAAACTCAATGCTTTCCCATCAACAATGCTAGCCAACGGCTCCTCCCGCCCCTTCTAAAGAGCATTGCGAGCAAGTCGGAAGCGAAGCTTGACTCCGTACTGACATTGTCTCAAAAGCTCCTCTCCCCCCCCCCCCGTTCTTCATATCAGATCTCACGCCCTTTAATCACCAATGCTAGATCCCCGCCCCGGTTCCTGCGTCCAAATCGTTCAGTTACCCCAGATCTTGGCGCTTTTTCGAGTTTGCCGCGAGCATGGGCAAAGATCAAGCCGTTAGGTAATTGATCGAAGCACCTAGGCCTGGGCCATAAGGCTCTTCGGGCTCCGGTACGTACTGTAGACTACCGTCTGAGAGGAGCTATCCATCAGGAGCTATGATGAGACGAGCTGCCGTCTTTAGACCCGCTTCTCATGATGCTGGGGAAGCTCGTGATGTTCTTGCCTAGTCCGCGCAGCTCTATAGATGAATGCCTGTCACACTCTATCTGTGACTTGCCCCGAAGGAGCAACTCTGCGCTAGAGTAGCAACGTGATCTAGTCCGTCTCTGATACCACTGGTGGCTTTGAAATTCCATCTAGAGGTCTGAGTGACACTGTTGCCCATCGACTGTGACATATTCCCCCCTCAATCTCATCCACAGCCAAGTATATCGGAAGAGGCCAACACACGGAACCTTCTACTGGCCTTTCACGAACTCCATTATTCCAATGACCAAATAGATCAAACTCGTAGCATCAAGCTCCCCAATGGACCCCTCAGTAAATTGGGCTAGACGAGTCTGTAACCATGGTGAGGTCACTGTGACAGAAGGTGTCTTGCGCCATCTGGGGCATCATGCCGAGGGCCGACCGTTTCCAAGATGGTACTACTATCATTAGATTTGAGCAATGCTCTGTTTTCTGCCAACTGTAGCTGAAATCAAGTTACGCGTCATGGGGATTGCTGCAAGAAAATAGATACCTGTTCCAGAGATGCACTGGAGCTGCTGTTCCCGCATTTGCCCAGCAAACTGGCTTGCAGGAGCGGACCTTTCAGAACTCGAGCCATCACTTCAATATACCCCCTGGAACGAGAATGCATTTATTCTTGATCCACTTGAAACAGGCCAGGGTCAATTCGATCGCCAAGAGGCCTTTCATTCAACGCCATGCCAAGATATCACCACGTGGAACCGAGCAAGGGCAGCATTTTAAGCCCCAGCCAAGACGGGCGTTGATCGATAAACGACAAAAGATCAATTACACGACTATATATAGCTCTAGCAATACGCCCAGCCGCGAGCCATGGCTCTAATCGTTCACCAAGCAAGTGACCCCCTTGTCTTGCAAGTGGAGGACACAACTGTGAAGTAATGAAACATGATAACATCCAGAGAGATAAATCACCAGCCATGCCAGGCTGGCTAAGCAAGTACTTTCCATCCAACGCCAGGAACATGTTCGTTGTTCCTCCTAATCCCAAAAAGCAGACTGCAAGAGATTCAAATTCAGTGGCCACCATGGATCTCTGATCTTATTAGATTTGCATTGTGGCACATCTCTTATTTGCCCATGCTCATCCAGCCAAACATGCCGCATGCAACAGAGAGAACAAGGAATGTCAAGATACCAGCACCGGCCTTGTCGGCAGTAGTAATTGGCTTGTAGTGCTTGCCAGGCGTGGTGCCTCCGTTGCCAGCGTTGGGGTTGCCCTTGGAGATGCCGCCGTTCTTGGCCGTCACAGGAGGTTCGGTGTGCTCCATGAGCAACGACGACACGGCGGCGAGGACGTTCATCTGCTGACCAGCACCCGTCTTGCCGTCATACTTGCCCGATGACCACTTGAAACCACAGGCACGTCCAGTAGTACCTCCAGTGCACTGCTTGACGGCTGCTTCAGCCGATGTTTGAAGTACGGGAAGAATCTTGTCCGAGACGATGGGGGCGAGGTGAGTAACTTGAGACATCCAGCGGTGGACGTAGCCCTTGAACGAAAGCATATCGGTGGTGCAGGTGCCGTGGTTTTCGCAGGCGATCTCGACAGCAACGCCGTCAGGGAAGAAGTTATCGAGGGTGGAATCTACGAGCTTGGTCACGCGTTGCTCCCACTTCTTCTCGCCGTCGGTCTAGAAAACAGTGAGCAATTGTTGGACAAACGTAAATGTTGCTCAACTTACAAAGTTGTACATGAAAGCAGCACCCTGCAGGAAGACGCCGGCGTTGTAAGAGAACTGGGCCTTGTTGATATCTGTGCAGTTGGTCTGGACGTGAGCTCCGTCATAAATCTTGTAGGTAGTGGGATCAAGCAATCCAACGCTCTCCATCCAATCCCACGTCTTCTCGGCCCAGTCGGAATATGTTGTGTTGCCAGTGTAACGAGCGAGTCGAGCGCCAAGGTTGAAGAAGCAGCCGTTGGCAATGCCTTGAATCAAGTCAGTAGAGTATACCTAATATTTTGGTAATCCAGGTACTGACTGTTCTTGTAGTCATAACCGTTATTCGTGGGAGGAATCTGCCATCGGAGACCTCCATTGCAAGTCTTGTCGTGTCGATCGGGAGCTGCCTGGGTGTTGAAGACAGCCTGGGCGAGGGCCAGCCAGCCAGGTCTGTCCTCTGGAGGGTTAGGGAACTTGAGTTCGGCAGCGAGCATAGCTGACATGCCCCAGAAACCTTGATCGTCGTTTCCGAGGGACAAGGTGACGTTGCCGGGTTGGTAGTCGTGGTCATCACCAGTCTGGAACTGCATGGCTTGAATCACCTTTGCGTTGTAGGTGGCATCGCCGGTGCACTTCCAGTAATCCATATACGTCCCCCACATGGCACCGCCTTCCCACCAGTAGTAGTCACCATTGGGAGGAGGGCCGGGGAGAATACCAGGGATACCACCTGGGTCAAGGCCATGATAGTACTCGATCAAATCAGCAGCGACTTGCTTGGCCGTCTTCTTGATGTTATCTGGAGCAGTACAAGTTAGTCCCGCGCTGCAGGGCCCGTCAGGTGGTGTGAATGCGCACCGGTGGAATCAATGCTGTATTGTGACTGAGCACCGACGAGGCCGGTGGAAGCGAGGAGCGCGGCGGTGATGCCAGTTGCCAGAAAGGACTTCATCTTGAGAAGGGTGCTCTTGTATGTTCAAGCGATGGGCTGTCGAAAAAATGAAGAACTGAAATGACGTGAAAGCGAGTGTTGGGCGCGCCCGGCGAGGGCGATGAGATGGTGGTGATGCAATCGAGGCGAGCTGGGACAAGATTAAGGCGATATGAACCAGTCGACAAGCCGAAACGAACGACGGAGTAAATTTTGTATTATTAAATGCCAAAGACCAGGCAAAAGTCACACGCCAAGGGCCAAGATTGGTGATGTCGATGCGTGGTGTTGATGAAGAAATCAAGTCGAAAATAGATGGATACAGCACAGCACGCCAAGTTGCCAAGGAAGGAACGGGCGACGGGTGTGGGTTTGCAAGGGATTAAGGGAAGGGAGGGCGAGGGAAGGAAGGAAGGGGGAGGGAGAACTGACGCAGATGCAACTTGCAAGGAGAGACAGACAAGGAACCTGAATTAATTGTGGAGCTAACACCAAAGAGCCCAAGAGGAGGGTGAGACGGCAAGTTGAGTGGCTGATGGCTCGATCCACGGGGTGGGCTCTAGCTCGGGAAGCGTCTCATCAGGGCGTCAGTCGCTATTTTTTTTGCGGGCTGGGCGCGCATTGCATTGGACCGTGACGATACGAGCTTTTCGATTTTGGGTGAAACTCAGGGGTAGCGTCCATTGCTAGTTGTGTTGTGTTGTCCAGCCGCTGGTGGCAGTGATGATGAGGTGCGTCTGTTCCTGACAGGACGGTGATCATCTATGCCGTAGTGTTTGCCTCGTACATATCCGTACAATTGTTGCTGACCACCTGCTGAGACGTTCCTCATGGAATGAAGGTTCCCACCCTCGAGAATGTCCCCGTCCCTGCGGCGGAAATCGGCTATGCCGGAACGCGATGGGAGAATCCTATCTCATTAAGCCATCCATCCCAAATGGGCCAAACTCGTCCGTTGCATCCCGTGCGTGGATAAATCTGGGCCCAAGTACCCGCCAACTGTCCCCAGAGCACTCTCTATCCTAATCGACATTGATTTTTGGTGTTTTGGCTTCTCTCCCATCTGTTGCCTTCTCACCATCGCCTTTCGCGACTCTCACAATCAGCAGATGTCGTTCGTCTCGTGAAAACCACTTCTGCCCTGCCAAGGCGCTTATCGGCACTTACATCCGATCCACGAGCCATCGCTTGGCATGCCAAGGAGGCCAAGGAGCCAGTCTCGCTTGTCCCGTCCCGCCTTGCAGGCCGTTTGCTGGAACAATCGGGTGCAACATAAGCAAGCAGCTTATCGATAAGACAGGGATTGGCACGTGATTCTGGATAGCTTCAATTTCACGAATTCAATTCGTATTCGACTTTAATTGGTCACGAGTCTACAAGAGAGGTAGTCATTGTACCTGTTCGTATCAATAACCTATACGAGTTATTACTCTGTTCTTGGTGGCTTGGAGTCAACACCTTGAAAGTTGCTCTCACCCATGACATCACAAGTTGGTGGTAAGTAGGCAACGTCGGTAGGCAGCTGTTGCAAGTGAATGTTTCTTTCCGAGTCTTGATACTTGAAGTACATCTAATATCCAAGCGACTTTCTAACCATATTGATCGGCTGCTCCCCCTTGCTTCTCCTCTCCAAGTTGTACGTCAAGATCTTGAACACCCGCTCATACACGTGGTTCGAGTTTCCAGCGCAGTGCGGCGTGATAATGACATTCTTGTAACCCCAAAGCTTGGAATCAGAGGGCAGCGGCTCGGGATCCGTCACATCGAGAGCAGCTCCTCGGATCTGCTCCGTGTCTAGCGCCGTGATGAGATCCTCAGTGTTGATAATGGGACCTCGTCCGGCGTTGCAAACATAAGTTTTCTTCTTGCTTAGGAGCGCAAACTGCTCCTTGGAGATCATGTTTCGCGTCTGCTCTGTTAGTGGGAGTAGAATGACGAGAAGGTCAAGATCCGAGGCCAGGAAGTCGTTGAGCTGGTCTTTGCCGTGGAACCACTTGCTGGGGAGCAGACCGTCAGGATCGCCAAGGCCAGTCTCGACGAAGCCATCATCCTTCCGTGACTCGGCAGTAGCCCGCTCATGCAGGGTGTATGCATGAACATCCATGCCGAGAGACGTGGCGATCTTGGCGACTTGGCGGCCAATGTTTCCGTACCCCAGGATACCACTAACATGTTGGTCAGAAGAGGCGCAACTGACCCGGTTTCAGATCAGATCACTTACACCTTCAATCCCACAGAATCCTCGGTATCTTCATCCGATTCAGGGTCCACCCATTTACTCTGCTTCTGAAGGTCGAGGTAGTGGGGGACTGGCCATGTTAGCTGGGCACTCTATTTTGAAGAAGAAGCATACTAAAGTGTTGATGTGCTAGCCATGTAGAAAACACCCATTCGGCCACCTGAGGCCTATTATCGTCAGAACTTGTACTCTACATACAGCCAAGCAGGGCAGCATACGCATGGGAGCCGTTTGATGTGGAAAAGGCGATCTCAGTCTCCTCGAAAAGAGGGAGACCAAAGATCTGGGCGCAGCCGGCGCTAAGAAGCTGTACAAACTTCAAATTAGGCACCAACTCCTTAGGAGGGAACGCCTTCCACGTGAAGAGGGCCGTCGTTCGCTTCCACACGTCGGTGGGCACTTCTTTGGGCACCTCGAGCGCATACAGTCCTGTAGGGTATGTTATGACTTCGATGCTAGGGTATTTCTCCTTGAGATGGTCGAGCCATTCTGTCTTAGGGACAAAGGGCGTGATGATGAGAAGAACTTCGGGCGAGCTCATGATGGAGGATAGCGAGCTGATACAACTTGAATCGGTAGTGGTGATTGATGAGGTGACATTGTCTCAACACAAATATATAAACCCTATACTGCTCTTGACTCAGCCCTCAGAAGTCATACAAAGATACGTTTAACTGACTCTTCTCAATTGCCAAGTCTCGATTCTGATAAGCCCATAGAGAAGTCATCTCCGGATTTGACTCGGCCATGACTCGGCCCATGGCTGTCGCGACTTGGAGCTAGACCCCCACGCCTTGAAATGCGGGGGATTAGCGGAGACGACGATGCAGTAAACCGGTGACGTGCATTCTGGGAAAGGTTTTGCGCGTCCGCAGTAGCGTAGCCGATATTGTTGTGTGGGTAATGGTATCAGAGATGTCAGGGGTGCTAAGGAGCCAAAGATGCGAGGGCTATGTCGAGAAACAACGGCACTGACGATGAGAACAAATATACGCAATGGAGTTTCTGTTCGTTTTCTAGACTTTCTTCGCAAGATGCTACGAGAAGCTTCAAGTTCATATGTAGATAGGATCTCAACGGCAACACATCGAAAGTTGCTTTCATGGCACAACAGTTTCTTGTGCACATACGTACATTTGGCAAATGCCAGTCTAATTTCTCAATATAGAGTCTTTGGCGATCTATTGAACAGTTTCTATAATGTTGCGCATCTACTCCGCCGTCTGGTACTTTACAGCTTGGGCAGAATACCCGTCTCTGTCTGGAGTATCGATAGATGACCCTTGTTGACATCCTTAATGGTCTTGCATCTAGCACCTGGTTAGTACTTGTGTCGTTAATCTGGGTAGGGGTAGTCCTACTCACCCTGCCAGAGCCATGGCAATCTTGAGCTCGTTGTGGAGGAGGTCCATAGCTAACTCGACACCCCTAGACCCTTCATCCTGTTTCTTGGTCAGTCTTTGCACTCATTGTGGTCGTTCTAATAACTCACTGCTTAGCCCCGGATGGGAATGCGCCCGGCAAAGCAAAAGTCGCCACCTACGGCAATCGCCTTGAAGATGTCTGTTCCACGTCAAATTCCACCACCCACGGCGATCTTGACCTTTCCCTTTGCAACAGGAGCGCACTCTCGAGGGGCGTCGGGAGTATTTGGTACACCATCAAGTTGCCGGCCGCCATGGTTCGAGATGAGGACTCCAGTTACGCCGTGCTGAATGGCTAGGGCGACATCTTTCGCGGTCTATACTATTCGCACGTTAGCGATTGCTGCATCACAATGATCATGGGTATGCCTGCCTCCTTTGAGACCAATGTCGAGCTTGGTGGCACTCTTGACCCAGCCCATGGAGTCCTCTTCAGGTTGGTGTTGGCTACCCATGACATCCTTGCTGCACGACGACAAGTTGGACTCCTCATCATAACTCAGGTCTGCGGCTTGGTCCACCAGATTGCTAAAGTCGACACCAGGGAGAATTTCGGGATATCCTATGCCTTTGAGGATGCCAAACAAATTGCGATACTAGTTGAGTCGTCGCCCCAGAAGCGGAGCGTCTACCGTCATCATAATTGCCTTTCATCCGGCTTCTGTAGACCAAGTTAGTGCCTGCGAACAAGTCGTCTCCTCACGGTAGCGCACTCTCATCTGGCTCGAGGATTTGAGGATGCTAAGCTGCATGATATAGGGATTGCTCTTCTCCTCAGCAATCACATCCTCCACCGAGCAGGTGGCATACACTGACAAGGCCATGGGGGTGCCAGTCTCGACCGCAACTCTTGACCTTGCCATCTCTCTTTCGGGATGAGCCAACTTGTGGGTGGCCGCTGGCGAGAAGTCAAAGGGAAAGGTCACCTTTGTGCCGAATATCTCGGTCGACGTATCGAGATTGGACACATCTTTCGCATCGTACCGCAGTTGGCCACTTTGACAAGACGAAAGAATCGTGCGACTTGAGTGTGATTGACGGCTTACGATCATCTGATGATTGCTCCATTCTAGTTATACCTCCCTGCGCCTGTTGCGCTTTATCCAATCACGGCCCTGCTTGGGCCGAGTCAACTGGTGGTCTTGGGGTGACTCGGCCCTTTGATAACGTTCAGATGGGAGATGTTAGCGTGGGAGAGATGCGGGGCATTAGTGTTGCGTGAAAGATCCGTAGTTTAGCTTTAGCTCCTTGTTCTTATCGTTGAACAAGGTTATGTCTTTCAGATGGTTTCCGCCTGGCTGGGGATGCCTATCTTGGATACCTCGGTCAGACGGCATTATGGGCATGGTGACTAGTGCTGGAGGCAAATGATAGTAAGAGTCATGTTCGCTTGACTCAGCTCAAAATCAATGTCGTGGGGATCAGGGCTTGGCAACTGTATATATGCTGCTGTTAGTGAGAGTTGAGTATATGTTCGACATTAGCTTCAACAGTTAGCAAACCAAACTAAGCATTAAAGAACTTAGTCTAGCTGTAGCCATGGATTCATCCGTGTCCCAACCTCGGGGTTTCTTTAAGAATTGTCGAGTGTACATTCTAGCAACCGTTTCTCAAGCCTGGTGTCAGGGACCGCTTTGCTCTGATCTTTGCTCTCATGCTCTGATAGCAGCTTCCTGGAACTAACTTGATCGGCAAGTACATTAAAAAATCTATGTAGACTATCAACTGGCTGTTGTCGTAGGATACTATGTCCCGCAGATCTTCCAAATCGCTGGTCCGTCTTGAGCTGAAGTTTCTCTGTTCGCCGCTGTAATCTATGGCATTGTGAAATTGATTTTCACCGCGCTCTCTCTGTTGTTTGTCATTGACAAGATTGGGCGATGGTGGGCGCATGTTGGCGGTGGAGTCTGGATGTAAGTGACTGGCCACAGGTCCATGATGATGTTTGTTCTGGTTTCAGTTTTGGCAACTCATCCTCCTAAGGAGGGTGAAGGTGTCTTATCCGCGTCCATCGCCATGTGTGTCCTCATTTACCTTTATGCGATTGAATACACAGGCTCATGGGGTTTTGAGCAAGGCCTCCTGTTCTTGAACCATGGATCTTCTGCTGACCTTCAAAGTCCTTGGATTTATGCTGGCGAGATCTTTCCAACTCACGTCCGCTCGTACGGTCTGTATTTTGGGATGAGTGTGTTGACCTTTTTCTTCATGAAGGAGACTAAGGGCCTGACACTTGATGGGATTGATCAACTCTTTGGGCTCTCCAATATGGAGCAGTTCCATAACGATGTTGAGAGGAGGATAACAAAGCTAGAGACGACGAGTGTTGAGGAAAAGGGGGGTGCTAAACAGGAGGAGGCCAAGGAGAGGATATGATGGAGCTTCGCTATTCTCTTGATGAAAGAGTCGGAATACAAGAGAACTGAGCCTTGTAATTGTACCTCGAGATTGAGATATATGCGACTCGAATCAGTTTAGTTTGAGGCGTAAATGTATGGTTGGCGAAGTGGGTTTCCGTCGCGGTACCTTGCATGGCCCTGAAACTTTCTGTGTGCAGACCAAATACAAGTGTCTCTGTCTGAGAACTTGGTTGAATACTGGTAGAAAAGTAATGAAATATAGTGAAGCTTCCCAAATACTCGAAGAAATAATTCTACGATCCTACCGGTTCTTGAGAGCTGTGAATTGGCATCATCACGCCGCGTCTCCCATACTGCGTAAGCTCGGCTCGGCGCGACTTTATCCCACCACTGTCTACCTAGCTCCACCAATCAGCGCGTGGACCCTGCAGCGCCTCAGCTTCAGGGGACGCTTTTAGTTGACTTGTCCTTTCTGATTGCGGCCGTGGATCCCGTCGCATTCGAGGCGACCCAGAACCTACGACATTCATTGGGAATTCTCCTCCACCCAGCACACGTGGCCGATAACCGATTGGAATAGCTTCCAGGCCACTGAGACCCGTTTCAATTGCTTCTTCCAAGTGTCACTCCTTTAAAGAGGCATGCGGTGCTGAGAACTGACTGGCGCTCGCTCTTTGTCGATAAGCGACTCCTGGACGCTTTGCGACCACTTTGGAACCAAGACGATCACGACCCCACGACCTCTTTTTCCGAATCCATTGTATATACATGAAAGCTAGCAGGGCTAGGAATCTTGGTTAACATGATGAACGGCGTTGAGAAGCCAGTCCTCGACGAGGACGCCTTTGGCGCAAAGGCTGGAAGCATGGTCAGCGCCTTTGATGCATTCCGTACGTCGTCTCTTGCTTCCGGACGTTGCCTGCGCTGACATTGAAACAGCCAAGTCGAAACCTCAATATATCCAACGAACTTCGGGCGGCGGAAAATGGACAGTCGCCGTGTCCATCATCTCCCTGATCCTCATCTGGGGTGAGGTCGCCAGGTGGTGGCGCGGCATCGAGTCTCACAACTTTGAGGTCGAGGCGGGCGTCGGTCGTGAGCTGCAGATCAACCTCGACATTGTGGTGCGCATGCAGTGCGATGACATTCACGTAAACGTGCAGGACGCATCGGGCGATCGAATCATGGCGGCGAAGCGTCTCCATCGCGACAAGACCCTCTGGTCCCAGTGGGTTGACAGCAAGGGTATGCACAAGCTTGGTCGGGACAGCCAGGGTAGGGTCGTTACTCAGTCTGGCTGGAACGACTTGGGCTACGAGGAGGAGGGTTTCGGTGAGGAGCACGTTCACGACATTGTTGCCCTCGGCAGGAAGAAGGCCAAGTGGGCAAAGACGCCCAAGGTCAAGGGCCATGCTGATAGCTGTCGTGTCTATGGAAGCTTGCACTTGAATAAGGTGCAGGGCGATTTCCACATCACAGCCAGAGGTCACGGATATATGGGCAATGGCGAGCATCTTGACCACAAGAGTGAGTTGTGTGACGGGAGACGAAGCTGACGTTCTATGCTGACAATCATTCAGACTTTAACTTTTCACACATCATCTCCGAGCTGTCCTATGGCCCCTTCTACCCCTCGCTTGTCAACCCCCTCGATGGCACTGTCAACGCCGCCCCGGACAACTTCCACAAGTTCCAGTACTACCTCTCCATTGTGCCTACTGTGTACAGCGTGGGATCCAAGTCGATTCTCACCAACCAATACGCCGTGACTGAGCAGAGCAAGGCTGTCAACGAGCACTACATTCCTGGAATCTTCTTCAAGTACGACATTGAGCCTATCCTGTTGACGGTCCACGAGAGCCGCGATGGTATCCTGACCTTCCTGGTCAAGATCATCAACATTGTGAGCGGCGTGCTCGTCGCTGGACACTGGGGGTTCACCATCAGCGACTGGGTGAAGGATGTCATTGGCCGAAGAAGGCGCAGCAACGGTGGAGTTGGTGTCCTGGGAAACAAGGACGGCCTTGATGAGTAGATTGCCGTTCTGACAATGACCTACTGTATTAGAACCGCATGCAATGGGAGAGCCAAGAAGAGGGAGTTTGGGCTTGGAGGTTGTGCATATATGCAGCTTTGGAGTTTGGGTTAAAACATGGGGTTTGGTTTCAGCATTATAAAGAGGATTGACAACCATTGCACGCGCCATGATCGATTGTTGACCTGTTGACAGCCAGATACGAGTATGTCGCAAGCATATTGCGAGTTCGAGGTGAGTGTCCTTTGATGCGGCAAGTGTGGCTTTGAGCTTAGCTCGTACCCGTCTCATCGCCTATTGGTAAGCTCCCTGCAGCTCAGTTGAGGCTGAGTTAAAAGTGAATGGCCTCTTTTCAGTATCCCAGACTCTGTCAACTAGCACCAATGAAGCGAGGCGGTGCACTTTCGCCCCGTTATCGTTGTATCAAGCCACCGTCATGCTGGCGTGCAGCACGATGAAAGGAAACGGGCAGGCATGGAATATTCCAGTCATGGGGACAAGCTGCATCAGACACGGCATAGCGCCGTACTACGGAGAAAGGCCCATTGTGGCCAGACCCTTGAGGCACCAGGGCATCTCGTAAGGCTAGCTAGGTAGCTTCGCTCGGTTCCTGTCAGTCGGTAGTAAGAAAATTCCCATCCGGACTGGCCGGGTCGTCACCATCATGTGGCACAAGACAAAGGGAGTCTGGTGACTCAAAGGTTAAGGGTCTGCGTAATCGTTGGGATTTCTGGTAATATGCATGCCGGCAACCGAAAGCGGAACCGAGTCGAGTCCAGACGATGTGATGTCCCCTCCATTATTTCTTTTGGAATTTCGTTTTGGTTCCTTGGCCTGTATGAGTTGTCCTTGAGGCGAACGGGGACCTTGGACTGGAAGAAATAAGAACCAAGGACGGATCGTGTTTCTGTTCTTTCGACTCGACATGACGGGGCAGGGGTTTCAAGTGGTGGGGCATACCCATGGCAGACTATGACGACACCGGCATAAAAGAAAAAAAAAGAATGGAAGTGGAGGGTGGGGTTTTCCATCCTGAGCATGTTAGTGACGAAATGTTCCATCCATGGGCCAAGGACGAAGAGACGATGGAGGCCAAGGTCAAGGTTCGTTTCGGTCCGGAGCGTGAAAGAAGGGAAGCTTCTTTTCTTTTTCCGCCTCATCCCGTTCCTGAAGCTGAAAGAAAGAATGCGGGAACTGTCCCTGTCGATGAAGCGCGATGCACTTGGCTGGGTCACCAGGCTCCCCGAGTTTGACTCTCTAGATCCTGAGATGGAGGGCACCTACGAGAGACAATGGGACCGACTGAGCGACCCATGTGATGGGGGGCCTTTGAAGAGCTTGTTTCTTTTTTCGTTACTGCCCTCAACTTTCAGGTTTGTTGGGCTTGCGCTGAGACAGGAGCCACGCTGGCAAGGCTGGGCCTCTTTGACCTGGTTTTTAACCTCAAGCAGGCGTCAATAACCAGGTGGAACAAGGGGTCAGCATTGGAGTTTCGGCTGACGAGTGAAGCCCAATCAACAAAGGAATCCGGGCCACGAATGCTGCTGTTTTGTTGTTGTCTAGGTACTTCGTAGTCTGCGCCGAGTCAGTCTCTATCCGAAATGACAACCAAGCAAACTCCAGGTTTTCCCTGGCACGACGTGTAGATCCCCATCTCAGAAGATTCAAGCCCGAGATGCCGTTTCTTTTGACACCCTACTCCTGTCTGTGTCCCAATCACCGCGAGTACCGTCCAGCGACCAAGCCAGAGAGCCCAACGAGAAGCTCCCCTTGCTTGCATCTCTCGCCCCGGGGTAAGGTTGCATGCATGGCTGGCTCAGCCAAAGGCTTGATTGGGCCCTTGGCTGCCTGGCCTCGACGCCCAGCTCATCAGCCGGGCAGAACCAAGAGACATTCTACCATCCATCTCAGGTCAACGGCCAATCCCATGGCCTCCCTCATTGCACGGTAGCATCATCTTCCATCATAGCCACTGCGGGCCTTTTTGTAGGCTTGCTAGGCCGCGAAACGCCCCCTGCAAGTCCCATCGCCGCCCACTGGAGCGTGCTGTGCTTCAGGGCTCCACTCCCGCTGGTCTTCAGGCCGGCCCTGCGCCGGGTTAGGCCCCACGCCCCGCCTGGCCTGGTTTCTTGTTAGACCAGACCAGCTTTCCTTTCCGGTTCCTGCTCGACATCCATGCTCATCACTCACATCCACCACTACGACATCTCTCTTCCGTCATCGTTCCCAACTGTTCCTCCTTTCCCCTCATACAAACTCTAGATTTCGCTGTTTCTGCACTTTGAGCGTTTCCCATCAAACCCTCGATTGCCTTACCATCCGTATATCGAACCGCCTTCTTTTGCTTGACTCGTATTGCAACTACACCACACAGCCCTCATCTGACCCCCCCTGTCATCCCCCACAATGGGTGAAGTCTACAGAGACACTCGCGTCTATCGTGAGTGGGATCGGGATGACAGCTCCTCGGACGACGAGCGCGTTCGAAAGACCACAATCCGACGATACAAGGTCGCACCTAGTAGGACTGATCGAACCGACCGAGTATCCGAGTTTGACGACGGACGCTCCCGCGTCTCCCATTATGGTCGCACCTCGGGTGATCTGCTCGAGGAAGACCGTCGTTCCTATGCCCCGGACCGCCCTCGCTCTGCTTTCGAGTCCTATGCCGGAGCTCCTTCTCACGCCAGTCACTATGAGGATCGTGGCCGGGACCAGGCCCCGAGATCCTACGTTTACGAGAAAGAGATCGAGAGAGAGACTTATCCTCCACCACCGATGCCCGTTCCTCCGCCTGCGCCTGTTTCCGCAGCTCCTACACCTGCGCCCGTAGCTGTCGCTGAGCGACCCCGTGCCACCACTTTTGAGAAGGAAATGGATCGCGACTGGGAGCGACGTTCCCGGTTTGATGGCCCACCTTTTGAGGATGACGTCAGAGTTGAGAAGCGCATCGAACGTCGCGACGACGGCGAGTACCGCATCGAGAAGCGGGTTGAAGAGCACATCGACGATTCTCATGGCTGCGACGTCGAGCGATACCGCAAGGAGACAGAATACTACACTCCCTATGACCCCCCGCCGCCTCCTGCTCCCGTCGTCATCCGCCAGCGCGCTCCTGAGCCGCAAAAGATCATCGTCCAGGAAGCCCCTCCCCCGGCCCCCGTCATTGTATCGCCGCCCCCCCGTCAAGATCCCGGCGTGGTAGTGATCCGTGAAAAAGAGCCTCAACGTCAAATTATCAGGAGGGAAGTGCAGGTTCCGGCTCGCCCTCAGGAAGAGGAGTATTACTACCGTCATGAACGCCGGGATACTGGACATAAGGATTACGCCGTTGAGCGATATGATCGCCGACGCCGTGAGTATGATCACTACAGCGACGATGACGACTACTATGTTCGACGTACAGTCGTACGCCGTCGCGAGCGGAGCGAGAGCCCTCACCACAAGAGATACCTCGCTGAGGGTGCCCTCGCTGGCGCTGGTGTCACAGCATTCCTCAACAGCCGCCGTGATTCCTATGGTGAGCTCCCAGAGCATCGTGGGCGCAAGGTGATTGCTGGAGCCGCCCTTGGAGCTTTAGGTACTGAGGCTCTGCGACGAGCTCGCAGCGCTTACGAGGACCGGTGGCACGACGATGATCAATCCCCTGACCGTCATTCACGCCTGAAGCAGGGCCTCGGGCTCGCTGCCGTAGCCATTGCCGCTGCTGGAGCTGCCAAGTACTACCAGTCCAACAAGATTGAGAAGGAAGAGGCGCACCGAGGCCGAAGCCGTCGTCGTGGCTACAACTCTGGTGACGACTATTCCCGCTCTCGTTCCCGGTCTATTATCCGGAGAACCACAACCACAACAAAGAAGAGCACCAGTCGCGGTAGCCGACGTCGCAGTCTCTCGACTGCAGCCAAGGCGGCCTTGGGCACCGTTGCTGCTGCTGGAATGGCCAAGCATCTCCGCAATAGGTCCAAGTCCCGCGGTCGCAGCAGCAGCCGGTCAAGCAGCAGCTCGCGCAGCCGATCTGGCAGCCGCTCCCGTAGCAAGTCCAGGCTTCGCAGGGGCGCCGAGATCGCTGGTGCCGCTGTAGCGGCCAAGGCAGCACACTCCATGTGGAAGCATCACAAGGACAAGAAGGGTGATGACAGCTCTGATAGTAGCGACGATGAGTACTACCGAAGGCGCCCCTCGAAGAGCCGCAGCAGGAGCAGGTCCATGGCCAGATCCATTCGTTCAGAGCGCGGGACTGATCCTGAGCTAGGCCCCGTAGTTGAATACGGCATCGATCCCCTCGCAACGCAGCCGCCCCGCCCCGCGTCGCGAGGATACGAATCCAAGGCGGAGGCGAGACGTAGACGGCGTAGACGACGCGACCGGAGCCGCTCGGCGTCATCATCTGCGTCGGACCGCAGCAAGAAAAGGAGTAGAAGCAGGCTAGGAGAAATGGCAGCCGCTGGCGCTGCGGCGATTGGTATCAAGGAATACAAGGAGAAGAAGGACAGAGAGAAGAGAGAGCAGCGGTCAAGGGAACGTCGGCTGGAGCTGGAACGGGAGCGAGAGAGGGAGGCATCTCGGGACCGTCGTGATCGAGCTGCCAGGTCTCCATCCCAATCCCGATCCCGAAGCCGTTCCAGGAAACGTGAGCAGTCCTTTCGGGGAGACGACAATCTTGACTAACAACCGTTGACTAGGTGCCGACGATGAAGCCTTTGATCGAACACGCTCACCACCCATGGCCTCTGGCGGTGCAGGCTACCCTCCTTATCCCACTGACCCTTCTCCTCCACCTGGCGGAGCCCCCTTTACACGATTCCCGAACCCCTCTAGCGATTATCAGCCTTATGTTCCACAAGACTATACCGGTTACCCACCACCGCCACCCCCGGGACCTCCCAGGGGTTTGTCCGCCGGACCCCCTGCTCCCTACAACCCGCTGCCGCCACAAGGTCCCCCTGGGCCTCCTCCCCCTCCAGGGCCTCCTCGAACAGGTGGTCCTTTACCGCCTGACAATGTGAGTGACCCTATCCACAACCTCGGTTTGCGAGGGTTAGACGAGGGTGCGTTCAGCCGTACTACGGAGGAAGTTGGTGTGCAAGAATGAATAAAAGCTGACTCTTCAACAGATGTAGACTCTGAGACGGAGTCCCGCACAGCCAAGTCGGTGACCTTTATTCCGTTGTCACCCAAGAGCTCAATGACCATGAAGAGACATCGTGCGGAAGCGGCAGCCAAGGAGGAAAAGGAGAAACTGGAACAACTGGCTTTTGATCAGCTTCACGCCCTTGTGCCTTTCAAGCAACGCTCACGAACACGCTCACGTCACCGACGCTCTTCTTCCTCATCATCCTCTTCGTCGGACAATTCGGATACTGGCCGCAAACGTCAACCCCGAGGCGATGAATCCAGCTCAGACGATGCCGTTGAGATATTGCCTGATCGATTTGATCGACGTGGTGAGCCGCTGGATGGACGTTCCAACCGCAACCGCGGATGGAAGAGTCGCAGGGGAGATTTTGAGTACCGACCCAAGAATCACGGTGACATGAATGTCAAAGGCGCGTGGCAAGTTGCCGGAACTGACGGTGAATCTGTGGACCGACTCGTTCGTGGTGTGACTGGAGTGCTAGAAGGCAAACGCGGCTGGCTTGGCTTGCTGGGAGAAGTGTTGGGTGGACTGCAGGGGGCCGACGAGAGCAAGGCGATTGAGGACGGGCGTCATCATGATAGGAGGCACAGAAGGGCAAGGAGGCATTCGGACTGACGACTTAATGACTGTGAATACGTTTCTTGACTCGGTAACGATTTCTTTGGCTGGAAATGGCTGATGGGTTCTGGGTTGGATCGAACTTGACGACACGATGTAACGACTACGTATATCTAACGGCCGATATATAGATCAACTGACGATGTGTGTTTATATGCATGAGTAAAACGCCTCTATAACGTTGGACCAACTGTGAATTGTATGACCTTGAATTTAAAACGAAATGCATGTGTTGGTATCCCTTGATATCTACAATTGACAGGACATGACCTCTTGATATGGTAAAACTCCCTACCCTCTACGCCATCCCACCCAGCTCTCATCATAACTCATCCCGCTGAGGCTGTGATGCCCTTCCACTGTCGGCCTGTAGGTCAACACCATTCTTTCCCCTCCACTTTTCCCACAGACCCCGGAAGTCGCTCTCCATGGTTGTGTCCATCTGGTCCGGAAGCACCACTCTGTACTCGACGTACAGGTTGCCAAACTCGGTCGTGTGGTAGACGCTGTCGCCATCCTCGTGCCAGACAGGCATGCCCTCCCCGACTATCGTCTCGATGTGGCCAGGCTGAACGACCTGACCGCGGGGGCGTTGTAGACGCACGACGTGGGAGTCGAGATGGGTCAGGTTCCGGGTCCAGCCGCCCATCCAGGCCTCGCGGAGGGAGAGAAGCTCTGTCCAGTACAGGTCGTTGCCCTTGCGGCGGAAGAAGACGCCGTCGACCTTGTCGGGGTTGTTTTCATCTGAGGGTGCCTGCTCGGAGAGTGTCACGATCAAGTCGCCAGGGACCCAGTCGGGGCTCTCGTCTGCCTCGTTCTCATACACCACGCGGGAGTCGCGACCAGCTCCACGCTGGATTTTCAGCAGTACGTTGGTGGCCTTTCTCTCGACGCGCTGGCCTTGGCAGACGGGGCACTTGTGCTTGATGGTCTTGCCTTGGCCGCCGCAGGCGTCGCACTTCATGCGCATTTGCTGGAACATGCCCGGCGCGAGCTGTCTCTTGATGGTCCGGACGCCGTGGCCGCCGCAGACTTTGCAAGAATCAACTTGGCCGTCGGCGCTGCCCGTACCCTCACAGTGCTCGCAGATGTGCTGCTTGTTCCAGGCAAACTCGGTCGTGGCGCCGTTGTAGAAGTCGCGTAGGGAGATCTCGACTCGAACCTCGACGTTGTGGCCTCGAGGCTCGCTGGAGGTTCGTCCCGAGTGGCCGTGACCGCCGAAGAAACGGCTGAAGAGGTCGAAGGGGTCGTGGGGGTTTCCGCCGCCTTGACGGTGACTATTGATACCATCGTGGCCCAACCTGTCGTATATTCTGCGTGTCTCTTCGTTGCTTAGGACATCGTAGGCGTCCGAAACCTCGACGAACTTGTCGTGTGCGGTGTTGTCACCGCTTGAGGGAGATCAGTATGGTATTGAGGAGGGGGGTCATGGAGGGGCATACGGGTTCTTGTCGGGGTGGAACTTCTTTGATAGTTGGCGATACGCTTGTTTCAGTTCCTTGTTAGAAGCTGACCGATCAACGCCGAGAACCTAGAGATCTGTCAGTTTCGAGTGTCTGGTGAGCTCTTCAACATGTCGTGCCTTGTAGTAGTCTTCGGCGCATAGAGCCAGCTGAACTAGAGCTAACAGGACTAAGATGGCCGCTCCGTGGAGCAACATTGCGCTGTTGTGTCTGCAATAAATGCAACGTTTAAAAACTCGAAAGAAAGCAGCTTCAGAGGCGATCTCGATGATGAAGGAGAGAAAACTGCAGAAGCGACGTGGCGGGAGAGAGGCGAGAATATGACCAAAGACCAGAGAACAAAGAAATCGACTTAGAAATACCAGCGTGTTATCAATGCTTTGGTTGCTTTCAGTTTGAGGCAAGGTACTACCTCTTTTGGGAACGCTATCGGGCTTATCGATCGGCCACCCCTGCATGTGGCGCTTTATCGGGGGATGGTGATTGGAGAGTCGGATTAATTACCGGATTATCCTGCAACTAAATTCTTGGGCCTGGACGTTCAGCCACCTGCGTCGCGATGGAGCTTGTTCTGCCTGGGGCTGTATCTTCTGCCTTCAGCTTGGTCTACTTGGAACTTTACCAATTCCAGGAATAAAGTCGACGATTCTTGTTGTACTTTTATCACGAGGAAGCTCATCACACAATCACAATGAGCTCCAAAAAGTACGCCCTACTTCCTATGGATGAGGATGAGGTCGGCCCTCAAAAAGTCTCCAAGGAGAAGAAGCACAGGCATCGACATCGCGACCGAGACGACAAATCCTCATCCCGACACTCTAGGTCACGTCGCGATCGCAGTCGCTCAAGGTCTCCCGGCCGAGGCTCTTCATCACAACACAGCCGCCCCAAGCAGTACCGACGACGCGATGACAAGGCCGATTTTGACGATCGATGGGGAGACGAGGAGCCACCTTCGTCCGGGCCTGAGGAAGAGGAGGAGGAGTTTGAGGAGTCGGCTAACAAGAGGGTCAAGTTGAGCCACGATGAGCCAAAGGAGGAGGACCTTTCGGACGGCGCAAAGGAGGAACTGGCTCGGAGAAAGGATATTGAAGAGCGCGAAGCCTTTGCGAAGAGGCTGAAGGAAAAAGACGACAAGAGATCGAAACACGGCGAAAGAGAGGGAGAATCATCGAGGAGGAAGCTCGCCGAGGATGTCGAGGCGCGAAACCAGGCGCTCCCCGATATCCGAGAACGATCGCGACAGGAATACCTCAAGAAGCGAGAGGCTGAACGCCTTGCCCTTCTACGGAAGCAGGTCGCCGAGGAGACGGCCGAGTTGAGGAGCGGCGTGCGACTGTCAGAAAAGGAAAAGGCCGAGTTTGCCAAGAACAGGGAGATTCTGCGCCTAGCTGAAGAGCGCCTCAAGATTGACGACCACCGCGATGGATATATGATGCCGGAGGATTACATCACAGAAAAGGGAAAACTGGACCGCAAGAAGAAGGAGGAGGCGCTTTATAAGCGATATGTCGAAAAGGACGAATATGGGCAGGAGAAGTTTGTTACCGAGCATGAGGAGTGGGAGCGAGAACAGGCCTCCAAGGCCAAGGCGCAGATTCAGCGCGCAGAGAGAGAAAATGAGGACTACGACTATGTGATGGACGAGGAGCAGTACATCCAATGGAACCTGGACTCACGGATGGAGGGTGATGACCAAAAATTGACCAAAGAGCAGCAGTTCTTGGCGGCACAGATCGACGCGGCGGAGAAGAAGGCCCTGACTATTCAGGAGACGAGGAAGAGTTTGCCCATTTACCAGTATCGCGATGAATTCCTGGCGGCATTGGAGCAGTACCAGGTCCTGGTCATTGTTGGAGAGACTGGCAGTGGAAAGACAACACAGCTACCGCAATATCTCCACGAGGCGGGATACACCAAGAACGGCATGAAGGTGGGATGCACACAGCCCCGACGAGTGGCAGCCATGAGTGTAGCAGCCCGTGTGGCAGACGAAGTCGGTGTCAAGGTCGGCAACGAGGTTGGATACACGATTCGTTTCGAGGATTGCACGAGCGACAAGACCGTCTTGAAGTACATGACGGACGGTATGCTTCTTCGAGAGTTCATGACGGAGCCCGATCTTGGAGGATATTCTGCGCTGATGATCGACGAGGCGCACGAACGGACGGTGCACACTGATATTCTGCTGGCGCTGGTCAAGGATTTGTCTCGAGAACGACCCGACCTTAAGCTGCTGATCTCTTCGGCTACCATGAATGCCGAGAAGTTTGCGCAGTACTTTGACGATGCGCCAATCTTTAACATTCCTGGTCGACGATACCCTGTGGACATTTACTATACGCCTGCCCCTGAAGCCAATTATCTGGCTGCTGCGATTACGACAACGTTCCAGATCCATACCACACAAGGCAAAGGCGACATCTTGATCTTCTTGACGGGCCAGGATGAGATTGAGGCGGCTGAACTAGAGATTGCGGAAACAGCAAAGAAGCTTGGAAGCCGCATCAAGGAGCTTGTCATCTGCCCCATTTACGCCAACCTGCCATCAGAACTGCAGTCAAAAATCTTTGAGCCGACACCAGAGGGAGCTCGCAAGGTCGTCTTGGCTACCAACATTGCCGAGACCAGTTTGACCATTGATGGCATTGTCTATGTCATTGACCCTGGCTACGTCAAGGAGAACGTCTACAACCCTGCAACGGGCATGTCCAACCTGGTTGTTGTCCCTTGCTCGCGAGCCTCTGCGAATCAGCGGAGTGGTCGAGCCGGACGTGTCGGGCCTGGAAAATGCTTCAGGTTGTACACCAAGTTTGCGTACATGAACGAAATGGACGAGTCGACGACCCCTGAGATCCAGCGGACCAATCTGAATGGTGTCGTGCTCCAGCTAAAGTCCCTGGGCATCAACGAGCTGCTCGAGTTCGAGTTCATGGACCCTCCGCCCACAGAAGCTCTCATAGGCGCGTTGAACCAGCTGTTTGCTCTGCAGGCGTTGAATCATCGTGGAGAGTTGACCAAGCTGGGCCGTCAGATGGCCGAATTCCCTACTGACCCCATGCTTGCAAAGGCTGTACTGGCTGCAGACAAGGAGGGATGCGTAGAGGAGGTGCTGTCTATCGTGTCGATGCTCGGTGAGGCCTCGGCGCTCTTCTTCCGACCCAAGGACAAGAAGATCCACGCAGACAGCGCTCGAAACCGGTTTACGGTCAAGGATGGAGGTGACCACATCACGCTTCTCAACGTGTGGAACCAGTGGGTGGACAGCGACTTTTCCCCCGTCTGGTCAAAGGAGAACTTTTTGCAGCAGCGGTCCTTAACCCGAGCGCGCGACGTCCGCGATCAGCTGGCCAAGTTGTGCGAACGTGTCGAAGTTGCCCCATCTACGTGCGGAGCGTCCAACCTCCGTCCCATCAAGAGGGCCATCACGGCTGGTTTCTTCCCCAACGCGGCACGACTGCAGAAGAGCGGTGATAGCTACAGGACGGTCAAGAACAACACGACGGTGTGGATCCACCCTAGTAGTGTGCTGATGGCTATCGATCCGCCGGAGAAGATGGTGGTGTACTTTGAGCTTGTGCAGACGACCAAGGAGTATATGCGCAGCGTGATGCCGATCGAGCCCCGGTGGCTTTCGGAGCTGGCACCGCATTTCCATAAGAAGAAGGATATTGAAGCTATGGAGGAGAAGAAAATGCCCAAGCAGCGGTAGATATGAATACGGATATTGCGCCTGCGTGCGTCTAATTACAATCTAGCCTAACGTTTCCCACGTCCCATCATTGTCTTAATCATCTTCGCCTTGTGACGTCTCTTCATTATCGGGAATCCACTGGTAGAGGATGTCGGTTCTCATGGTGTATTTTGTGCCCTTGAGAACCGTTGCTCCCTCGTGATAGAGTCCCTTGTGCTGGAAGATGAGCACGCTGCCCTGCTTGGGGTTCACGTCAAGCCTCTTGTCGCCCCTCATCTCGAGAAAAGAGGTGGCACCGCCCTCGAGGTCTGACTCGGGGTTGTGCTCCTTGGAGTCGTTGAGATAGAGGTGGACCGTGTAAAAGGTCTCAAACTCGATGCCGACGCCTTCAGTGTAGTAGTAGGGGCCATCGCAGTGAGCTGGTCACGGTTAGAGATGAATGGCGGTGATGGAAGAGTTGGCTTACGCTTAAAGTACTGTCCGGGGGTGTATTTGAGATATCGCATCCGCTCATTGAAACGGCTGAATTTCCATTTTCCTCCGCGCATGTAAGGGTCAGGCGGGATCACGGCCAAGAGTTCACGCAGGCCTTCAGCTTGAGCACACCGTTCCCATAGTCGATCGACGACTGTCTGCTGGTCCCAGATGATGCGGTCGCTCTCACGATACCCCGGCGCTGGAGCTTCCCAACCAGGACCGAGACTGACCAGCGCCGGTTTCCACGCTGAAGTACCCTCTGGTCGAGGTACGGAGGCCTCAGCCAGGGAGAGTAGCTCGCGGCATTCTTGGGGAGATAGGACGTTGTCGAGGATGAGGGCGGTGTGGCCTTCATACTGGGGTAGAGGAGATGAGGCAAAGTCGATGTGATGTGAGGTTATGGGGACGGAGGGAGGAGTGGTCAAGAATGAATCTGGAATGACCACATCGCTGCTAGTGTACTTCACTTGACGAGGTAGATCTTCCATCTTGGAAGGGTTTTTGGGTTTTACGACAAAGGAAGATGAGGAGGAGAGGCCAAGCTTGGAGGCGAGGTTGGAGAGCATGGTTTTGATGCTGACGGTTGAAACAAGGACTTGGGGTTTCAAGGATTTGCAAGGATTTTCAACGCAGGAACCCGAATTGGTTTAATATATACGTCGAAACATGAAAGAGGACACTTCTTGTAGCCTAATGGTTGTTTACCTTGTTGCCTACGACTTGGAGCTATCGCGAGCGTAAGCGTGGCTGTTCCCCACACAGCCACCACCAGAGGATATGACTAGGCTTTTGACCATTGCGAGCCGTAGGATTGGTGGACAAGGCGTTTTCTGGGGGTTATGATGGATGTTTTTGGGCGTGCTATTTCCGGGGTTTGTAGGTTGGTTTTATTTTAATGATATGGACGCATTATGACTGGCGGAACGCTCAATAACTAACTTCACCCAGAGATATAGACTAGAATGAGAACACGATAACTCGCCATCTACTCCTGTCGCGTCCTATCATCTGCCGTGTACCCCGGGAGCTCAGCAGGCACCGATTCGGCGGACATCTCTGCCTTTGGTGCCAGCGTATCATCTTTGTATCCGTTCTCAACCTCGGGGACAACCCGGGAGCGATCGAGGGCATCCTTTTTGGCCTTGCGGAGGAAGAATATGAGCCAAACGCTTAGACCGCCGAGGAGGAACCCCCCGATCGAACCGCCAATGGCTCCTCCCAGAAGCGCGGGAGTTGGGCCCGAGTCTGAGTCCTTGTCTGCCGGTCCCGTCTCGTTTGGGGATGTGGACGCGGTGGTGCTGGTCTCTTCGTCTTTGCCGGTTGATGTTGTCTCTTGACTTGATGTCGTTGTGGTTACTTCGGAGGCTTTTGTGGATGTTATAGACTGGACCGACTTTGATGGCGCAAGTATGGTTGTAATGACAGAAGGTTCTTCCCATTGTTAGCAACGAAATCAACAGGCCTGACAACATCTACTCACCCAAGAAAGTGAGAGCCTTTTCTGTGTCCTTACAGACGTTGGCGTTCTGGCTCCTGGGACAAAAGAAGCGATCCGTATAGCCCTGACACCTCGTCACGTCGGTACCTCCAGCCTGCTCCCCCTCGGCGTCGGTGCAAAAGTTGGGACACTCGCTGCTAGACCAGTCCTGGTTTGTACAGCTGCCACGGGCGAACCTGCCGGTACCCGCGTACTCGACAAACTGGCACATGCCCGACGAGAGGCAAATGTAGCCCTCGGCGCAGCAGGCGGAGGCTTCCGAGTCTGGTTTGCAGGCTATATCGCGGGGAGCTTCTTGGCCATCTGGGTAGTAGCATTGAGCATGTACCAGGGTTGATGAGAGGGCGATGGCGAAGATGAAGCGGGAAGAAGTCATTTTGCTTGCTGTTGTGAGGAGCATGGTCGAGGAGTGAATGTGTAGAGTTGAAGAGCGAGTGTATGAGTGAGTGAAAGAATGAGAATATCAACCAGGCGGAGCGAGGAGATTGCCCCAGGGAAAAAAGACGAGACAATCTTATGACAAGAAGCACAGGCACTCTTTGTAAGTAAAGGCATTGGCTCAAGATATTTGATGGTATCCGCTCAAGGTGCGGCTGAATGGAGGAGAGCGGCAAATGGAGCCCAATCCGGCAATCTTCAAGCTTATTTTTTAATAAGGGGAGACCTGGTCTAGATACAACAGCTGAGATGGAGCATTCTTTGTTTATCCAATCGTAGGGCGGTCCAGGGGACTTTGGCATCTTGTTAATTTTACTTGTTGGGTCTGTGGCATGCGAGATGTGTTGTGATGCTTGGCGGGGGATATGTCTGAATTGCCTCGGGTGGTGCTTTGTTTGACCTGGTATTTCCACCAAATGGATTTCCGGTTGTTGGATGTTAATTCTGTCAATTTAGTTGACCAAGACCAGGGCTATCATCAAACAGAGTCGGTCCGTGAAGCTTGAGTATTAGCCGTCCTCTCACTGTTGCTCTGGAAGAGTTGAGAATCACTGGCCAGCCCGTCTATGATCTGAGAATCGATATTTGAACTCGATTGCGTCGTGGAAGGAGTATTCGAATCATGTCCGAGTTTGTCAAACTTCTTGGAAGCGTCCAAGTAATGGCCGATGACGTGTGGCACTTGGGAGGAGCATCATGCCCGCCTTTAAGTCGCGGCGAACACAAACCCCGACGAAGAAGAACATGAACTGAATCATGCTTGGCATCTGTGAATACAATCTTGGTGGTATATAGGCCATTAACATTAGTAAAGATGATTTGATGGGTGTTTATGTTGATGATGTGGACCTAACACAGTCGTTTCCCGCACAGCACTGAATGGCTGGAGATGCTCGGCCGTGGAAGAAGCCGCTAATAGCTGGACTCGATGCGAATTCTGAAGTCGAGTTCTGGTCTTGACTCATCGCGTAACGTTGACGATCGGAGAGCTGAATCGTCGGTGTAGTCATCGCCACTGGACCCGGTAGTTGTTTGATGTTGGGCTGTCGGAAGGATGGCTGCGATCGGGTGTTCGTAGGTCTTGGAGGGTCGAAGATCAATTGAATCAATAATGGATGGCGCAGAAAGATGCATGTTTGATAGCAAGAGAAAGCCATTAGTTCTCGCGAGTGACCAGAGCATCAACTTGATGCATCTAAACAGGTGACTCGAGTTGCGTGAGTCTCAGACGAACAGCGTGTCTTGCGCCATCATCAACCACATTGTCGCCTTGAACAATGACACTTGAGAATTGACATTTCCAAAAACATGTGCTCATCGAATGCTCCTTCAGTGCTCGCTACAAACACGCGTGGGATGAACTCGTAAGCGAAGGCAACAATAATCTCTCGATGGCTGAGAAACGATACTTCAGATGAGCTCGGCTTAAGAACATGATTCGGAAAGCGACGGCGACGTGGATATGGATCCTTGGGAGACTGGCATGATTTATCCGCAGGAAGAGGAAGTACAGCTTATTCATGTTGCGTAGGGCTTAGCTTGGGTAAAACCGTTCGAGCCAAGACGGGAGCTTGTAGTCTTGGGAGACAGGGGTTCATAAAGAGCCTCCTGCTGGAATATCTCGTGAGTATTCAGAGATCAAGGGCAATGTTGTCACCGATCAAAGGAATGGCGACATCGCCTGTGTTTAAATACAGGCTGCCATATGGTTCAAGGTCCCAGTTTTCAGAGCATTCCATTACCTACACTTTCCAGTCGATTGGAAACAGGAGCACGGGGCACACGAGCTTTTCTTCTGAGATCGGCCCGTATATGTTACGTGTGTGGCTACGGCACGGCCGAGCCGAACAGACTGATCCATCGCTGCGACGTTACCTCAGCAAAGGATCAGAGCCTGCAGATGCCAAGTTACTGCCTGGTGATCCTTGGACCTTCCGCCTTTTGTCTAGCGGATGGAGTGACGATCCCATCTGACACGGCCCGTTACATAACGAACCATGTCTTGGAGGCTGCTTGAAGTGTAATCTAGAATCTCTGTGTGGGTTTGCCTCTGAGCACGCAATTCCTCGTGCCCTGCCTTTTTGGGCGTTGGGAATGGGGGATCTTCAAAGTCAAATATCAAGGTTTCCGAGTATCACGGTCCAGACTCAGACTCTACATGTCTTATTGTTTGTTAACTGACAGCAATGGCAATAAACAACCCAGAATCTAAAGACCTCGGCAAGGATGACGTCGAAAACTCGGCAGACCACGTCGGCCGGGGTCCGACCCAGTCTGACCTGCTGCGTCGCTCCCTCTCGGCGCGACAGGTCCAGATGATTGCCATCGGAGGCACCATCGGTACTGGTTTGTTCCTGGGCACGGGAAAGTCTCTGGCCACTGGCGGACCGGCCTCGATCCTCATCGCGTACGCCATTGTGGGCTGTATCGTGTTTACCACCATGTTGAGCTTGGGGGAGATGGCTGCTTTCATCCCCGTTGCTGGTAGTTTCTGTACTTTTGCAGGGTTAGTACAGCTTTGATCTAGAAGATGATTGGATACTGACGGATGGTTAGACGCTTTGTCGACGATGCTTTTGGCTTTGCTCTCACTTGGAACTACTGGTTCAACGATGCCGTATCTACAGCATCTGACCTGGTCGCTCTGCAGCTCATCCTGCAGTACTGGACCGACAACTTTCCGGGGTGGGCTCTCAGCTTGATATTTTGGGTCGTCTTGATTGGTGTCAATATCATTTCTGTGCGAGCATATGGCGAGGTATGTTTGAGCCATCTATTATGCATGGATTATTTACTTACAAGCCTCAGCTTGAGTATTGGCTCAGTTTACTCAAAGTCATCACCATTGTTGTAAGTATCGGAATGCCAACTATCTCTCTACGTTTACTAATACTCTCTAGGTCTTTATTGTCACGGGTATCGTCGTCAACTGTGGTGGAAACGCCGACGGGAGATACATCGGAGGCGAAAACTGGCATCTCCCCGGTGCTCCTTTCGTGGGCGGAATCGGCGGTTTCGCCTCTGTATTTGTCACTGCATCATTTGCCTGCAAGTCTTTGGTCAGCCCATGTTAATGACATTCACTGACATCAATAGATGGAGGAACTGAGAGTATCGCCATCACGGCCGGTGAAACCAAGGATCCTACCAGGAACCTCCCCAAGGTGGTCAAGAATGTGTTTTGGCGCATCATTCTGTTCTAGTATGTAACATGAAAGATGGCATCGATCGTCTAGATGCTAACACTTACACAGTCTCCTCTCGGTTCTCCTCATCGGCCTCAATGTCCCATATACCTACCCCAACCTCGACTCCAAGGAAACCCGCACCTCTCCCTTCACCATTGTCTTTGAGATGACAGGTGCCCACGCTGCAGGGAGCGTCATCAACGCCGTCATTCTTACCAGTGTTCTCTCCGCCGGAAACCACGCCCTCTTTGCTGGCGTCAGACTGATGTACACCTTGGCTTTGGAAGGCCATGCGCCCAGGGTTTTGGGTAGACTGAACAGGAACCAAGTTCCTTGGATAGCCGTCCTTGTGACTGGCGCCGTCGCTGGTCTTTGTTTTGGATCGAGCTTCATTGGCGCTGGTCAACTGTGGTCTTGGCTTCAGAAGTGAGCATCCCATACCATCAATCCTGAACCTCCTAACACGTCACAGCATCGTCGGTGTGTCCAACCAGCTGAGCTGGATCTCCATCGGCATCACATCCATCCGCTTCCGCTCCGCCCTCAAGGTCCAAGGCAAAACGCACCTCCTCCCCTTCCGCAACTGGACGTACCCCTACGGCCCATGGTTCTGCGTCATCCTCAACAGCTTTCTCGTGCTGGTGCAAGGCTGGAGCTGCTTCAGCCCCAAGTTTGACGGCGTCAGCTTTGTCAGCTTCTACATTGAGCTTCCCGTCATGCTGATCATGTACCTTGGGTGGAAGTTTATTAAAAAGACAAAGACTGTCAAGCTTGAAGAGATGGATCTTGAGACGGATACCTATACGATTGATGAGAAGGTCGAGGAGGAGACTGGGTGGAAGGCCAAGGTTAAGAATGTGATAACTTGGTTGTTCTAGATCTTGACGCAGTGGAGGAATACATCAATTAGATGGAAGGCGTCTCTAATTATCCCATATTGTAATAATGTATACCGAACCTGTCTCTTCCAACGCCCTAAACTAGCTCCTGTGATATTAGGATGCTCTACAATTCTAATGACTTCCCCAAACGGCCAAGTGTCCGACTTCCTCATCGCTGTCAAGAACGAGGAGGCCCTTGAGGATCCCTATCGCCCCAAAGTCACCCCAAGCGGTTGTTTTCACAGCCTGACGAATCGCAAGGTCGCACGAAACCCAGCATCGAGAGGAGGCCTGTGGGGTCAAGCATCACTCGCATATTGCAAACTTGGAGTCGCCACCTTCAACAACCAACCAGGGCGTGGTGGCGGAGTGGTCTAACGCGTTAGACTGTGAGTATCTCTCTATATGATCTGTTCCCACCCTCATACTAACTCGGTTTCCTCAGCGAAATCTAATTCCTTCGGGAGCGTCTGTTCGAATCAGGCCCACGTCGAGTTATCTTTTTTGCATTTCCTTCGCTGAGGTTAGTGGTGTTCTATCTGATCTGCCTGGGGTATGTCGATGTACATACATATCCTTCATCAAGGCTGGTGGTATCTTATCTGATTTGCTTGCGGCGCCTTATCCTTTTGGCGATATATTTTTTAGAGTCGCGTTATTTTTTGGGAGCGGCCCGTTGGGTGGATGATGTCACATCTCAACGGTCATCCCAAACAGGAAATATTCCTAGACAGCATTCAGCACTCGCCATCAACGGCATTCATAGCATCTCAAGATACAAGGCGACAATAGCACGCTTCTGCCTACATTGGAGGGGATAGGCCAGAGGCATGAATGGGCCTTGAGCCAAGGTCACAATTAATCACACGGCACCTAACGACATTCAGGACCTGTCCTCAATTACGCGTATCTACATATTCCCGCATCAAGCCGGGAAGAAAGTCTAGAACTATAAACGTGCCAAATATTTACAAGTCATAATTGTAAGTTGCGTTCCCATCACCCTGATCCAACTCAGCATTACACGCACTGGTGGTACCACTCGTTGTGCTCCTGGCAGACATAAGGCTCCTCGCACTGAGTAGGTCCGTCCCAGTTGCGACCGCCGCACTGGTAGTAGTGCTTGACCAGCCCGGTAGTGCCCGTGCCGATGGGAGCAGAGGGAGCCGTGCCGGTGGGAACGGGGACGGCGGGGCCCGAGGCGGCGGGCTGGGTGTTCCAGGGGTAGTTGTAGGCGGAGCTGCTGTGGCGGATGATGGGGACGCGGACTGTGGGGACCTCGACGGGGGACTCGGTCACGGAGGCAGCGGCAGCCTCGGAGATCGGGGCTTGGCTGTTGTAGGGCACGGTGCCGTTGGTGGGCGTGGTGCTGTTGCCGGGGACGGCGTAGGTAGGGAAGGGCTCAGGCTGCTCGTCCTCATCCTCACAGTCCTCGTCATCTTGGTTGTCCTCCTCCTCGCCCTCTTCCTCACAATCTTCGTCACCCTCGTAGTCTCCATCGCCGTCGACTTCAGAGGCGACGGGGGCAGCAGCAGAGGTTCGGATCTGGAGAGTGGTCTGAGTGGCAGTGTTGTTAAGGAATGGAGTCACGATGAGGCTGGTGGGCTGAGGAGCAGGGGCGGCCTCGGAGATGGAGACAGCGGGCTTGGTTCGGGTCTCGAGAGTCGTGGCTGGGGCAGTTGTCTCGACGACGGGAGCGACGCTGGTGGCTTCAGCAGTGGCAACCACGCTGCTAGCCTCAACGCTGGTGGCCTTGCCGCTGGAGCCAGTGGCAGCGGCGGCGAGCAGGCTGGAGATGCTGGTCCAGGCGGGCTTCTTCTCGTACTTGTCGTTGTAGATGAGGGCCTCGCCGGCACCGCTGAAGGTGTTGGGCACCCAGCTGTACTTGTCAGAGACTCCCCAGATGGTCACACCCACGCAGCCCTCCACGTCAAGGCAGGATCCGACGACGTTGGCAAAGTCGTCACCCTGAGTCTTGAGGGCGGATTCGGAGGCAGGGACAGAGGCATGGCGGATGTCGAGCTCAGTGTAGGCGACCTCGACATTAAGGGCAGTGAATCGCTTGAGGACAGTGGTGAGACTAGATCGGGAAGGGGTCTGGCCGACGATGAGATGGCCCTGGAAACCGACACCGTCGATAGGAGCTCCGGCCTCTTGGACGATCTTGACGAGCTCGATGGCACGCTCTGTCTTGGCACCGTTACCCTCGAGGTTGTAGTCGTTGTAGTAACTAAAGAGTCAGACATTGAACAACATAAATAGGAACACAACTTACAGCTTGGCATCGGGGTCCGCCTTGCGAGCTGCGTTGAATGAGATGGCAAGGTAGTCAGTACCCAGAATCTTGTAAAAGACGCTATCCCGCCATTGACCATCGTCACCGATGGCTTCATTCACCACGTCCCAAGCATAGCAGTCACCCTTATAGTGACCGACAACGTTGGAGATGTGAGCTTCAATAATGGTTGTAAGCTCCTCCTTTGAGAAGCTGCCGCCCGACACTACAACCGTCAGCACCACTCATATTCCGAGATACAATGAACCTTACCCCAGCTGGGAAGCTGGCTGTGCCAAGTCAGAGCGTGACACCGCAGAATCTGTCCGTTCTTCTTGGCAAGGTCCGGAACGACGTCGGCCTTTTCGTAAGAAAACTTGCCCTGGGTCGGCTCCGTCGAGTCCCACTTCTGACCGTTCTCGGGGACGAGCTGGCCAAACTCCTCGGTGTCGTCGGCAAGGGCCTTGTAAGCCTCGTCGCTGAGGTATCCGTTGTCGACGGTGGTGCCAAAGTACTGGAGTCCGGCGGCCTGCGCCAGACTGTTGAGCTGGGCCGAGACTGGGCTCGAGGCCAGGAGACCAAGGAGTGCGGTCTTGTACATGGTTTAATTGTTTAATGAGTGAGTGAATTAAACAGAAAGAATACAGAAAGAATGACAAAAACAAAGAGGGACACACACGTCGCAAGTTCATCCCATCTTCAAAGTCCGGGCTCTTCTCCTTCAAATACGTCCTCCGCGGCAAGGGGACGCCCGATCAACAAAGACCATGTCTCGATTGATCGTCCCACGGTATACGCAAGATCCCTATTCTCCCAGACGGCGAAACTCGAATCCGTCGACCGACCAAGATTCCTCCGATGGGCGCACAGTCCTGGCCCATCTCCGCCCTGTCTCAGGTCGCGACAGGGGTTATGCATCGGGGGCTATAACGGAAGAGGAAAGGCAGACAGGGGAGATGAGGCGATTCGAGAAGAGAAATACAAGAGAGGCTTTGGACGATCGTCCCAGCTCTTTGTTGGTCCTTGGTCCGGGTTGTCGGCAACGTCAGTTCGTTTGCCCCCTGTAGTTCGACCCCTGATTGTCGACCAACTTGTGAGAATTAACGGACTGCTTGGCGAATGATGAGGAGTTGAATGCGAATTTGAGGGGTTCTCTTATCACCCCAGACGGGGAACATGCTCTGATTGCGTTGGGCGGTTAACAAATCAAGTCTATATTACCGCGCCTATAACCAAGTTCTATCGTATACAGCAGGTAGCAACGGGAAACTCTTATACGAGCCTCTCTGCACTCATGAAACGCAACTCTTGGGTCGCATCGCGAATCGGCAGTCCAGCAAGCGTCGATCGTGCCCCCTTCCGCGTTTCAGATGCGAGGCGCTAGAGTAGGTTTCGGCATTTCTAGATGATATCCGAGAAGAGATGAAAGGTGCTGATGGGGCTCTCGGTTTGATTGACTGATCTGGAAGGCCGGAGAGACGGATGCCGGAAATGCAACACTGGGTTTTAATGAGGGCCAATTGTTTAAATGAAGGAGAGATATTATGAAGATGGATAGTGGATATAATATAAACCTTGTTCTGCACCTTTGTAAACACCCGACTTCCTGTTGTGGTGTATACTAAAAGAATGTCCTCAATAACGACCCGTTCAACCTTGAGTTCGTGTTCACTCCGCATGTACCGTCAGTCAAACTCCATTCAAGTATCAGATCATGCACCTTGATCACATTACGCCTCACTTCCTTCCTGCGACTGACCTCTCAATGTCGCCAATCTGCAGCTCCTCGAGCGTCTCCTTCCACAGCTTCTCTGTCATCCTCTGACCGGGCTCCGTATACATGATGGGTGGATACCTTTCGTCCTGATGTTAGCAATCATCGCAGTTTCTGAGGACTCTCAACTCACGGCCGAATCTCCCAGTCACCAAAGGACCCATGGCTCTCCTTGCCCAGCACAAGTGCAGAATGCAGATACTGCCTCGTTCCATCGACAAGATTCCTCCCGACTATGATCCCAGTGAGAAACACAAACATCTGCGCTGCGTAGTGACCTTTCGACTCGCGCATGAGTGCTGTGCCTCTGGTTGAGCTGGGGTTGACGATGTTGATGATGACGTCGTCTGCGGAAACGACCTCTGCGAGCTTCGATATAAACATGGGTAGTAGGAGCTTCGTCTTGCCGTATTGTTGGAATCCTTCAAAGCCCTCTTCGGCGTCTAGCGAATCCAGGAGACTTCCAACTGGTTCCTCCATCTTCAACCACAGCGCCATGTCTGAGCCAACAATGGTCAGGCGCCCAGGCGTGGAGGCATACTTTTTCCCGTCAGAAACGACGCTGTTCTTCTCCCTCAGTATGGGGACCAGGAGAATAGTCAGAAGCATCGTAGCCAGGAAGTTGACCTGGAGCGTCACCTCACGACCCTTGTCCCCACCACAGCGCTGGTAAGATCCCTTGCCGCATCCAGCATTGAGAATGACAACATCAAGTCTCTTCAAGGTCTCACATCTGGAAGCAAACTGCTTTACAGAATCATAAGACTCCATGTCAAGAATCCAAACCCGGATAGTCGCGTCTGGGAACTTGGCCTGCAACTGCTTCGCGGCCTCATCGCCTCTCGATTGTGACCGCACAGCGAGGATGAGTTCGCTTAGACCAAGCTGCAGGAGCTGTCGCGCACACTCGAGACCCAGACCTTGGCTTGAGCCGGTGACGATTGCGGTTTCTCCTTGAAGGTCGATGTGGGAGGGGATCTTGGGGACGCGGTGGAAGACTTGCTTCCAGAGGAGGCCGGGGAAGCTGGCCTCCCAAGCTGCCCTGTCTTTCAAGTTGGCGGACATTGTATGTGAGTAGTGATGGTATTATTGAATGACCTGAAAAGGACAAAGAAGAATATGACTTTGTTGAGCGATGAGGCCGAGAAGGTGTTGCAAGTCTGTCTTGATCAACACCCAGTGCACCAACTATTGTATGATTTATATAGCCAAATACCTCGGGCACGGCATAATATCTTCCAAGCCATCGTCTTCATTGCGTACTTAGATCCACTTCAAACCATCCGGATCCGATTCTAGGAACTTTTCAACCCCCGAGTCTGTAGTTCAAGATGCTTGATAACCAACGCCTCCATCCAAAACGCCACTCTGCAAGATCCCGATCAAGTAGAGTACAAGAGGGCTTAGCGCCCGTGTCGATCTTTCAGAACTTTTTCAACTCCATTCATTGGCCAGAGCAACGCCCTATCCATCCTTCCAAGCATCCCTGTTAGCCCAGACCAATCGCGTATTGTCAAAACGTTCCAGATGGTAAATACTGGCAGCCAAGGATTTGTACTGTACATGATCCACGCGGCGCTGACGTCCCTTGAACAAGAGTCGGCTCCTTCAATGCGGCAGAGCCGGGCTTCATAAAACTCCCCCTCTCGTCCATTCACCGTCGTGGGAAAAGTTCCCTTTGCATCTTTCACCATGGCTTCACAGCTCGCCTCGCTGGCTCCGCGCCCAGGGGCGGAAACACCCGCGGCAAAGACGACGAGTAATCTCCCGGTACATCACAGCGACAAGGAGTGGGATGCTGTTTATGTGCATATCGAGCGGTTGTATGTGCATGAGCGCAGGAAACTACGCCATGTCATGGATACCATGGAGACCGAGTACAAGTTCAAGGCAACGTGTGACTTTCCAGCCTAGAGGGGTTCGACTTGGCATGAACAAGACCTAACTTGTATATAGGGTTCAAATGTACAAGAAGAGGTTCACGAAATGGGGCTTCTCAAAGAATAAATCACGTGTCGGCACCAACAAGTCACAGAGTCGTGACCAGGTCGTTGCTCACACCCAAGTCATCAAGGCTATCCCCAAGCGTGTAGTGCAAGTCAACCTACCCGCGTCTCTCAAGCTCGGCGCTTCAGACTTCGCAAACTTGGAGTTCTTGGCAAGCATACAGAACTGGACGTCCTCATTCTTTGAATCGCTTGAAGACCATGGCTACCCATCCTCGCCCAGTCTCCCAAATTCCCCTACAGACATGGCGTCGGCGAAGCGATACGACCCGGAAAGCCTGAGCTTTTCCTTCAGGGTCATTGTCGAACTGCTGAAAAGAGGCAAGGGTGTTCTGGCGGGACGTCTAACGCGCAAGGCTTTCCTTCAGATCGAGGCTATGCTGCAGGTTGAAGGACCCCTGTTCATCTGGAACATACTGGAGATCCTCTACTACATGGCACTCTACGAGCAGACCCAACTTCTCGGGATACTTCTACTTCATCTAACCAACCTAGCCAGAGACCGCTTCGAGCCAGGACACCCCCTCATGCACATGTTGCGCGGCCTACGTCTGCTCCTCAAAGGCTGGCACCAAGACTCACTCCCCCCTCAAGCAGCGGTGCTACAGCAAGCCTGGTCACTAAACGCAAACATGATGTTCAACCACTTCGATGTTCGCCTATTGGTCCTCTACTACCGTCTAGTATGGGACTCAGAGATGGTCCGTCTCCCCCAGGATAGACTGGAGGATGCCGACAGGTGGTTCGCCCTGGTTGAAAACAAGGTCCCGATGGGTTATGCATCTGCCGAGGATATGATAACCAGCATACACCCTGACCTCTTGGCCAGCGACGGGTATGGGAGAGAACCGCCCAAGGAGTACGAGATGCTCAAGCACACCAGCGTATCAGCTATACAACACCGAAGCACAATGGCCTTTCCAGAGACCAAGATAAAGATTCGAATCCTCTCTGGAATATTGAAATGTCGAGTCCTAGAGAAGAAGAATACTCTCACTCCGCTGAGTGACATCGAAGCAGACCCGGAACCGTCTACGCCTGACCCTCACCCTCCTCAGCTGTCACGCTTCCACGCCCGCATCATCGCATATGTCATGAAGGTACTTGTGGACATCGACCTGGAGATGGGATTTGATCTAGCGATTGCGACGGATAGGATGCGCAGCATCGTTGCTATGCGCGAGTATGGACAGAGTCGGATAGGGCCTCAGACGATCCATGAGCTGTGGCAGTTGGAGGATTTGCTCCGGCAGCAGGGACATGAAGAAGAGGCCGCCCAGATTCGACAGGATACGTGTAAGCGGTTAGAAGAGTACGTTGACGATGTCCCCGTACATGAGGTATAGTGGTTTGGCGGTGGGAAGATCTCAGAGACGACAACATTTCTGAGAAGGGCGTATCATGACAGTTACTGGGTGAGAGGTAACAACAAGCCTAGTAATCAGCACAAAGTGACAGAGACAACAAGTTTCCTCAGACATAACATAACGCCGCGAATCTATACTCTATTCAACGCTTCTCCATGCAAGCCAGTCAAGTCCCTACAAGTACAGCCTCCTCTTTTCCCAATCACGATTCACGACCCAAGCGCTCTTCGTCGTCTGCAGTTAACTCGTATGCGGGACGGAACCCTTCTCCGTTCTGACCTTGTTTCTTTAAGTGAGGGTTTGGGTGGGTATCCTTTTTTCCGCCGAGACTGGTGTAGCCCTGATGCATGTTAGTAAGAGAGTGACTCCCTCGTTGAACTCGACTAACCTGGTCATAGAGGGGGCAATATGAGATTCCCAAATGTCGGATAAACTGCACATGTTAGCCTTCTTCCAACGCCATGCCTGATAATGACACTCTGGTAGACAGTGTCAAATTCCAACTTACTGCCCAAATTTGCGCTATCAAAGTCCACAGTTAGCAATTGTCACTTGGAGGGGAAGTCATGTCCAAGAGCAAAGGTAGACCCCAGGAACTTCGATACCACGTACCATAATGCCAATCAATCACCGGATGCACTCGCATAAAAGCAGGCCACCCAGAATCCGTCGGATCAAAATGTGTCAAGTTCTCTCCATGAGGATCAGTCCTCCGTGTCCCCACAAAGATGGCCTTTATGCTCGGTCGCTCCTCGAGGTATATCTCCAGTCCCTTCTTCATAGACAGCACGTAGCGAGCCACCTCGAGGTTGTACTCGGCGCTAGAAGACTCCACAAACTCGTCAACCTCGGGGAATGGGTACGTGGCGACGATATACACGGCTTGGAGCTTCTCCGGGGTCGCCGAGTGGGAGGTTCCGTTGGTGGCTGTCGTCTGGTGGGATTCAGAGTATCGTCTTCCCATACACGCGAGAATCACGATAAGAAGCACAAGACCTGTCGACATCATGGGTCAGCATTGGTTAGGGTGAATGGGGTAGCAGGGGCTCATAGGGGCGGGAGTGGGCTCATGACAGCGATCCTGAAAGCGCCCGATCACTTAGAGCTCCCACAGTAGTCTCCCAACGTAAACGTACAATCTTTTCCTCCATTGTATGATAAGGAGATCTGTTCAGGTCTGTCGGCGCGAAATGGGTCAGCGACCTAGAGATTGTGTCAAGATGTTTCAGACTTGAACGCACCGGTATCTCTCCAACGCCTCCTCCACAACCTCTATCGACACGCGAAGTTGCGCCTGTACATCTCGAAGAATCTCCGTACCCGGCTCCTCGGCCAGGAACGCGTCGACCTTGTCCTTGATCTCGATGCACTTGTCGCGCAAGGAGCGGGGTGGCGGGGCTTGTGTCATGATGGCTCGAAATTGGCGGCTGTCGCTTGGGAGGCGGGGCGATAGAGGGAGAGACGGAGAGTCTCGAGGTCGGCGACTCGGGCGGAGGTGGTTGCAGTCGTAGGGAACAAGAGGGACGGGGAGGAATCTAGAGGATAGATATTGTAGAGCCGACTCCGGTCTCGCCGTAAGGCGATATGTACGTAAATGCAGTCGAGAGGCCGAACCACTTTGCGATCACGTGGGCAGTGCGTCAGTCCAAGCTTTTCTGGGTGGGGGGCACCAAACACGGGGACCCTTTTTTGGCACAGTTAAGTGGGTGCAGGCTCTAGGAGGTGGTGCGGATCACGCCACGATATACAGTGAGGTTACAGGTGCAATCTATGAAGAGTAAGGCAGGAGGTAATTCTACTGCTCGACTTTCAAGCATATCTCAAGGCAAGTCCCAAGGCGCCACTAGAGGCATCTTGACTTTTCTCAGAACTAAAACTCGGTCGAATGTTGCCCAAGCGCCCGTTGAAGATAGAGGAGACTCTGAGACATTCGATAAGAAAATGCCACGTGGAGCTAGACTACTACGGGTAAGCATGGGGTTCACCACTATTCTCGACTAGCCCGCGCTTCGGCTTGAGTTGCCTCATCAGCCGAAGGGTCCAGACCTCGGACCGTTGCGCTCATCACGTGAAGAGGCTTGAATTCACTTGAAGTTCAATCGAAAGGGGATTCAATTGATTGTGACTGGATGTCCCATAGCATGGCGAGTTTATAGATGAAATCTCGGGCGATCAAGGCGGAAGCGCGGAATGCGACCAGATTCACCTTCTTTGTACAGGGTAGCAAGGTCTAGGAAGGCCCGTCTCTCGCGAGTCACCATGTCAATTAACCTGGATCATTAAGAACTAAGACGTTGTAGATTGGTTTCAAATCTGAAGTTGCCAAGTGATATTTCTACCATGTTCCATAATGGCAAGATAACCAGTTGGTATTATGGTGTTAGACAAGGATTTAGACTAATTATGATTCATCTTTGAGATGACTCACTAAAGAATAGAATAAGACTTTAACCTAATATCATATAATTTAATAGAGCCTTAGGTAGTACCTTGGCAGTAGAGACTACCGTCAGATACCGCTGGCCCCCTTCTCTGCGACTCGAATGAGGTTGACTATGTCGTCTATCTCGCGGTTAAAGCATTTGTAGCATGGTCGCGCCCGTATGGTAGGCGACAGGTCCTCGCGGAGATTTGGCGTCGCACGTAGGCGAGAGCACCGCCATTCGACTCGCCGCGGTTGGTTTACTTGTATGAGCTTAGAGACCTCTTTCTCGTTCGCACCGCTGACGGTGCACGTATGGACTGACTGCCAGGGCGTGGACAACGTCAAGGCCTAGGGATCTATTCGTCGACTTAACCAATACAACACCGACAAGACTAGCTTTACAGAGAACCAAAATCAAAATACGAGTTCTCTCCAAATACTGCAGCGAAGTCGACTATGTCTAAGAATACATCCTGGAGCTGAAGAAGGGACTGATCAGTTTGATCAGTTTGAGCTTGGTCAGACTGAATGGCTTGAGAAGCCTGAGTATTCTGGGCGCTTTGAGCTGCCACCGACTGCTGGGTTTGAGCCCTGGCTTGAAGGAACTGTTGCTCTTTGGTGCGCCAGGATGGTTGATGTCCGTCCATGAGCTCCTTGTACCATTCTAGGACCATCTCGTCAGTTCCGATGTCGAATAAAAAGGGAGTGGGACGATCTCACCAATTATCAGGTCTCTTCCTTTTTTTGACCCAGTTCTCGTCTCATTGCTTATTACCGGGAGGGAGTGTTCAGTCATGTAGTGCTTTGCCAATTCTCTTCTTCGAGGGAACCGTTTGTTCTGAGATCTGTGTCAGTCCAACCTCGCCCGGCCCTATCCTTCTCCAAGATTCTGCTCTACCGACATTCGGACAAAGTTGGCCATCGGCATGACGGTACCTGCAGTAAACCTCTCCCGGTGCGATGAATATACCTCGACTGGCTTGGGCATCAAGCCGGGGGAGTAGATGATCTGCGGGGCGACTAGTGGTCGTTGACCCTAGATACTGTAGAAAGTGTGGACTGGTCGTGTATCCAACCATGATGATGCTGTTGAATGTTATTGGGTGACTGGTGTTGGTGATGAATCTGAGTGTGAAGAGCATCAAGCAAGTCGCAGATGACCAGGCTTTGTCATGTTGCACCTGCCTCCCAATTGCTCATTTCACTCAGACGCGAGGAGATCGCCCGTATCTCGCACTGAGAGGCAAGGGATATGAATGCTTGGGGGTGCTTCCCTGCTCGCGAGGCAAATGATTTAGTAGCAAAGAATAAGAACCAAGATGTTACAGAACCATGAAGTTAACCCCAATGGATCCCTTAACCAGTCAACTTTCTTCCAAGTCTTTCTTCGTTCTGGTCGCTGTGGTTGCTAATGATTGTTAGCAGGTCCCACTATAGGACCTGATACTGCCTTCCCATATCTTGATCACGACGACGTCTTGTCCTCTCATTCCCATCGATGGATCTCCTATTTCTTTTATTCTTTCCATTTTACTCTTCTTATTCTTACAACTTCATATCGTTGGCATCATCATCCACTCGAAGCTAAAAACACTATGCACTGCACGACGAACTTATCGGCAGTCGGAAGCCTACCGTATATATATAAACAATGGAATTCGTCCTAATAATCTGACACCAATCACTGGCGTTCACACATGGCTCATATCTGGTACACCTCCCCATTGCTGACTGTCCAATAGGCCGGCCCAGTCAGCCTCGTTCCAGGAGAGATCTATTGTCGCTGGACACACTCTGCAACTGGTGTGATGTGCCTAGCTGTAAGCCATGTGTCAAGACTTTACATGGAGGTCGTGCTCATCATACTCTTCTTAGATCCATGCGTTCTGCTCGCCCACCGCACTCAAGCGACACTACTCGAGAATGCATAGGTGCACTATTGTTCATCATCCACGTGGAGCCCTCTCGATCCAGATGTGCAGAATGGCAGAATGTACAACCATATCTTAACCAACTTTCCATTAGATTGAATCGTTGACGAGTCTATAGGTTGGTATCACAGAGTAAATATGGGCCTTCTGCCATCGTGGCGTTGATATGGATGCGACTACTGTGGAGGAGCGTCTTCTGGAGGTGACCTGTTGACGAAGAACGGGCTGGATGAGCCAGCTTGTTATCATTACAGCGACGACTTGTCATGTATCTTTCCATCAACTCAACAGCCCGTTACGAAGGAGATGAAGCAGATTCAAGGTAATAGATAGAGCTTTGTTATCTACCAAGTATTCAAAACCAGTGCCTCAAAGCACCCCAACGCCATGCTATCCAGATATCCAACACAAATAATCAAGTAGGTATCATCGCTGTAAAGACAGATATTCACCAGTTCGGCGCATTAAGAATAAGCCCCATCAGACAACCTGAGATCACCCCCGTCACAGGCAACGTTATCACCCAGCCCATGTAGATCCACGCTACGAGCTTAGGGTTGATGCACCTCCAGTCCCCGTTCGCCAGCCCGACGCCCACCGTAGCCCCTGTGATGCACTGAGTTGTCGATACGGGGAGCGAGAGCCTCGTTGCAATGAGCACCGTGATGGCACTTGCGAGCTCCATGCAGAACCCGCGGCTGGGCGAGATGAGTGTCAGACGATTCCCCAGCGTGCGCATAACGTGGTAGCCGTATGTAAGGAGTCCGACGACGATGCATGCGCCGCCTAAGATGAGAATCCAAACGGGTATGTCGATAAAGTCGGGGATCTCGCTGGTGGTCCACACTTCGTACGCTGTGGTGATGGGCGCGACGGCGTTGCTGACATCGTTGGCTCCGTGAACAAAAGACGCCGTGGCGGCAGTCAGGATTTGAAGGGCCGAATACATATACTCTGCTCGATTATCGTAGTGGACTGATCTGGCGTGCATGTCTTCGAGGTCCCAGTTCAGGATGTTGTTACGCTTCTGCATCGCCACTACATCCTTCTCGAGACCACGCAAGAGGACTCGGTTAATCTTCCAGGCTATTACACGCGGGCTATTCCATGAGCCGTCGGGGCGATGGGGGATAAATTCGGAGGAAGCTCGCGGTTCGAAACGACTCGGCGGAGTCTTTGGCGGTGTCATGGCTGGCGGAGGGAGAATCCATGTGTCATCTCGATCCAAGTCGGGCATCCGGCCATCGGGCGTCTGGATCGACTCGAGGAGTGTTTCGGATGCGCGGACGTAGTCGAGTTCTTCACGGGTGAGGTGGCCACGATAGTAGTCCTTGATACGGGGCTTGGTGAAGCCAGCAGGTGTGGGAGGAGGTGGTGCTCGCCATAAGAGCCTTGGACCCTGAAAGGCGTGATACCATCTAAGAGTCCAGTCATCGTGCATAATCCGGGTCCAAAGATAAGGGAGTAAGAAAAAGGCTTGGAGAAGAACGACTCCAGTTGCAGTGGCAAAGACGGAGATGACCGTGTCACGGGCAGACAGGTCGATAGTAGGAATCCCCTTCCAAACGAGGAGCACTAGCATGTCAGCATAGCTCATTTCAACACCAATAACAACTTACTGGTTAGTGCCGCGACGGTGAGGTACGTGTAAAAGGGTATCGAATAAAATGCTCGCTTGACGGCCGTACGCTGTGTCAGGACAAACTTCTTGGTAAAGAAGAAGAGGAAGCCGCCGATGCATCCAGCAATGGCAGGGGCAATGATCCACGCTGCGAAAATCTGGGAGACGCCATGCCACCCCCAGTTGACCTTGTCTATGCCTATCGAAGCCGTGGCAGCTCCTACAAGGCCACCGATGAGAGAGTGAGTGGTTGACACGGGGAGACCTTGCCGAGTAGCAAAGGTGAGAAAGATTGACGAGCCCATGATGGTGCACATCATAGCGAGGAGAAGGACAGCTGGGGAACTGTCATAATAGTGAGGGTCGACAATTTTGGTTCGGATCGTGTCTGCTACTCGAGACCCAACAGAGACGCTCCCGCCAAACTCGCAGACCGCTGCCACGAGCATCGCCTGCTTCATGGTCAGAGATCTCGACGAGACCGACGTGCCAAAGGAATTGGCCACATCGTTGGCACCTAGAAAGTCAGTCGTGATTCAACAACATACCAGTACGAACACATACCAATGTTCCATGCATCGAGACAGGCAAAGATGACAGTCAGAGCAAAGATGTAGTCATACTGATGAAGCACCGCCATCTCCTGGCGGAACTCTCGGAGGTAGATAAGAAAATAAGGTGAGGGTGTTAAGAAGCCTGTGTCGTCGTGTCCCCACGACAACTGCAGCTCAATCCATGGTGATGGTGGCCTGTGAGAAACTAGGGTGAGGCTCTGAGGGGTCCACGGACCTTATAGGAAACTCTGGCCCAAGCTTGACGGCTTGTCAAAACTTGCGAGGAAGGCCCAAGTCTATAATGGGCTGCTCAGGAACCCAGGGGACTGGTTAAGGTGTGCCAAGGTTGATGGGACGAGGTTCCGTAGCATCCGTTACCGCACCGGACCGCGCAACGTGCCTCGAACGGATATCTCTTGGCTGTCAAGGCCGGCTGTGTGTGCACGGTTGAGGGTATGTGATTCGAGGGGAGGAGAAGTCTGCGGAGGCAATATCAAGGTCATTGGAGCCTCGACCTTTACTAGTTATGAGAGAAACAGTCGACGCCAGGGGTTCAAGGCTGCGCGCCATGACAAAGAATAGGAAGAAGAAGCAAGTCCGGAACCATGCAAAGAAGTCGATTCAGACCTTTACAAGCTCGGCCAAGAAGCGATCCAATGTCGCGCCAAACCGGGGGTTTGTCAATGTCGAATAGGTGCGGCCAATGACACGGACCGGATCGGCCACGAGGTTGAAGTTGTTAGCGAGAGCCGCTTGGCCAAGACAACCCACACCTAATAGCGTAACGCAGCGGCTCCGAGAGCTGTGTTTTTTTTAATCAAATCTCCAATGCCCTGACGTGAGCTATCGAGTCCTTTGCCGTTGTTGGAGATGATAATGGGTCCATCATCTAGGCTCAGATTCGCATATCGACAAGACTTCTTGCCGAGGCCGTGAAGCGACAACCCCCCGTAGAACCTCTCAAGTCCACCATGTCTGGCAAAACACTCTTGTCCCAAGTGACGACCATGTCGCGGAATCCGGTGATATCACATCATCCCCCAAGACGAGACGCAAGCCATCTCCTGCACCATCCCTCCCAAAACGAGCGCCACGCCTCTTGTTCAACGCCATGGCATCAGTGACATGACCCCCGGTCCCTTGAATCCATCAAGGCCTTGGCTCCTCAGGGACGGGCTTGCATCCCACGTGCGTTTGGGCCCGCCCGATCTGGCGACCGAGATGAGGCGGCTGCAGACCCGTTGTCTATGTCCACCGCTGGGGCAAAAGACAAAATGGGTCGATAATCGCGGAACGATGGGGGTCTTAAGGATTCCGTTCAGTTGAGGGCATTCCCGTTGGATCGTGTTGATCGGTGCCTGGATGAACCGCTGCACTTCCATCTGCAGCCACTGCATCGACGGACGAGACACCAAGGTCGGTACGTACCGACGGAAGGAAGCACACCCCCACTCCCCCGGCCCCCACATTAGCAAATCAATCTAACCTCGGCCCGTTTCTGCTCCGAGCTCTCCGTCATCAACTTTCGCCATCGCAATCGCCTCAATCCTCACGTCAACGACAAAATCGCAATCGCAACTCAAAATGTCTCGACTATTCGCCCGCCGCATAACCCCCCTACTCCGCCTCTCAACCCCCTCCCGTCTCTCTTCAACCTTCCAATCCCGTCCCGGTCCTCCCAAGCTGCCCGCTGAGCAACAGGCTGAGTTCGAGCGTCTCCAGCGCGCAGCCGCCGTTTCTTCCGCCTTTCAGCCTGCGGAGGAGCAGACCGGCGCAACAACACCCGCTACGTCGCAGGCCCGTCATACGACGACGCCCGAAAAGTCTGAAGATGTCAACCAAGGCTTGTTCCGTGGCGCGCCGCCCGAGTTCGAGGGCGATGTGAATCCCAAGACGGGAGAGGTTGGAGGGCCCAAGAACGAACCCCTCCGATGGGGTGGTGAAGGCGATTGGAGCTACAATGGACGAGTAACGGATTTCTAAACAAGCTCAAAACGAAACCAAAAGTGGTGCGGAATGTACAAAAGTGTACCATAGACATAGACGGAGATGACGCCGTATGATTAAACTCCTATATCATGATCCAATGGGGTATTCTCTAATACTACAACACCTCAGTCACCTCGCCCGGCAATGCAATGACGCCAACACCTCTCATGCCCAAGTGATAGCATCATGACAAGATCATCGCTCCGTCTGCGCCTCCTTCGCCAGCTCAGCATCCTGCATTTCAATGTCCTTGCCCTGCTCCTTTTGCTCTGGTTTGCTGACTTCTCTGTCGTTGACCTGGTTCTCACTGTCGTCCTTGTCCTTTTGCTCTGTTTCCTTCTTCCTCCAAGTGGCTGAGATCTCGCCTCGTAGTCGCCCGATTTGCTCCTTCTCTTGCTCGCGTTCGATCCCGTTGGCATTATTATGGCCCCCTTTGACCTCCCACATGGCCTTTCGCATGCGTTCGCGACGAGCCTTTCCTCGAAGTCGTGACTGCGGCTGTGCCCCATTTTCCACCCAACGGATGCTCTTGATCATGTAGCTGATGCCATCGTGAACCGCATGTCGATGAGAGTAGTCTCCGCCGAATTCCCGACTGGAAATCCCGTATCGTGTGGAAGCAGCGTACTTGACTAGGCGAGGCAGAATTAGAACGTTGATATGAAGGTCGCGTCGTGCTGGTACCGCCATTGGACCGCCAGGTGGTGGTGCTGTGATAAGGCCTTCCGATTCCAGGTCAATAGACGAAGTAGCGGTCTTCTTACGTCGCTTATCGCCGGTTCCCTGATCCAGTTCCAAAAATGAACTGTCGATGTCCTCATTCCATTCACCCTTGATCCATCCACTGTGAATGCACGCTGCAACCACGTCCGAGTCATCAGTATACACATCCGTACCCCAAAGGTATCCTCGGGACGTTATCTCCTCCCTCGAGATGGACGACAGATGGATGCGCGCGACCTTGACCGTCAAGATACAGTTCTCCTTGTCCTTGATCATATCCCAGGGCAGAGGCTTCGGGTTTGAAGAAAAGGCCCGCTGGGAGGGGCCATGAGAAATGAGCTTTCCTGCCTTCAAGCCCGGTTCGTATATGAAGTCTCCCAGGTGGTTTCGCGGTCGAGTCGAGACTGATTCCAATACCGCTTTCGAGGATACAATGGTTTTCAGCTTCGGGGGGATGACTGGGGCAGCGTTTTGCACTGGCTGCTTTACTGGCTGGTGGGTATGCACCGGTCGAGGAGCATGGTGGTGATGCGGAATGGGAAGGCCCTTATCCGTTGCGCCAACCACTCCCTTCATGTTCTTGAATGGAGTAGCGCCACCGGGTTGCGCAGGATCGACGTGGTGGTGATGGTGATGCGGATGACTACAAAGTTAGCAAACATCTTGGGTAAATGATCTATGAGCTTACTGGTGATGATGATGGTGTTGGTGCGTCTTGGGTCGTTTGGCCCGGCTTGCCGGGGTGAGTCGCCCAGAGCTGTCATCATCGCCTTTACCATCCTCCTCCTTGAGTTTTCTCCTGCGACCTTTGGTACCCTTGCCTCCTGCATCTGGACCCGATTCTGGTGTCATGATCTCGGAGTCCTCCCGCTTAGCCAAGCTAGCATTCGTAAACGGCATGGCAGCAGATATGATGGGACTTGATACACCCATGACTCCATTGCCAATACCAGCAAACATTCGACCAAATTCGCTCTTAATTCCTGGTTCGCCTGTTGGGCCTGGCTGCTGCAATTGTGCGCCCTGTACAGCTTGCGGGAGCGGCGATATCCTGCCTTTGCGATTCATTTCTTGAATCGCAAGCAAATTGCGCTGACCGTTCGGGACCACCACGTCGTCGCTATTTCGGTGTCGGGACGACTCGAATGGGCCCGGGCCGTGAGTTCCGTTATAAGCGATCGTTGGGGGCGGTGGTCCCTCTTCACCAGGTCGTCGGTGTGGAGGGGGTGGTTGTTGCTGTTGGTGCAACAGGTTCATTCGGGCTCGGTCGGGGGAGTCATAAGGCTGTGGGGGGCCTGTGGGCGCATTCTGAGCAGGAGGCGGATGCGAGGCCGGGGGGTATCGGTCCGGAGGCGCAGCCTGGTAGGCGGGGCCGTGACCCGGGTACGGCGCCGTGGAAGGGGGATAATCGGGGTGCGGCCGTTGATGTTCCATAGGGGCGCGATAGCTCAGGTCGGGGCCTGGACGGGGCCAGTGGGCTTCTCGAGGGTCGCGTTCCCGCATGTCTCTTGGATCCCTAGCTTGAGGATCGCGAGGATCTCTTTCTCGTGGGTCGCGTCCATCCCGAGGATCGCGTTCAGGTGGTCGGCCATACGGTAGTGGGTTTCTAGGAGGTTCCCTGTGTGCGTAGTCGCCAGGGTGCATTGGCTGTCGACCCGAGTCGCTTCCAGAGTACGCGCGCTCCCTTCTCTCTCTTTCGCGCTGTTCTGCTTCGCCTTGCCGTTCGCGGTCTGCTCTAAATCGATCGTCATAGGGATTAGGACGCAGGCCAGTCCTCTCAGGGTTGTATTCCATGCCCGGCGGGAGCCTTGGCATTTCTTCTCGCCTTCCATAAGCCTCCTCTGGTCCTGGGGCCCTACCCATTTCCATGGGCCGAGGTGGCATCCCTGGATAAGCCTTGGGTTGGCTGCTCGGTCTCGGAGGAGGTGCGGGAGGTAGTCTATTAGGTTCTCTCGCGTGGTCGGCCGAGCCAGTGGGGTGTCTTGAGTTGTACGCAGATGGGGTGCCGTAGCGCTGAAGTTCGGGTGTAGAATAATGACCGGGCGGTGAGTTTCGGTGATCGTACGGCCGCTGGTGGTCGGGGGTTTGAGGTCGACGAAAGGGAGGATAATCGGATGCGGCAGAGTGCATCCGCGGTGATGCATGCACAGTAGGCGCAAAGCTTGGAGCGGAGCCAGGGGCTGTCGAGTGTGGAGGATAATGTGATGGTGGAGGAGGTTGCGAATCGCGCATCGCTGGGGGCGGGCCGCCCAACATGGCCGATATCGACATGGAGCTGTTGCTGCTTCCAGTTCTCGCAATTGGATTCAAGGCAGGAAGTTCTCGGCTATGGGGGAAAGACGTAGGAGGCCCGACGCTGACGGGAGGTGCTCTCGGCGGAGGGGGACCGTAACCCATCATGGTGTGCGCCGGGGGCGGCTGCTGTTTCGCACCGGGTTGAGGAGGTGAGTTTGGAGGCGGCATGGCGCGATTTAGGTTTCGAAGAGATGGAAGCGACGATGAGCCCTGGACGCGAGGGGCGGCAGCAGTATCTTGAAAGTGGCGGGCCGATGATGAATGGAAGGGCGTGTCCGAGGGTCGTCGCTGAAACTGATTATGGGCGGCATACGCAGGGCTCTGGCCGGGGCTCAGACACAGGGCATGAGAAGAATGCGACGACGCGTGCGCGAGGACAAAGGAAGACGACGACGAGGAAGCCGATGTCGATGCCGGTGCGGAGAGGGCGGCTGCGGCTGATGCGCTGGCCGAGGCGCTTGCAGCAGAGGAAGTCGCGATGACGCCGGTGACGGAGGATGCTGATGATGGTGTTGTTGGAGGAGCGGAAGGGAAAGGAGAACGAGCGTATGGCGACGGTGAAAAGGGAAGCTTGGGCGGATGCCGTGGATCCATGGCGCCAATTTTTTAGCTCCAAAATTCCCTTCAGGTTCCGTCGAGCAAGTGGGAACCCATCCAATGCCCACCCCGGAAAATCTCCCACGCCCCAGAGAAAGAAAGGGAAAAAAAATACACAAAAAAAAGTGCCCACTCTGTGAGGTTTGAAGCTGTAGGCCGCCAACGCACCAACAAGATGGCTGGCGCCTACCTTTCTGACTGGCCTGCTGGGGAAGCTATTCCCCAAGCCGTCGGTCGAGTCAAGCTCTCTCTCTTGCACATCCGTCCACCTCGAGCGGGCGGGACCTGAGAGAGGAGACGAGATGCAGGAGATGGATGGTAGCAGGTGCAGCGGCGCGGGGAGCGCAAACAATCCAAGATCAAGAAACTTGGAGAGAGCAAAGGATGGATTCAGAGCGCGCCGAAACAACGCAGGGGAACCACGGCGACACGTGCCAGGTCGAGTGATACTGACGACGATTGGGGGGGGGAATCTCGAAACCGATTTGTGCCTGTTCTTTGCAGGAGGCAGAATCTCCAGGTTCTTCCTTCAACTGCGACAAACCGCACACGCGATCGGAAAACACCACCTCCAAGAACAGAGATGTGCGTTGGCCGGAGCGTGACCCCAACCAAGCAGCTCACCCGCCCAATGGATCGTCTCGTCGTTGCGCCTGTGCCGGGTCTGTACAGACAGACGGACGATACTGTCTGTACTGTACGAATACCGTGCGGTGCATGTGTGTGTGTGTGCCAGCCCAGTCTAACTCGTGATGGCATGGGCGCGCAGAGTCAGGACCCGTCGCCGGGATGGACAGGGATAGACAGGGATCGGTGGGCATGGGGCAGGACCAGGGGAGGGGAGCGGTGGGCGCTAAGTGGGCAGTGAGACATGGATGGGCGAGTGACACACACACGATGAGCAAAGACCCTGCCGATGCGTTTGTTGCATGGCTGGTTGGAGGTTGTCGATGGATGGATGGCTGGAGAGAAACACGGTCTGTCCGTCTGAACTGGGGGGCCTTGATTCGGCGGCAGTTATTGACGGAGCATCAGCGCCGGCTGCAAAAGTAGCATCGCATCACGGCCCTCGACGATACTCGCCCGAGCCGAGGACGGCTGCAGCCGATAGATAGGCAGCTGACGCGCTGGAGCTCAAGCTTGAGCTGCCCAAGTGCGACAAGGTCTAGAGCTCTCGTCTTTCAAGCTCTCGGGTCATCGCGTCACTCAAAGACCAGGGCCATGCAAGTGCAGAAGCCTCGTCGCCGATCCCGCGGTGAGACAAAAAGGGCCGTCTGTCGAGGATACGACTCTCCCTCTCCTCCTCTTGATGGCTGCTAAACCTCATCATGGTGAGGTGGGTGACCCCATGAGACCAGAAAAACTCCAAAAGGCTTCGGAGCTAAAATGGGTCCAGCTCAACGCCTTGTCTGCCGTCGACCTCGTCATGCCGACGAATAAGAGGCAAGCGAAATGCCCTCCAGCGCAAGGGTCATGTGTCCCACCGCCAAACTTCTGTTTCCCCTCGCATTCCCGAGACGAGACTTTGTGCGGCATGGTCATGGCCGTTGGTATTCCCGGCTCATTGATGCTTCGTCTTCGTCTTCGTCTTGTCGTCCCCGATGATGCTCCTAGAACAGACCATATCAGATATTCACGATCCCATCGCAATGGTCTAATGATAGATCCAACGCTACCTTCTCCCTCCCGGTCGGGGAAAAGTCCCGTTCGCGGATCGCTCGCTAGCCAACCCTGTCATGTTATCTCTGCCATGACTTGGAGTGACGTTACCCCATATCCTTTTTCGCTGAGTGCTGGCATGTCGGTATCCCGCCCCTGGCCTGTTTCCATATATGGGCATAGCGAAATGAGCCGAGACCAGAAACTTCTTCTTGTTTTCTTTTTTTCACCGCCTAGATCAGGATCAGGATCAGGTCTGTCCCAGCCATCTCGGCTATCCATGCACATTGATTGATTGATCGGTTTGCATCGCCATCAGGAACCGCCCATTGTTTGCGACAGGACAACCATCCCTAGACAGAAACCCTCACTCTGCGTCTATCCGATTCATTGTATCTTTTCCATGCAGTGGATTCATGGCGTGCGCCAATCACTGCAGCTCGATGAACGGGTGCCTGTGGCTTCCGTCCGTTGGTGGTGGTGGTGGTGGCTAGCAAAAGATGGGGCCTTGCCAATCGATGAACCAAACCAAACCCATCCCATCCTTGGATCGTAGGGCGCCGTCTCACCAAGTACCGGCAGGGGTTTGTGAATCCTTTCGTATAAGTCCATCGATTAATTGATGCATGAAGTTGGGTATTGCAAGATTTGTCTTTCATTATCTGATTTATGCTGCACCAAGGATAAATCACAGCGTCTTTATGCGCGTAAAGCTTGGTGTTTCATGGCAAATAACATCGGGGACTCAGTTTCGCATGACCTTTTCTTTGTCCCGGAGAGCATGATCTCGTCCCGCATTCTGCTTGGCAAGTGTATTCGTATCCGTGATCCATACAAGCAATTACCTTTCTTGTCCTGGTTATATGCTGACTTTCGAACGCAATCAACATTGGACTACCCTGAAGCAAACCAGGCCCTCAACGTCTAACGCATAAGAACCTGCTCAAATCGCCCATGCTGAACTGTACCTTTAATATTCTTTCGCCAGGCACTAATTATATAGACATTAGTGTTATATGGGCAGTCACTTCATGCGCCGCCACGAATATTTACGATTTTCCAAGCCAAGGAAACCGTGAGGCTACTAGGGAGCCTCCACCAGGTTCGAACAGCATCAAAACGTCCTTTGCTCAAGTAAAGAGGCGGACGGATTGGCAGATGACTCTCCCCTTACCAGGACTCAGAGCTGTTTCAATTCGAGCCCAGTTGTTAAGCTCTGGGGAGAAGTCGGTGAGAGCCACCGTGAATGACCTCCGTTCCACTCTCGGGTCGATTGGTGGACTCCCCCCAAGACATTTGCCTCGAACCAGGGCACAAACTGGATCTTGCCCAGCCGGGGAGCAAAGGACCAATCGGTATACTGAAATCGAAACAAACGCATTTGATTCTGGGTACGATATAAACAGAGTGGGTACACAGCAGTGATGCAAGCCGTAGTAAATATCTTGATCTGACGAATCTTAGTCACAATTGGAAGGCATTATTATCTCTGGGAATGCCAGTCCTCGTTTCAGTGGGCACTTGGCCTCGAATTACCAACTCTGAGAAGTAATTCCGGGTGAAGAATGAGGGCGACACTACACCACAGTCTGCGACCCTGATGCAAACCACGGCTCGCTAGTGTCTGAGCTAGCATGCCCGGTCGACATTATATACGGAAAGTTTTGATGACAGGTGTGGAACCTTATATTATATCGATTTGTAACCGACCACCCACGGAGGGAGTAGGACATGATTGGATCGTGAAATCGGCATTGGCATATTGTCTTGTGATAACAACCTTGGAGATGGAGCCCACAGGGATCAGGGGAATGGCAATAGACGCACAAGAACTCCCGGGCATCATATATATCCTGAGATCTGAGTATATGCTCGACTGGACAGAGGAGGAACATGGATGCATCCCGACAAATGTTGGAGGACCTCCACTAAGGACGACGACAAAATCTATATACGCACACTACCCAATGTGACGGCATGGAGATATTTGCTGCCACAGGCGAAGTCTGAAGTACGAGAAGACTTGGATCTCGGCCCGGGTCTGGTTGTTCCTGGAAGGCATTCTACAACAGTGTGAAAGCATCGTCTTCACATTCTCGAAACATTGGACGCCGAACGGGCTCAAGTCTGAAAAGTGCTGAGAAACTGCTTTCGCCATCTACCCTTTGACGAAACGCAGAGCAAGCGCATTGAAAGACTGGCTGCTCCTTCTTACATTCATTCCTGTGCCCCTTTCGGGAATTTCTTCGTTAAGCATGCTCAACGCCATTTTCATCTCGGAAACAAACGCATCATGGACTTTTTTGCTGGAATAGGATGAAATTGCACCCTCATCCACTTCCGTTTGACCCCCTCAATCGCATTTATTGCAAGCCTCCAGGCCCCAAAGTAAAAACATTACCTTCCACACTTCTTCTTCCTTTCTTCCTTTCTTTCATCACATTCAACACTCGAGAGTCGATGGCAACAATGGCACTCCCACGACTTGGCGACTACGCCGAACGCGTCTACTTCGATGGTGAAGACGCTACCAAGTCTCCCAATCGCCCCTTCAACAATGGATCTGCCAAGAGCCCTCCTCTCATTCGCCCTCGTGGTGCCAACAGAATCCTCCTGTACCCTGGGTCATTTAATCCTCCTCACCAAGGCCATCTCAACCTCCTGCGCTACGTGTTTGAGAACGCAGGTGAAGATCTTCACATCATTGGCGCCATCATCATCATGACAGATGAAACTCGACTGGAAGACAAGCTCTGCCAAGAGGAGAACCCACTCATCCTCACTCGCAAGGAACGCGTCCGCCTGTGGCGTGGCGACGGTATTCCAGTTGACTGGGCCTGGGTCTATGACGGATCCGAAGCCAGTTGGGTCGGGTTCCGCTCCCAGCTGGCTAAGGAATTCAGAAAGGATCGTATAGACGTCAAGTTTATTCTTCTCGGAGGGCCAGACGCCATCAGCGCTGAGGGCACCTACAACCCTAAGTACTGGAACTGCCCCGATTCCATCACGAGTGACGTCTCCCGGCCGGTGGACTTTCGCTACCCGAACACCCTCCGCCAGATTGCTGGGTTCTCCATGTGGGAGAAGCCGAGCTACGATCGACGTAGACTCGAGCAAGGGATTCGTGCCAAGATGAGAGGCAAGCCGGCACAAGGTAGGTGCCCTCCGAAGTTGAGAAGAAGCGCCGCTAACATCATTGAAAGCTACTGAACAAGCTGTGGCCCGAGCCTTTACAAACATCAGCGCTGTGTCCATCTGCCGTCGCCTGCGCAAGCCCAAAGGTGTGGTTCGATTCGTCCCCTGCAACCTTGAGCAGAGACCAAATGATGCGCCGAGCTCGACCAAGATCCGGCAGATCATCAAGACTTCGCCAAGGGAATCACTAGAAGAAGCCCTTAAGGGCATTGCGCTGAACCCCAAGTTCTTGGTTGAATACGTCGCCAAGCGACCCCAGCTCACGCAGGCGATGGGGGAGGAAAAGGGAAAGATGGAGGATAAGCCAGTGAAGGATTGGTTCGATGTCGAGAAACAGATTGTTTGGTGAGAGATCGAGAAGAATCTGGCAACGATGGAACCTTTGAAAGGGAGAACTAGGTATAACGCTCTAGTTCAGAGACATGATGATTTATCAGATAAGCAGCGACGGAAAGGACATTGGTGTATCTTGATAGCTCCAGCTGAGACTGTAGAGCAAATAAAAGAAAAAAAGACTGCTAAATCATCCTAACAACAAACTAATTACCCAAAACACAAAGAAACCAACCAATATCACAGCCAAGCCAAGATGCTTCTCGCACCGTGGGAAGGCAGGACGTCTTCTCAGAGCCCCAGCTTCTCACGGCACACTGGAGACCTCTTCAGATGGCGAGTAACTCGATCTTTCCGACCGTATCTCTTTCCACAGGCTTCGCATGCCCGTTCCAAGCTCGGTATCCCGGCATCCTGTGCGTACTTCTTGTGATGAACCCAGTAATGCCGGTCAAGGGTCTTCTTGTCCGCTGAGATTTCCCCGCAGGTCTCATGGAATCTGCATGGGAACCTGTGATCGTGGATTGACCAATTGTGCCGGCTGCTTTGTGTTAGCAACTTGACTCTCAGGTTCTGGGAAGAGACTTTCTTTAGATTACGCCCTTTCTTGTACCATTTGTCGCAACACCACTCATAATCCGAGCCTATACCTTTGTCAGTCAAAGTTTCAGTATCGAATAGCTTTCGATGCCATATACGCACCTGCCACATCGTCATCTGAAGTGTTGTCCCTAGATTGACTACTTCCATAACCGTTGCTCTGCATCCTGTAAGCACTCGCCGCATGAGAATCAGCCAAACCATTTGCATGGATATCGAGGCCGATAGTACTAGCTTGGTCTGTTGACTAAGTCGCGAAACTGGGAGTTGCGGTAAAGGATCCGGCGACGGCGTTGTTGGCGAGCGGGCTGGAACTGGGGCTGTCATCGAAGGTATACTGAGGACTACTGAAAGAAGAGCTTTCAGAGAATTGTGGATAGAAATCTGGGGATTGAAGCGCGTTGTCCTCCTGCTGATGAGTGGGAAGGGGATCGCTCCAAGTGTGGATGTACTGGTAGATAGGATCCCCATTTGAGGGATTAGGGACCATCGACCTAAATTCTGTCTTGAAGTCAGCGAATGTGAATTAGTGGAAAATAAAGTCTATACCATCGGGAGAGAATTTCTCTAAGTCAATGTGGTCAAAAAGGGAGCTCATTTTGGTCAGGCGTATGCTGGTGACCTGGTAATCCAATATTAGTTCCACTGGGAGGATGAATGGAGATTCAAGAGTGGGTGAAACTAACCAATGAGATCACTAGGGTTTCATTCAGATGAAGAATGGCTTTGTCGAGACGGTTTGAGCTGGTGGTTGACGGTGTTGGCAGGCTGACGTTGACTAACACCAAACAAACAGCGGAGGATAAGCAAATGTATGAAGACTCGGTGTCTGAATTGCTTCTTAACGATGAGAAAGATAACATGTCTACAAAGGGGATGCCTCAGGCTTTTATGCCCATCTGCTTGGCCCCCAATTGTCCACCAAGTCCAAGTCTGCCTCTCAAGTCTCAATCGCAAAGCCGGGCGATGGAGGCCGGCAAGTTTGTCTTGGCTCGGACATCGCAAAAGCCTCAATTGCGGATCTCCAGCAGCGCAAATCTGTAAGTGTACAAGGACACTGACGATTGTTGGTCGATGCCCAAGAGCCTGGCCGCCTTGCTGGGGGAGGGGAGGAGTGTCGGCTGCAGGCGTGATTGGGCTGGGTTGACGAGTTGGTGGGAAGGCCCCCAGAGGGAATGGGCTCAGCTGCTGTAGGTGAGTGACGTGGATGGCCGGCCCCAAGTTCGAATGGCTTCCAAACTGTTCGTTGCAGGTTTGCGATGCCGCTTTAATCTTTGTTGTGTAAGTTGAGTTGAGGCATGGAGGCTAAGGGTGGTGAAGGATAAATAGGAAGAGATGTCTTGTGTATCAAGAATGAATAAAAAAATTCAATTGTCCATCTACAAGCCTCTTAGAAACTCCACCAATCGAATTGCACCGTAGTATTTCGTACTATCAGCTACTATTGCTACCATGTATCCCGCTGTTCTCGAACCAGGCAAGAGATCCTACCAGACATTGAGGACTTGAACCCCCTAACAATTACTCTAGAGACTGTCCCAATGACCAGCAAGGTCATTCACAAGTTCTATGAGCCTGCGGTTCTCCTGAAGGCCCTCAACTTTACGGCCCAGGACGAACCTCCATCTACGGACTTTGACGCGACAATTGACACAACGGACCCCCGGCAGCTTTTCCAGGCATTTGTCTACAAGCTGGCTCACATCTGTGACAGCGAGAAAGGAGAGTATGGGGCGACCATCACTTCATTCTATGTCTTGAAGGATGAAGAGAGGGGAAATGCTGCTCACTACTGGTTCGCTTCTAACCAGAGGACTCACAAGGAGCTGGAGACTACAGCCGAGTACGTGCGGAAGCTACTTGCAAAAACCGGAGAACCATGCAAAGATCTCACCAGTCTCAAGAGGGAGATCCTTTCCGATGTACTGTGGTTCAATCGACCAAGACTGGAGTACTACTTTCGCCTAATGTCCGAGAAGGGAGCCATGTGCGTAGCCTCTTGCCTGGACGCCTATGGCAATGAAGGCGAGTTCCAAAATACCCATAATTAGAAGCTTCTAACCTTTAAGTTGAAGAAAGGAGCCTCGCAGCTAAGATATCCGAGCTCCTCGACTTTGTCGACTCTGGCCTCTCCAGCACAGCTTCAAGGGATCACTGTAAGCCTTTCCCGATCTTCCTCCTTTCGTATTATAGTTTAATCAGTTACACAGTTTTGCAGAAGAGCACCAGGACCATCAGGTTCCTTGAGAAACTCTGCGACTCGCCGGAAGGCAAGGAGATGGCAGAGAGAGCTCGAGACGGCCGCAAGTTTGGAGTTCCAAGCGAAAAATGCTGGTCTGATTTGCAGCACATGATAAACCGGACGACTGCATACTCACAGTCGGTCCGGTTCATCCTGGCTGCAAAGGAAAGATGGCCCAAGCTGTTTGACAACTTTGAGGTGTCATTTCTCGAATCCAGCCAGCGGATGGAGAGGCCCTTTCGAAACAAGAGCCGGACTGCCGACAGTATCGTCGGGAGGATGACCAGGAAGCAGAAGATGATTGACACCTTTAGGAACTTTGCAAGCGATCTTCAAAAGTTCAACCTGGACGATATCATCATGGGGGTTTATCAGGATACCACTTTCCGACCCATTGTGCACGCTGAGGTACTGCTTCTTGACCATCTCGACAAGAAGGGTCTTTTGGAGTCCCGGTTCTTCTTCAATGAGTGGATGTACATTGGAAGCAGCAAGCCGACCTGCAAGCTGTGCCATCATTACTTCACACTGCACCACGTACCCAACGTCGGACATCGACCTTCGCACGGTAACCTGTACCTGAGCTGGCGCTTCCCAGACGTGCTCAAGTCTCAAGGCAACACGGGCATTGACAGGAGACAGATCATAGTCGACAGGGTGTTGGAAAAGGTTCGAAAGGAAGCATTTGACATCGTTTCCAGAAAGGGGACGTCAAGTTACAAGGGCGACGACTCGTTCACGTACTCTGCTGCGATGCCCGAGAGGTCGACAGTTGCGGGCTCGGTTGTTGATCTTGAGGATTTGACTTCCATGATTGGGCACATGGACTTGAGTGACAGAGCTGGAGACTTTGACTGAGAGGAGTGCTTCCCTATGGGGGGTTGTCGACTGTGATGTGCTTTAGGTTGTCCATCCTTATGGGAGGGTCATTACACGCAAAGCTGAGGTTGTGGTATAAGTTAAGTAGCATTTAGTAGGGAATAATACAATGTTTTTTGTCAAGATAGGGTGCAGAGCAACATTCAAGTGAGCGCCAATCCCTTCCTCTCGTGGGGCATCTACAAGGCAACCGCTTCAACGAGTATAATCAAGTTACGTCACTCGTCGGTGGTTCGACCCATTTACTTATTCTTCATTGTCATCTTGAAACATTTGTTCAATATGGCGGAAGAGTTCTTCACCAAAGCCACGCCTAAACTAAAGGGCTACTGCATCTCAGACGGTCAAATCGATATCCTGAAAGCATGCATCGAAGGACAAACAACTGTTGAAGAAACAACAAAAGTATTGACAGCATGTCCATCGGCCTCATCGACACCTCTCGAACTACAGCAAAGGTTGGGAGGGCTCTGGACCCTTCTCATCACGACCGCTGTCGGGCTTGTCGATGCCCAGCTCACCATCATCTCCATGTTACAGAGAATCTGTACCTTGCCATGGGGAGAGGAACTCACTGGCAAAGGAGAAGGATTCATGGACTTTGACGATGGCTTCTTCTGGCGGGAGCTCACAGACTGGGCTAGCAGCTGGGCCGATGACTATAACCGTACGAGCAAACGAAAATTGATACATAAGAAGATACAAACTGACACAGATGGATAGACTATGATGCATAATACCTGATCGAAAAGTCTGAAGGCAAAGAGCGTGAAAGGCGTCAACTAGAGTGGATAAGCGCCAACACATTCGCTGCTCGACTCGCCTCAACTGGCGACAGGATAATCGCCTTGTGTGGTGCAGCCCTCGACACAGCTGGATACATAACGATGAGGAATCTCAAAAGGCAATACTACGCGACTAACCCTGGATGCATCGAAGCAGCCGCACAGCTCTTTATAGATGCGGCACCTGAGCTGTTTTGCCTTGTGAGAGCTGACCCTACTGCCAAGGACATACACAGCGTACGGAACCAGCATGAGGATCGGCCTTTGGCCCAGGATCGAGGCTCTTTGGGAGAGAAATGGGCTCATCCGGCCGAGATGGAAAGTCTTCCGCAGAGGACTCGAGATGTTTTCCGGATGGCCTTGGAAGCGATGGATCGGATCACACAGTAAGACATTCACTAGGCAATGACGGTGGAGGAATTAATTGAGAATGGCGTTGAAGAAAATTGGAATCGAATCATTAGTCTAATTATGTTGTTATACTGTCCCATGCTGGGCATTGAATGTGTCCATCGAAGGACAACCCCAGTCAATCCAACTCCGGCTTCTATAGCAAGCATCTATAACATGTGCCATTTGACTTGGGAAGATCAAGTTTAACGACCCAGGGGAAATGAAAAGGGCCATCATTTGTGCCTTGAATAGCCGCATTCACAAAGAGTGTCTGAGCACCGCGCTCCAAAGGGTGTTTGGCACCTTGAGAGTGTCTTGTCTCACAATAGCCGTCTGCTTCGTACCTCTTGACCCTTTCGTACTTTTCAAATATCATATCGACAGTGTCAAATCTCGCCGCCTTTAGCGTCTTGAGGGTCTCGATTGTAACCGACTCTTGTTTCTCAAAGGCTGTGAAATGTGATGGCGGATCGGGAATCCTGTCGCGCCATCGGACTAACCTTGCGCCCCAGTCGTTGTGGACGTGTCCAAATCAGTGTATCAGAGGTTTTGCCTCTGCAACTGCTTCGAATAGCTGAGGACATCCGACCCGTCGGCTGCCCTGTAGGTCGAAAATGCCCAGTGGGGGTCCGTGAGTCATGACAATGTCGGTGTTCTGTTTAATAGGCCATTCATGGCCTTGTCTGACATCGTACTGAAAACCCCAATGGTTGATGGACGGAGTGTATGGGCTTGCGTAGACCGTCAAGTGCGCCCCGTTTGCTAGGGTAAAGTGGTGAGTGCCTTCATCGAGGAACATGATGCCTGCGTCTAGTGCTTCGTTGAGAAGCAGTCTTGCTTCCTCAAAAGAACCATATTCTCGCTCTATGAGCCTCATATCGAGAGAGGGCCGAATTTCTTCAATCTTGCTCCTGAAAATGGGAGTATCAAGGGTAAAGTCATGGCTGCCAGCGATGACTAGCTTGAGTGGAGCATCAATGCTCTTGAGGAGGCGGATGGCTGTTCGGAATTCCTTTAGCTTGGACTCTTGGGTAAGGTCGCCGCAGTGAATGGCCACATCGACAGAGTCCTTAGGCTTTCTGTTCTCAGGGAGCAGTGCGCTATGAGTGTCAGAGAAGATGAGAAATCGTGTCTTGATAGTCTGGGACGCCATTGTTGCGATGTTTACAGATTGAATGAGATGTAGACGAATAGAACTGGTGTAAACAAAGATAAGGACTGGCTTGTCTATGTAGCAAAATTGAATTCATGTTGACTGTTGAGGCATCCAAGTCACCTGTATACGATACTTTTTCCATACATGACTGGAAAGCATGTGCACCATTACCGCCGCGATTATCTTCACGATACTTTAACATTTCACCTGGGAGCAAACTGCCAAGCATCTACCATCCCAGCAATAATACACAACTTATAACAACCCCCGGACTCACCCCGGCATCCACGGCCCCGGAAGGTGGGTCTTTGGATTCGAATCCCGGAAGACGGCCGGAACATCGGAGATCGGGGCCCCGCACCACGTGACAGCACCGAGCCATGGTGTTGGCCCACTTACTCTCCCAGGTCCTTCCGTCGACCTTCCACCATCAGCTTCAACCACGCAATCACATCGAACCGCCTTGAGCTAGGTTCCAAGCATGCCCGAAGATGAGGAGCCAACTGCTGATCGCCACCGGATGAGGGACGGGGATGCCCTTCCCAAGGGCGAGCCCTGGTGGGACAGCACCACACTTAAAGTGACGGCGCCGCTCCTCGTCGTCCTGACCATCTTTATGCTTGCATCACCTGTAAACTTTCTATTCAATCTTGGTTCCACAGATATGAAGCTTTCCAACGCGATTACAGTCTGTCCAGCCTTGGCCATGGCTAGGAACATCTCCCTTCACATGGAGGAGCCATTAGCCCCTACTCCCCTGCCTCCGGCTCATGCGGCCTCGGATGGCGAGCAAATCATTCATATCTTCCAGACGCTCGGTCGATCCACGGTGTGGAAGAGCATTGCCAACATCACTTTTGAGGGAGACACTTTTGAGCCTGAAGGCATGGTGCGGTTGGGCGATGACCGTTACGTGGTCAGTTCAGGCCATTGGACCGAACCTACCGAGAAGTATGGAAAGATTATCAACGGGACGGATCGAACACCTGGAAAGGGGCTCGCTCATTTGATGGTTTATAATGGAAAGGGAAAGCTTGTGGCTGATGCGACCATCACGAAAGAAGGCGACGACGAATACCATAATGGAGGAATCGACTTTGATGGCCAGTATATCTGGGGAACCATGGCCCAATACCGCCCCAACACCACCGCATACATTTATCGTACGGACCCCAACACGTTGGTACCAGAGAGGGTACTCAGCTATGCCGACCACCTTGGAGGTGTGGTTCACGACACACGCGACAACCTAATCATTGCTCTCAACTGGGGAGGACGCAATGCCTCAACATGGGACCTCAGGAACGCCGAGACGGGCTGCGACGCGAGTCCCGAACCAGAACGCGTTGTTCGAAACCCAAGTTACTTTGTCGACTACCAAGACTGCAAGTGGCTCGGCCACTCTAGATTCTACAACGGCAAGAGTGTCATGCTCTGCTCTGGCGTTGCCACCATTGGCGGGTACAACCTGGGCGGCATCGCGCTCGTGGATGTCGCGACGATGATGCCGCTCGCCGAAGTTCCCATCGACCTAGAGAGCGCACTCGGAGTTAGACTGACCCAAAATCCAATGGACGTCAGTGTAAAGGACGGAAAGCTGAGGCTGTATCTAATGCCGGACCAGCACAATAGCACCTTGTACATCTACGAGGCGCAGCCCGACAGCCCATTTCAGTATGGCGGCGGGCACTGAAAATTATTGCTTTCTTTTTTTAATATACCCTTCCAATATTGAGTTAGCTTTTCGAGCCTTATAGTTGCCTGTTTTCATGGCGACGAGGATGACGAGGCCTTTCAGGCAGACTCGAAACGAAGGCATCGCGAAATGTCGGTGCCTTGGAGTTGAAGAGCTTATAACGCGCGCATGACCTCTCAATTGGTCATGCCCATATTGTTGGGCAAGTTTCTTTTCTACTCAATCAACTCATAAATCTTCAAGCATAATCATGTCTTTTCAAAAGCATCTCACGCGACACTTGGAGTTTAATGACCTCCCTCCAGAGCTGCGAGATCTCGTCTGGGAGTTTAGTCTCCCCACCCGCCGAGTCTTTCATGTGAAAGGCGTCTCTAGGCACCCTCACGGACTGGCCAAGTTCTTTCGCTTCCACATCCGCCACGCTCTCCCAGCGGCATTGTCCACTTGCAAAGAGTCTCGCGCCGTTGCGCTGCGCAAGGGTTTCTTCCTTTCGCCCTATGGACAGGACCCTGGGGTCTGGTTCAATACGGAACACGACATGCTCTACTTTGACCGGAATCAGCGCAACATGCTCCAGCTCAAGCCGAACCTGGGGCGAATGACCATCTCCGGCCTGGACCGGGTCCTCAACGTCGGCGTTGAATGGCGCGCCTTCTTTCGAGATACACCGCGCCAAGGCGCGACAACGTCTCGATGCTGGAGGGCTGCGATTGAGACACTGTATGTTCACATGCCGCGGATGCGGACCGTCAACTACATCCTTCCCATGCTGCGGCACAAAGGCGGCATGATGTGGGGACGAGAGCCGTACCAGGCACAGAACTATGAAGCTATTCTCGTCACGCTCCCGGACAAGACACAGATCCCATGGGAGAACACGAGGAACAGAGGCGCCGACCGGGTGCAGCTTCTCAACGACATTCGACATGAAAATGGACTCAATTCGATCATGGTGACGTGGAAAGAGGTCAAGGAAGATATTGAAAAGGGCTTTGGTGAGGAAGCAGAACCTGGTGATGGATGGCAGGACCGTCAACACGACACTGATCACTATCCTCCAGAGGTGATTGGATGGTGGTTGCTGAGAGATGGCATTGCCACAGTCCACGAGAATCCGCAGATTCAGACATTTGATTCATAACAAGACTTAAACAACTTGTTCATTTACATCTTGTCGACACGACAACTAGTAACGCCTCCATTTCATCAACTCGACTCCATACTCCTCGCTCATCTCCACACATCAAGCCTCAGTGTCAAAACTAGACCGTCAAGTGAACAACCTCAATGTTGTTTCCCAGAGGATCGAGGACAAAGGCGCCGTAGTAGCCAGGCATGTACTCGGGTCGGAGACCTGGCTTGCCATTGTCCACAGCACCAGCCTTGCTACTCAAAGGTCAGCACCGTTCAGTGTGTAACAGGCATTTCAACTTACATGGCAGCCTCGTACCACTCATCAACATGCTCACGGCTCTTTCCGTTGAAAGCGACATGAATAGGCGCGACACGGCCCTCGAGTTGGCCGTCGTACTTTTGCAAACCACCCTTGCAACCGCCGCCGAGCCAAAAGTCGGTTCCGGCGCCCTCGACGCCGAAGCCGCAGAATGGGTGGCCGTAGTCAGCCTCCATCTTCATGATGTAGCCAAGGGGGGCGAGGATGGCCTTGTAGAAGTCGCGCATCTCGACGTAGTGGTCGCCGACGGGGAGTCCAAGATGTCCGATGCCCATGGTTGCGGTGGATGAAGTGGTGGATGGTTTGTTGAAAGGAAGGTTTAGTGGATTGGTATGCTTGATTGATGTGAATGAAGAGTGTTTTGGAGTCGGAGAAGGGATATGGCTGGTCTTAAGTACGTCAATCAGAGCGACGCATTCACGGTGATACTTGTCTCCAACACAACAACATATGAGTGAACCCTTGTTCCTTGAGAGAATGATATCATAGGCCAAAATAGTCTAGGCATGAGGACAAACGTAATGTTTAGCTGTTACTGTAGACCTTACAGTAAAGCTCAATTATTATGTTAAGGCTTTAACATCACACTGACACTTATGCCTAGTCCATTTCGATCCACAGTATGATGTGAAGCTAGCCTATCCGGATCTCGAACCACCGCCACGGCGTTCATCTTATGTTCTCAATGTCCGCGCCGTCGACCTATTTACCCGACCCGGACATGAGGGGAAGTCCGCCCACCGCTGTTCGGGGCACGTGTGTTCGCGACAGACTCGTTCCGACTGGGTGACGCGTGAATGAGTCACGCCTTGAAAGAGTGAAAGAACCCAGGACACAATGAAGTGTGGGGTTTAGGGCGGTAAGCGGTTCTTGTTCGAGGCCGTGAGGAGAGTAAGCACCATGCTTGATGCTGTAAGCCAAGGAAGTGAGATGAGAGGTCTCTCCTCATGCCGGCCGTTGAAGGTCATGTTTGTCATCTAACGGCTATGAATATCCTGCAATGATCACGCTTTGGACCCATTCAGCCCTGAGGATGCAGATTCACGGTGATACTTGGCAAGGATGGGGCTGTATCCTTGTAATATTGCCGGACTACCGCACCTGCGCCGCTCGGAGTGCATCATGTTTCGGATCCTCGGGTGCCGGACATTGAGCAATACCGTTCATAAACGCTTCTCGAATAGTTGACCTATCCTACAGTGTCCATCCTACATCTTCTCTTCCTTGCTGTATTCATCCCGTATCTTGCTTCTATCAACGGCATTCCCCAAGGTGTGGTAATCTGACGTCGATCCCATCTCACTGCTGACAGTCGCTCGGCCGAGTCAAGCTTGGAAATAACGTTTTCCCCCGTCTGAGATAATACTCTAGTTTATGTATGCCACGCCAAGCTTGCATAAAATATACTCAATGAAGTATAACACAACCAATTGCTGACCTCCCCAACCCAACACAGCCCTATCGCCATGTCTCTCGTCCCTTTTCGTGTTCCCGGACCCAAAGGTCGCCAAGATAACACATCCCTCGGCCTTTCTTAAGCGAGCTATCCAGCTTCCCAACAAGGTAACCCTTCAGCTGCCAACTTGTCTTTCAGCTGTCTACTCGTCCCTCGCTTGCTCCATTGTGATCTGCATTCAACTTGGCCTCTAGACACGTCAAGCTCAGCTCACCTCAGCCAAACGCACGCCAACATCCAATAGCCGCCCGCCAGATCGCGCATTGGATTGCCTGAAAGGGGTCATGGTCTAGTGCTGACCCCACGGCGGCAGAGAACAAGACACCGCCTGTGCCACAAGGAGCAGAATGATTCATCTCTATTGGCTTGTCTGATACGAAATGGCAAGGTCTCACTCGCGTGCCTTTCCCATCCCTTTGGTGATGCTACATGGCGGCGCAGCCTAACATTGCTGGGCGCCATGTAAGCCGTAAAAAGTTCGCCTAGCAACCTTTTAGAGAGACAGACCCAATGGAATGGGACTAAATGACAGGGAACCCAACAGGTGTGGTGAGTATAATATCATGGCGAGCATCCCGTAGTTGAACAGTTGAGATCACTCCTCTCACGCAACTACTCTGGCCTGGTAGCTATCGCCAAGATGGCGTCCTTTCTCTCCTACCTCGTCTTTCTCCCTCTACTGCTTCACTCATTCTTCACTTCTGTAGCAGCCAGTGGCTACTGGAAGCAGACCAAAGAGTTTGACCTCAAGATAACATGGGACGACTACGCTCCAGATGGCTTCTCCCGAAAGATGCTGCTCGTCAACGGCCAGTCTCCCGGCCCTGTCCTCGAGATTGACCAAGACGACTGGGTTGTCGTGCGAGTGCACAACTACTCCCCAGAGAACATCACTATCCACTACCACGGTATGCACCTCGTAAACCCTCGTCTATAATTAACATGACTGACCAAATCCAGGCATTGAGATGAAGGGAACCCCCTGGTCGGATGGTGTTCCCGGCGTGACACAGCATCCCATTGAGCCGGGATGCAGCTTCACATACAAGTTCCAGGCGACGCAGCACGGCAGCTACTGGTACCACTCTCACTTCAAGGGCCAGATTGAAGATGGTCTCTACGGACCCATGGTCATCCACCCTCGACGGGAAGACCCGAATCCCTTCCACCTCATCTCGGACGACTACGACACGGTCTGCGCCTTGGAGGAGGCTGAGAAGCGTGTCAAGCCTATTGTCATTGCCGACTTTGTGCATCTCACGTCGGATGAGAAGTGGGAGATGACGCTGGCCGCCGGTGTTGAGGACTCTTGCTATGATTCGATTCTCTTCAACGGAAAGGGGAGGGTGGAGTGTCTGCCCAAGGAAGAGGTAGAGGCCAACCTCAGCCCTCAGCAGAAGGCGTTTCTTGGTGCAGTTCCTGACGGTGCCATGACTGACAAGGCGTGAGTAAATGAAAGGTCATTACTTGAAGACTCATCACTAACTGTTTCCAGTTGTCTACCTGCTGCTGCTCTCTTGGCCCTCGGCGGAGGTGGAGGCAACGAAAGCGCCCTCCTCCCAGGTACCTTTTCCGGCTGCAAAGAAACCAAGGGCCAACTCGAAGTCATCAAGGTCTCCAACAAGCACCACTCATCTGCAAAGTGGGTTGCTTTTGACATTGTAGGTGCCATCAACTTTGTCACCGGCGTCTTCTCCATAGACGGCCATGAACTCTGGGTCTACGCCATGGACGGCTCCTACATCGAGCCTCAAAAGGTCCAGGCCATCACTGTGACAAACGGCGACAGGTACTCGGTGTTTGTCAAGATTGAAAAGTCGGGAGACTTCAAGATTCGCTTCAACGCCAACAGCGCGCCGCAGCTCATCACGGGCCATGCCATCCTCTCGGTAGACGGGTATGGAGAAGCTCAGGAGGCCGAGGCATACATCAACCTCGTCGGCCTACCCGTGTCCAAGGACGTTGTCTTTTTCGAACAGAACAAGGCCTATCCCTTCCCGCCGGATCCCATCTCACCTACGGCCGATCTCACTTTTAACCTGAGCATGAAGCTCGATGGCGCGACTTATCTGTGGGCGCTCAACGATACGCGACTCATGTCTGACGACCTTGATGTTCAGAAGCCAACCCTCTTCAACCCGATGCCTTACGTCAACAACAATGTCACCATCTCGACAAAGCTGAACCAATGGGTCGACCTCGTCTTCGTCGCATCCATGGTTCCCCAGCCGCCACATCCCATCCACAAGCACGGTACAAAGATGTACCACATCGGCTCCGGAACTGGCGTCTTTAGATGGAGCTCAGTCGAGGAGGCCATGAAGGAGATCCCTGATCAGTTCAACATCGTGAACCCCCCGCGAAGAGACGCCTTCACCTCCCTTCCCGCAGAGGAGGACGTGAGCTGGGTGGTTGTCCGGTACCACGCCAGCAACCCAGGCCCCTGGCTGCTGCATTGTCATATCAACAACCACATGGTAGGAGGTATGATGATGATTATCCAAGATGGTGTTGACCACTGGCCAACCGTTCCTGAAGAGTATGCCCCGGGCCGTCAGGGGACACGTGGGAAGAAGTGGCACCACTAAAGTACAAAAATGTTTAATTCTACATGTCTAGTACATCATTATTACTGAATATACAATGTTAACTTTGGATACATGAATAAAAGCACAACGAAGCTCGGGCGCTCAGCTGCAGGGGCTCGCCCACTAAACCTAGTCGAGTGTGGAAGACGAGGCAGTGCTGACCACCATGAACTCAGATCACGGGAAAGGTTCCCTCCTCCTTTCACAGCCTCGTTTACGAATGCTATCCATCTTGGTTCATATCAATGGTGCTCTGTCATAGCGGAGGCCACCATACGTGAAACTCTGGGACCAACAACGTCCAGGGCGCTACGTCACTCGATCAACAGCTTCGCGCGTGAATTGATGCCACAGACTCTTCAACCATGGAAGGGCCATCAGCCATACAGAAGCCGTCGGCTATGAACGGTCAAGTCTTTCGACGCGACCCCTCTGCAAAGCCCTGTCCCCAATGCAAGAACGCTTCATTATGCGACATTACAGGTCACGGCTACGTCTTGGACATTGACGTGAAGCAAACTCTAGAAGACGCAAAAGCTCAAGACGACAACGGATGCTACTTTTGCTTTCTGATATGGTGGTCTCTCAAGAGTCGCACGGCCAAGATCCGGGAGATGGACGACCCCGTCGTCGCCCTGTATTGCAACCCCCCGTTCCAAGGACCGATCCAGCAGATCGACGTGATTGTCGTCAACAGGAAGAAACGTGAGGACCTGGGCTGGGCGTTTGACCTTTTAGGTCTGTGGCATCTCGGTCCACCAGATTCTAAGCCGTGGGTGACTCGAGGCCGTATCATCTTACACGCAGATCATCAACGCGGCAAGTTCTTCATCGATGGAGAGAGATGTTTTATGCTCATTCTAGCTAGGACCATCTGATGGCAATAGACGTGGTCTTAAATTTCGGAGAATAGAGACCAACTCTGAAGCACCGGCTTGCTTCGACCTAGCCAAGCAATGGATCTCAGATTGTCTATTCAACCACGGTAAAAGATGTCCATCAAACAACAAGTCACCTCTGCCTCTTAGATTGATCGACGTCGGACCTCCAGACGGCTCTGAGCCTCCCAAGCTGATAACCACAACCCCCGGTCAACGTGGAAAATACATGGCTCTTAGTTATTGCTGGGGCCAAAAGCCCTTCTTTGCCCTGACCTTGACAAACAAGTCCGAACTGGAGCAGTGTATCCCATTTGATCAGCTTTCAGAGACTATCCGCGACACCATCATCATCACCAGGCGCCTCGATGTACGCTACGTATGGATCGACTCCCTCTGCATCATCCAAGGCGAAGAAGAAGAAGCTGTGAAAGACTGGGAAGCACAAGCACAGCAAATGGGAACCATATTCCGCAGCGCGTTTGTCACAATAGCTGCGTCTTCATGCGGTGATGCTCACCAAGGCCTGCTGTGTGATCGGTACAACCTCTCCCGGCCATACTACGAGTTTCCAGCAGACAAGGAGGGTCGAGAAATGGTCTATCTCGGTCGCCACGGGAACGCGATAGAGCCTCATTCAGTGAATGAATCGCTCCATAAACGAGGCTGGGTCTTCCAGGAGTCTTTCCTGTGCGTCAGGTCCATCTCATACGAAAAGAGAGAGCTGTCGTGGAGATGTCGAACCTACCAGTGCCGAGAAGGCCTCGTAGAAAGCGAACGTCTCCCTCTTGAAGCCTCAGAACGCGATATACCCAGCAATATCCGAGCCAATTGGAAATCCATCGTAGCCGAATACAGTAAAAAGAGCCTCACGTATCCGGACGACAGGCTCCCAGCCATAGCAGGACTCGCAAAGATAGCACAGCACGGCTCGCAAGCAGACTACCTCTACGGAATATGGATGGACCAGGTCGCCGAGTCACTCTTGTGGGAACACCGCGGTCACTCAGTCGACGGGAAACGAGTCTACACCTGTCAGACAAAGCGTCGCGCACCGTCGTGGTCTTGGGCATCTGTAGATGGACAGATCATGTTTCTCACCGGCGCCGATCCGAAGTACATCCAAGCCAAAGTCAAGGGTGACGGTTTACTGATCAATGGATACCTTCAAAAAGTAAAGACGATCAGGTTGTCGACTTTTGGGAGCTACTACGGAGGCTACGAAAATTTCCACCCTTGGATGAATCTTCCGACGGCGATGAAGACTTATATAGACAGTGAAGACGCAGTACCCTTTCAGCACCGGCTACGGCGAGACGACAATAGTCCTCTCGAGTTGGTCAATGTCTGGTTTCTATTCCTCGGACCAAGCTCAGGGCTCATCATAGTAGAGGCCAATGACACGGAGTCTCGGCCTCGCGGACCGCTGCACTCGGTGTACCAGACCTTGGTGGAAGACAAAAAGTATGTTCGGTTGGGGGCTTTTGTTGGATATCCTATTGAGAAGAAGTGGTCATCCCGTGTCCTCCTGATCTAGTCATTGAGTCGTGGGCCCCTCGGTCCAAATCGCCATCATCGTAGTCAAGGCCGCATATCCTCCACCAGATCCAACACTTTCTATAGTCATCTTAAACACATAGTGATATCATCAAGGTTCTCTTTCATCTTTCATCGTGATCGTAACGGGATGTGAAGAAGTCCTTAACACTGACGTCTTAGTATCCCCTAAGTTGGCAAAGAGCTCTAACTTCCAGGGGGGCTAAGCTAAATGTATCTTCTTCTGAGAGATACTCGATTATTATTAATTCTTACCTTAGGAGATTAAGTACTTAGAGTATAATATCTTAATATATAAGATTACTCTTACCATATTGTTCAGAACACGATCCTACAGCGCCTGAAGGACGGAGACTTCCACCATACCAAGAAGTCAAGTAACTGCACGCCTACAGTGACAACGGGAGACGGCGTGCCCGCTTGAAGGACATAGAAGCTCTTCCCCCAAAGCTTAGCACCGGCTACACACAGGCTCCATACCCAGAAGCAGATCTCACGCAGTGGAAACTCAACACGAACGGCCCTACGCAAGGCCCAGCTTCCAGACAGATCTCCGCGACCTCGAGCAACGGAACAAGGAACATAATAATACAAACATCACCAGAGACGACGGCTATCACAGAAGAAAAACCAGAGAGTTTCAGCCTTTAGTCTCTGGGTCACCTGGACATTAGTGTCCTGCCCACACCTGCTCAAGTCCATGACCCGACACGGACCCCCTAATAACAACGATGCAAGGCCTTCACGGAGAGCAGATTCACCGGAACAGAGGCCTATTCCATCAACACGGCTATCAGTCAAGCCTTGAATGACATGAAGTCTAGGATTGTACGGGCCTCATCAATTGCAGGACCGAGATAGTAAAAAAGATAGGCAACACCGAGCAACTGAACAAACGAAAATAAACCAGAAAGCTATCTGGGCACGGACTGCAAGATGAGAGCATAATTTCTACAGAAAAAACTTCCTAGGCAAGCTTTATTTCTCCCCCCGTCCTATAAGTAAACCGCCTTTCTCCCCCATAATCCCACACAAATCCTTCCCTTTATCATCACCCACTCTCAGCTTCCGACTCAACCACGAACACTACTCACCACCGTATCAATACAAAATCGCGTCAACATCAACTCAAAACGCTCACAATGCCCTCCGATCTCGAAACCCTCACCCCTGCCCAAGCCGTTGGCCTGCTCAACGGCGGGTTTCAACTGGACTTGATGCTCAAGTTGTCCAAGCTTGACATTGCCGACTTTGGGGAGCTTTCTCGCTCCGCTGAGTTCCGAGACGCCCTCAAGACGGCGCTTCGCGTCTCCTGGAGCCAGGAGGACAACGGAGGGTGGAAGCCTTCGTGTGGCCAGGGCATGGCCATCAAGCGCCTTGAGGAGTGGGCGAACTCTGCCGTGTACGCGCAAGTGATGAGTCGTCGCTAGACGATTCTTACTGCAAAGGTAAACATCGCGAAGAAAACAAAGTTGAGGAGAAGCTAACTTGTCTAGCAAGGTGGTGGCTTAGCAGGGAAGACATGTTGCAGTCCACCCAAACAAACTCAACGTCTGAAGTTTAGATCAGGCGTACGGAAAGGTAACAAGGTCGACGCAAATATCTCGACAAGCGACAACCCAGACTCGAGCAGCTAGCGAAGAAGCCATCCACAGCGAGGACTTGGATGACGACAAGAACGACTTCCTCAACGATATAGCCGTGTGTACGAGGTGGCTGAAGGAAATGTTGGGTTTGATGGAGGATGTACAGCCTTGTTTACGACGATGGTGGTTCGGAGACCAGTTGTGTACGGCAGTTGATCCTCTGACGTCCGGTGTCAGAGTGCTTTGTTATGATTCATCTTTCCTTGTTGTTGTCTCCGAGTTCTAATTAAAAAGGGACGTCCTCGCCCACTAAAATACATTGCCTTTTGTCGCCGCTCCGTGTGTTCTGTTCCAGGTATTCATTGTTCCAATGCTTATTGTCGACCTCCCGTGACCACACCGTGTTTCTAGTTCTGTCCGCCTGCGATCCCTTCATTTCACTCCTGCTCGTCATGCTCATCGCTTTCCTGCTGTTAGTCCTGTGCGGCCTCCTGATCGAGCGTAGTCTTTCCGGCTACCGTCTTCCGTACGCGCGGTCACTTTTCCACTCTTGGTTTCTATGGCTGCCGTCACAGAAGTTTGATGTTTTTAGGTTATGGTGTTTTAGAGCATTGGGTTTTATCAGGGTGTTCTTTGATTATGGCCGAAAACTCGACGTCATTGATACCAACAGCATAGAAAAGAGCCTTGCTCTCATCACCTTTCTGCCCAACAGTTCCAATATCCTCTTGTGCTGCAAAGCGCAAAGGGGACCTCTTGTCGCTTGCAGCTTGGTCTAATAATTACATGTTACGAATTCTTCTTCTACACGAAGAAACAATTAAGCGAAAGGAAAGGATAAACCATAATCAGACAAATGGCAGTCCTGTGTTTACGTATCGATGCCTAGCCGCACTGAACTGTCTCGTACGCGCTCTTGGCTCTGATGCGAGGGCCGTATTTGAACAGCACCCAAGGGACAGGGAGCAATGCCACTGCGATAAATCCCAGAAGACTACTCGCCCAATCTATACCTAGCTTCTGATACACTTCAAAGAGTCAGTTACTATTCGCACTTCAGGGCAGGTTATTCTTACTCTGAATCGTAAACAGCGGGAACACTCCAGCAAAGCCATACCGCGCGAGACTGTTGGCACTCGCTGCACTGGCGACCACGCTTCCGTGGTATGTATCAGTCATATACTGAATGGTGCTGACGAAGACGCACATATTCCCCCAGGCAAATGCGATCATGGCTGCTGCCGGGCTGGCCCACGAGACTCCCGGCCTCGCTGTCCAGGCGAACCAGAACAGGCCGATCGGCAGGCCGATACTCCCAAACATTGCAGGATACAGACGATGCTCGGGAGGGATCTGATGGGGAGGATACTTGTGCGCCTGCTTGCGATATAGGAAGATGTCACAGAACATGACTGTGACAAGCCCAAGGATACATCCAATGACGATGGAGAGAAACACCAAGCCCGACTCTTCGATCGAAAACTGATAGACCCTGCCAAAGGTATATGGCACAGCCGCGAAGAAACTAAACAGCGTCCCAAACTCTGCCGAAACGTACAAACAGATGAAGCCGGTGATGGGCTCAAAGAGGAGCATTCGAATCGGTCGCACGACAGCCACGACGGCAAATGTCTTGAGGCGGGCGGATAGAGGTGGTGAAGGGTCGACTTTGAGGCCCATCTTCTTGGCCAGCTTGCGTTTGATTGCCGGGTGGAAGGTTTCTTCAGCGAAAGCTGTGACGATCATGGCGAAAATGGCGAAGAAGATGAGAGTCCACTGCGTCCAACGCCAGCCTTTTCGGACGACGACAAAGGAACCAATGACTGGGCTTGGAAAGATTTAGCAGCAGTAACAGATGAGTAATAGAAAGTCCAATACTCACCCCAATCCAGGCCCTAGAAACGGCATCAAGATAAACACAGCAGACACAGGCCCCCTATTCTTGGGCGTAAACGTCTCCGACAATGTCCCCGGCGCAACTGCCAGTACGGGTCCCCAGCAGAGTCCAGCCATGAAGCGCAGGAAACACAACCCGCCCATGTTGTGCACGAAGCCCGCGCCGATAGTGAAGAAGGCTCCGAGGGGCACGCTCGCGGCGTAGATGGTGTACCGACCGATGGTCTCGGATAAAGGACCGCCGATGATGGGGCCGAAACCGAGGGCAAGGACGTACATTGTCAGAGGGAGGAGGGCGACTGTACTGCTGACGTTGAATTCGGCCATAAGTTGACCACGGGCGGCGCTCATGATGGAGGTACCAATTGATCTAAACGCAAAGGTTAGGAATAGTCTGTCTCTCAGAAGGCATTCACACTTACGCCAACAATGCCGCAGAAGATAGCATCACGACTTGAAGTGTCTTCTTCCAAGCTGGCCAGTTGAAGGGATTATGTGGACTGTTGTCCCAGTCCAACTCGTCAACAACACCAGGACTCTCCTTTGACTGTGCAAGTTCGATATCGTTTTCAGTCGCAGAGTCGTTTCGTATGGAAGAACCCAACGCGACATCCCCATTCACCGTCGCGGCATCTTCAAGTAAAGTTGTCGCCATTGTAGCAGTATGCGGTCGATCTGTCATACAACGGCCCTGTATCTCATTCCCAGAACAGCACCTCCATCTAGATTTAAAAGATCCAAGATCTCGCCTTCCGATCAAGCAAGTGCTCAACAGCCCAGACACCCTACACGCCTTGAAATGGCGACATTGGGGTCATTCGGCGCATAAATGGAAATAATTCCGACGGGGTTTATAGCGGTTAATGTGATTACTGATCCCTTTGATGCGGTGTTTCCTACGTCTAGGTTCATCACTAGTGCGGGAATTGACCTGGGAATAAATGATGACAATCCCAGAGCTCAGCCGAGGAGAGAATTATGTCATGTCTCCGAGATTTGGCTGTGTTTTTGTTGAGTGTTGCCCTTTGCCTCGCATGCATCAACTGCCGCGCCCTTAAGTTGACCTCCCTCCCAACAGCAGATTAGTAACCTACTACAGTGAAAGCAGAATGGTTTCTTGACGTTCCCTAAAATACAAAGCAGCAGTGATCCTCGGCTTGATTGTCGCTTAGAAATCGAACCCATTATTGGATCGTCGTCATATTGAGACACCACGAGGAACAGTGCCGAGCTCGCCTTTGAGATTATTAAATGGTCACAGCATTACACGGAAAATTAAGTTTAGTCATGGACTTTTGCCGAGGCTTCGTCAAACACGGCCCGAAGAACACAACTCCCGTCGGACTCTTCGATGACGAGCGGTAGATTTAACGATGAGCTAGGGTAGTCACATAGACATCCAGAGCGAATGTACCAACGGTGAGAATCTATTAATATTACTCTCTATGCCTCTATACGCTCATTCAGAATGGCCGTTGGCGACGAGGCCGCTCAAGTTGACCTAGTCAATTACCAGGCAGCTGAATCAACTTGTAGTCGCCATCCAGGTAGAACCACTGATCGTACTTGGCAGGCCTCTCGGCGGCAGGCAGCACGTTGGACTTTGCGGGGATGCTGAACTTGCTGGTGGCATCCTTGCTGCGGACGAAGCTCTTCTTGTACTTCTTGGTGCTAGTCTGGTTGTAGTTGATCTCGTTGGAGTCGACCTTGCCCTGGACGAGGTCCTGCCAGTCGCCGTGGCTGTCCTTGATGGTCTTGGCCATGAATTTGGCGTTTTGGTACTCGCCGCCCACGATCTCGAGGACGTCATCGCCGCGAGCAACCTTGTAGTACTGGGAGGGCTGGTTAGTAAAAGCCTATGGCGCCTCGATCTGGGACTCACAGTGAACCAGTTGTAAAAGGCCTGGGCCAGACCAGGTCGGTACTTTTCGAGATCCTCCACGGCTAAAGGGAGTTAGCTGGGTCTTATCGGAAGCGTCACGACTCACTGTTGACCAGAGCCGCAAGGGGGTCTTTGGTATCAATGGCAATGACCTTCCAGTCAGTCTCGCCGCCCTAGGAAAAGATCAGATTGTTGCTTCTGTCAATTACTCGCAAGACCCACATCATTCAGAGCAAGGCCGCCCAGGACCTTGACCGACTTGACCTGGCCGACATGGGCAGGGCTGTGATATGTATTAGATTTGGAACTCCAGGGTATTCAATGCAGACGCACGCTTCGGTGATATCGAACAGGTCGATAGGGTCATTGTCACCAGGGTAGCCAGTAAAGTCATGGTCGTAGTTGGGGCTCTCCCAGGTCTGGGGGATGGAACCGTAGTGAAAAGGGTAAGACTTGTGAGGCCAGACGCTCTCAACAAAGCGAGGCTTGTCCTTCCTGTCGTCATGGAAGATGGGGTCTAGCTGGAGTCAGTGCTTCGGTCTTTCGTGAACTGGACGAGGAGACTGACTGAGAGGCTCGCTACGCTTGGTCTCGATTTTGCCGTCAGTCCATCGAGGGATCTCAACGACGTAGCTTACGATGCGGTTGTTACCGTTCTCGGGGTATAGGGGAATATCGTGCCAGAAGGAGATGGGCTGGCCATCCTTTTCCAACCACACACGCCATTCCTACCAATGGTCAGCATCATGTTCCTGCCTTGTAGAGGCGACAAGTACTGACGAGAGTGTTACGTGCCCCGACCTCTCGAAGAGTGAGGGAGTCGTAGTCAAAAGACTTGGCTCGAGGCTCAATGGCCGATCCGAGAGCCACAGCCGGCAGCAAGGCCAGGTGAAGAAGCACAGAGGTAGCAACCATGATGACTTGAGAAAGTGGACAGCTGTGAAGGACGAACTCTGCGGTTGATCAGGACAAATTTCAAAGTTACACTGGCGCTCGGGTTGTTTTTAAGCTTGTCGGGAAGATCGCATCGGGTGCATCAGTTCGCGTGAGGAGCAACACCAATGACGCCTCCGTTGTACCAGAAACCCACCGGGCTTCGGTGAACGAGAACGGGAGAGTGGGGACCCGTAGCCCGGGACCCGGGCACAGTCGGTATCCGCCGAGAGCGACGGATCTTCACCCCGGCCGGGGTAATGAACCGTAGGGCTCCAACGGCGAGGCAAAAGGGGAGCACGTGCAAGGGGGGGATGTCGATCACTTTTGGATGGGTCCAGTTGGCCATCTTACATCGAGGCACGTGGGGCTTGTGAGATGCTGAGATGGATGTCCAAAAGGGTAGGTACTACTGCACGTCGACCAAAGAGATGGAATCGCAGTGAACAGCTTTTGATTCCCTGGTAAATTCGAGTCAATTCGCTTCTTGGCGAAGTGAATCCATTGAATCTTGTAAGATAAAGAGGCAGTGGATAAAATCCCGCCCTAAGCCCACACGGTTGGGCAGCGTCTTTTGATGCGAAATTGTCTAAAAACGTGGCTAAAATGTAGATATTTTATCATAAGAATAGCTATTTTAATAATCATGTTATAATATATTATATAATTTTGCTGTAATCTTATGTCAATGTTTAACAAGACTTTTCTATCACTCGTCCGAAGAAAAGCGAGATAGTAGACAGTACATATGAGACCAACACTACTCCAAGCCCAATATGGGGTATCCAAGTATGCAAAAAGTCATCATTTACTGCTCTAATCTAAGTGGCTGTACTGCTCGCCGAGTCTTGTGCGTGAAAACAGCACTATTGTCAGGTTCGAAACGACGGACTTGGTGGAACAGTCACTTCATACTTGACGAATGGTCCCACGCGGCTAGGGCAGTCCTTGTAATTCATAAACGCCTATAACATGGAGCCAAAGGGGATTTTTAAGCTGCACGAGTATTGGGTATACCTGGTTCGATGTCGGCGAAGGAAATGCAGTTTGAGATGTGACACGGTTCGGGGCAAGTGGCCTTGTCCTTCAACTCGTTGTAGGTGAGTTCAACGGTTCTTCACATCTCGTAGTCTAGCACAATCCAGCCATAATCTTTGCGTACTGTCTTTTCAGCTATGAGGCAGTCACTAAGAGACGGTTTAGTATACCTCTCTTTTCCACACCCTTGGTTGCATTCCGGGCTGTCACTCACTACCCTGAAATTAAATTAGCGAGATCGACTAGATCCTCACTGATTGCGAGAGTGTATCCGTCTTCTTCGCGCTTTGCGGACGGATTATCCCAACTGAGGGGCTGGTATATCTAGAAAACGTGATGAAGGTTGGTGGAAAGCGCTCCATTTCTAACCTGGGCTGGCTTGTTTGCACCCATCTGAGTTCGACCCCGTGCACATTTGGGGCGTCCAGGTCTAATGCCTGCTTCTAGATCACATCTTGGATCTCGGCGGGCAATCCAAGGCTTTGTATATCCCCTTGGATCACTGAAGTTATATAATTCCTAAAGGCAACGACTAAAAAGAGGTGTGTGTAGGAGCGCCTCTGTCCTGGACTGCGGCCTGAATTGAACGCATACCGCGATTAACTCTTCGCAGACCTTTCGACGTCATGTGAAGACAGGCCACGAAACGGCAAGCCCACAGCTGTCAATTGGGCATACTAGGGACCATACACTCCGCCCAATTCCAATTTTGCTAGCGGAGTCAAGCCTGGTTGTGAATATTTGAAACTGTGACAAAGAGGTGCTGGTATATATAGGTGGTGTTTTCGGGTTTTGACAAGATGTCACAAGGAGGCGTTCGAGGTTGAAAGATGCTCCAGCATGTTGGAAGAGCGAAGAACTGAGAGGTAACAATATCAAAGAACTAGGAGGGGAAACAATATATAATAATGGGTAAGGAAAAGAGGGTTTGAATTTATTTGCTCAAGGCACGGGTAGTGTTGTCAGTGAACCCTCACTTCCTCGACCTCAGGGGCGCTCCCCGTCGTCCGGAGTGTTTCCCATACGTCCCTATGGCCAATTATAGGGCCTGTTGCACCCAGGACATCGAGGCCCCCATCTTTCTAGCTCACGTTTCTCTTTGGTCGATTCGTAGACATCCGAGTAGAAAGCGAGATCACTGCTAAGATCCCATCCGTATTTGGATTTGAGAGGTTGGTGGAATTTCTTGAGCCGACCATGTCCCGTGCCGTAGATGGCCGCCAGGAAGATCCAGTTCACATAGGTGAGTTCCGGCTCAATCACCTCGTCTCCTGGCCAGTAGTACATTTCTCTATAGATGCGGTGGTGGCTTGGTTCAATGGGGGATTTGCGTTCATGACGGTGGTAACCTTCATGGAGGAGGTCAATGATGGCATTGTAGTCATCAATTAGCATGCGATCCCCATATTTTTCCAAAATTTCACAGAGACGCCGGGCAGTTGCATAGTCTCTTGCCCCGAAATCGCCCAAGGGCAACTCGCCTGGGTCAGGGACGCCCTGTCGGGGCGAAGCAGAGGTTGACATCTCGAGTAGCGCTAAGAGGCTATGGGTTGTCAGAGCCGGTTGACCCATGGATGTTGTCGCTATCAGGTATGGCAAAGAACGGTGAAGAAGAAAGAAAGAGAAGAGCAGAACCGGAAGAGAAGGAGAATAAATAGGCGGCCAGGCTGCAAGTATACTCATTTGGATTGGGTTGTGCTCAATTGTCCACATCTGGCGGCCACTGGCAATGAATGGCGATGTTCTCAAATGCCTAGGTCAAAATAACATGATGAGTAACAATACAAACGCGCGCATATTAAACACAAATCTCCGTTTGCGAACAATAGGCTACCTTGGGTATTGTCCCTCTCGGACTGACTACGAGCCTCCATTGTTTACGGCCCCTGAGATGCTTGCCCAACTGGTGACTGGCAACAACACGCGTGACGTGTTCAGACTTGCCAAAGTAATCACAATGGTAAATAGCAGTAGTGTTTAATAACTAGAAAACAATGATTGATTGAGCTATGCAAACGCTCCCCTGGTGCCCTTCGTGCTCACTATGGCTATCGAGAAGGGCAAGAAACAATAACAAGAGCCATGACAAAACCACAAGACCGCAAAAGATTTCTCATCCCCGCTGATAATCACCTTTGTCGCCCCAATCTAATTGTAGACTCTTTTGAGTAGTTCCTCGTGCTCGAAAACTGAGCGGAAGTCATCCAAAAACTGAGCAACTAGAACGCTCTGGATGTCGTAGCCCTGGTTGTCGTAGCTCTGGTCATCACAGCTCTGGTCGTCAATAAGAAGCAGCTCCTCGTCGTAGCCGTGGGATGAGTCGGCAGAAACAGTCGCGTCGCTGAGACAGACAACTAGGTCGTCATCAGACATGCTGGTATCAAACATGCTGGCACAGAGCTCCTAATGACAAATACCAGTGCCGGTGATCCCTTTCAGCAGTTTTGGAACAACTCACAACGACTCTTCCATGTGCGAGGACTCAGCTCCAGATGCGGTCCACCGCGTCGCCTTCTTCAAGGCGCTGTACGTTCTCCACGGTCAATAGCGTCGCTTTGAGAGGCCGAAATATGTGAAGGATAGGGTCCGTTCCAAGGATAGTAGTGATAGTATATTGCATGACGAGTATGTAGGCAAAGAAGCGGGTGTGAGTTGTTGGTGTCGATGAATGGAGGAGAGAGGAAATTTAGGAATAACAAAACGTGCCAAAATACCTTAAAACGTAGGTGCACAATTATTGACAGAGCTTTCCGGTCATTGACAGTCGTTGACAGTGCCAGCAGGTCGGGGCGGCCGCACAGCGTGAGGATGCCAGGTTGAGGATGAAGACCAGGGACTCGAGCTCAGTGGTCCCAGGCAGTGAGAAGCTTCGGTTAGAAAGTCGAGCAACGTACTCTAGGTTTTCTGAACCCTTTCCACGAGCCCAACTGTTATATGAGGGTGTTTAATTAAAGAGTAGCCCAGTAGTAAGGGGATATTGCCCTGTAAGCTGTAAGCTATTCACAACCTGGCACTAACCACACAAGCTACCAAGGAATCATCCATACAATATCTCGATGATACTGCAGTATTCCCTCTAAGGATCATTCTCTCAAGGTCTATCACCTTCTAAAGATCATACTAGATGCAGGTTGCTAGAGACAGTCCCTAGCTAGTTCCACATTTCTATCGTCGTGATGAAATCATCGAACGAAGGAATGAAATCATATAGATGACATCACTACAACTTCAATCACTACAAATAGCCCGCATAAGGGTTCTCCTAGAGAAGGAAGAAATCGGATTCATCATTCTCAACATTTTCTCAATTGTACAAAGAACAAGGCAGACTCCCCGCAGCGTGAAACCCCTGACAATGTCCAACTACGAACAGATCGCAAAGCAGGCCGAACAGGACCTGAACACCTACCAGGCCAAGACCGGCAACTCCAGACGTCAGGACGCGGACAATGCGGGTGTGAATCCCCTTGTCGAGAATCAGTTTGAGGGCGCTCGGGTTGAGTTTGGTGGTGATGAGCTCAGTACGAACCGAGGCTACAACAAGCAAATCCGCCCCAGCGTGAGCGGTGTCCTCGACGGCCGAGGCCGGTAAGAACACACATTCTCTTTTTAATATCACCGGCTCACACTTGTTAGTCAAGCTCGTGGAGGGCAGTACGGGGGCGAGGGAGGCCCAGTGGACAAACCCAACAAGTCACACCAGCAACAAATCGGCCAAAACGACAACGACATTGTCGGTGGTCGCGTACCCCAGACCTCAGGCCTGGGCAGTGCCAAAGATATCGCATCTCAGGGCCAGGAGGCGACGCGTGCCAATGTCGGCCGAAACCCTCCCGGCCCTGGCGGTTCTCAGTTCAAGCCCCCGGACTATTACCAGCCTGAGAGTGTGCCTGACAGCATCTCAGCCGAGGGATGGGTTGCGCCCGATAGTGTGACGCAGGAGAGCAAGGATAGTGAGCGGCCGTAGAGGTGACGGAGAATGTGGTTGGAAGTGTATTGTTTCTGTATGAGTATGCTGGGTAGGTTGTAAGACATGAATAACGAATAATTGAATCCAGAGAGGCTAGCCACTACTCGCTCGATCTTGGGTAATCCACAAGGTGCTCCAAAGCCATCGGTACACCACAAGAAGGGTTGAAAAACTAAGCCTCCATCGCATAGCCCCCGGACTTCAAGTCCTCACGCGAGAAGGTCCCTGAAGATGACTGCATCAGGGCCCAGTTGGTGTTGGTCGGGGTGCGATAGGAGCGATGCCCTCCTGGAGCGGGCTCTATATCGGTCACCGGATCGTGTTCTTTGGGAACTCGAGTATCTGGTCTCTCAGATCGCTCTTGACGGTGTTACTGGCGGGCGCAATGCCTCCTAGCTTGGTGGATTAGCCCCGTCCATATCGAACCTCTGGCTTACTTGTGTTCCGTACAGCGGTCTTGTGCGCGTCTCTGACTAAAACGAACGTTAGATCGGTGCTCAGGTGTGCTGGACATGTGTCTTCTATTCTTACCTTCAACTAATGATCCCGCCTCGTGTTACATATCTCAGGGGAGCTCAAGTCCGGGTCAACATAGAGGCTCAGAGTGTTGATGAACTATCGTATCTGCGAGATGTCATTACCTGTTTCCTGCAGTCGATCACAGGATACGAACATAGGCCAAGCTGTGCGCCAACAACCAGGAAGCGGAAATGGACTACCGCTGGCGCATACCAGAATGTCCATGTTTTCCCGGGAAGCGTCAGTAGGGGTTCTAGAGATGAACAAGCTGGAAATATACCTCGTTCGCCGATAGCAGCGGAAGCACACTATCGGGACCTCCATACGCCGCTATTGGGACACTGTTGGTAGGCTTGACTCTGGAGATTAGGTACTTGAGGCTTGCGGGCAACATATCGACCGATGCGTGAAGGAAGAATATATATAAAGAAAAGACAAAGAGAGGTGAAGATGAAGAAGGAGGAAGATATCGGAAAAACTAGCCCTAGGCGAGAGAAACTCCGGCTCCGAATAATGGATAATAAAGGAAAATTGGTTGATGCTGGGCTTTTGTGATATTAGCTAAGGCTTATGATCTAGAATGCTCATGCCCTCCCCGTCTCTTTGATGCGCACGAACCTTCGCAGTCCCTAAACCTGAACACCTTCATGGCCAATACAACCAGAACACATTGAGCCTTCATCTCTTTCATACCAAATATTTTCTACACCTCACTAATCATCTGTTAAACAATAGACATTCACCTACTTTTCCTCATTCGGCATCCCAAGACCGAGCTCTTCGAAACCGAGGCCGATACTCCTTCCCCTCCCGTTGCCGCCAGCTACCCATCACTGGAGTGTTTCGTATGTGCCCCTGCTCTGTTACAACTATGTCTTCAACTAATCTCGAAATGGCTATGTAGCCTTGGTGCAATATGGGGAAACGATCAAGACGACGACGACAACGACAACCTCAACAGTCGCAGACAAAGACGACGGAGGCGTCAACAATGCCAGTAGTCAGCAGCAGCAGCAAAACTACCACAACCAAGAACAGCAGCAGCGCAGAAAACAGTGACTGAAGAACCAACGGAGCAGCTGGGCCCCGGGGCTGCTGTAGCGAGGGAAATAGAGAGGATGAAAGCTACAGAGGACGAGGCGACCACGGAGAAGTCATCATACATCAACCGCAACTATAAAGATCTTCAATAAAACATACAAAGTCCGACAGTACTCGTCGACCTTGATGAGATCAACAAGGTCGTTCAGGATCGGCGAGGCGATTTAGGGGGAGCCCCTTGTTCGAGAAGGGGACAACACATGGCTATGACGGACAGAGTAGAGCAGGAGAGGGTCTAATTTTTTCTCCTCAAGACAACGAGAGGCGGGCTATTGATTCTAGATGCACTTACCAGTAGAAAACCAAGCCATATAGCCCACAAATGCTAGTGGACATGAAGGCCACCATCTCCACCTCGAAGCGTTAGGTTGGCAAAACCGTCACGATGAGCCATATAAGGCTTGTGTAAGGCTTAAAAACTCTTGTCTTGGGATTGGTTATGTAGTAAGAAGCAAAGAAAGAGCGCCTGGCGAATCTAAACAAAGAAGACGGGGTTCATTAGTGGGTTCAGCCATATCGCGACACGTACATTCCCAGGGCTCTTGATAGCTTGACATGGCAGTTTTATATCGCAAAGAAGAATTAGACATCGCGCTGATCTCTCCTTGAACTTTTTGCATCTCAGCGTTTAATGCAGCGCAAGCAGTGAGCAAGAGTGAGGGCGGCATCAGGCTGGACATGGCAAGCTCCTCTAACTCCACTCAGGCTGTATGATGAGTTGTGATAAAAATACACAAAGGTTACGACTACTATCTTATAAATTTATGATGTCCTTTCAACTACTCTTGGAGGAGAATAGTCCCCCAACCCAAGTGGATGATCCTTTTCCATGTACCACTTCACCCGTTCCAATCCCATCCAACTTCGATTGCGAAGAAGAAATCAACGATAGAAACGTTGTGCCCATGTCCCAATCCCATCATATCACTACGCCTGATCGTCGTCCTGGGCCATAGCGTCAGTGCCAATGGCCACCCTCTCCGCCGATGTCAGCTTTTGCTTTTGTCCAGTCCGAATGGCTGGATGGTCTTTATCGACGTATGGGTCTGGTGATGGAACAGGCCTGCGTCCACCCATGTCCCAAGGGAGACCACACGGCACAGTCTTAGGCCGGAATACGACAAACTGGCACATATCGGTGCTCAGTCGTCCACCTTCGCCGGCATCGTGCCGACTAACAATCCGGTCGATTCTAGGAAGTGCCTTAGCCGCTTCTAGAGTCACAAGCCCCTATCCTCGGTTAGAAAGCAGGCGCCGAACAGTATACGAGCCCATGAGAGCCCGGTGTTTGCTCTCGAGCTTTCTCGACTTAGTCGCCCTTCCTTTCTCCAGGGCAGCTCGATTCTTGTCGGAGGCGGGGCGGGTGCTCTTCTTCGCGGATAACTGCTTTTTTGCCCGAGGCGCCTTTGTAGGAGGCGCCTCTTCGGCCCGGCATTTGGCCTTCGTAGCCTCCGTTCGGCCAACGAAATGAATGGTCATGACGTAAAGGAGACTGTACCCCAGCGAGCGCTGGGAGAGCTGGGACCTTTGCGACAAGTCTCGGGAACTGTTGCTGGAGAAAGGGGATTGTGATAACTAGAACGCCATCACCCTCGCGTCGTTGTAGAGCCTTCCACACCAAATAGTCTATGACCCTACCAACCATCGCTTTGAGGCTCTTATCGATTCTGTCCTGGGTAACCAGGGCAAGACACTCGAAGAAAGTGTGCTTCTGGCTTTCAACGTCAGCCATTTTACAGGCTGCATTGTACATGAAATCCCAGATGGCACCTCTTGGATAATGGCTTAACGCCTCCAAGTCGGAACCATGCCAGAACACGGTGATGCCGCCCATACATTCAGATGGACAAGAACAGGCTCCGGCTTAGCGATTCTTCCGCGGCGCAAGAAGCGCATCGTGGTATTCCGCTTGCTGTAATTTCAACACGAGCGGTGCCAACTCCTGCACAGACGAATTAATTGTGTGAAACGGTTCTGGAAGAAGTAGAGTTGTTACATTGAGAAAGGCATACTGACCATGGAATGACCGGGAAATGATGCGGCAGACCTGGTCTGCGGCGTCCACAGCCAAAAAGATGTCGATTCCCGCATATTGTGGTCAGGACGCTTTCCTTTCACGCGGTTTCAGCAAGTCTTGCAGCAGAGTCCATTGCCTGGCACAAGTTGGAGGTTGAAGTGGATGGGCTGTTGACGAGGTTGACGATGCTTGTTCCTTACACTTGCTGATGTGCCATGCAACAGTGTGTGGCTGAGCTGAAGTGGAGTCTGGAGTGGCTGCAATAGGTGAGGTGGAGCTGTCCGCTGTAAAGGTATGCGCAACACCACGCGTCAGCGTGAAAGACTTCGTGGAGATGGAGATTCTGAGGCCTTCAAACAACTGGTGAGGCCCTCTTTTACGTGCACCAGTACGTAGTATATAAGTAGCTCCTATGAAATAGATCGAGAAGATATAGAGCTCCCCATGGGTTACTCATCTCATCACAGCCTGAGGAAGAGGTGCTCATAAACCCAGGAGTAACTAATCGTAAAATACAGATTACATTACCATAAGAATAGAGTAGATAGTCATACAATAACAAGAAATTAACCATAATCTTTAACCATCTATACATAGGACATGCGTACTTCCGACCGACGGGACCGGTGTCTCAGACAGCGAGAGTCTCTTTGACTGCCTCTCGATTTCGTACTCCTACAACCGTTTATCCAGGTCAATATCGCCTTCCGACCTAGTCTTCAGTCCTCCCTCCTCAAAGCTATGGCTGTTCTACAGCAACATGCCCGTTTCACATTAACAAAGACCATCGACCCAACGACGGAAAAGGTGTTACATCGATGAGCCCTGAAAAACGAGAGCACAGCACATTAGAGCCGTGACACAGCCCGTTTGAGCACACAACCGGATCCTCCCGACCAGCGCTATTTCAGGACACGAGGCTCATCTATGTAGAGAAAGGATCAACGGAAACTACGCGATTGCAGAACCAACGCCTCCAAGATCCCTTGACAAAGTTTAGAGGCCTCCTGTACGAAGGAAAGATGCCAAGGGTATTTACGATCAACTGACGATCTGCACTGACACGCAAAAGGCTACGGCTCCTTGCCGATTCCCGACGCCAAGATCTTGGACTGGGTCGTCCGGCCCGGGAATTGGTGGTGTCACCGCTGCTTGGGGCGGTAACGTCTCGTGTCAAGCCTGTGCGATGATCAGATGGGGGACGTTGGGAGGAGTGCTACAGTGAACTGTCGGTTGGCATGAAAAGGGTTCAAATGGCTTGTTGGGCGTCGGCCACATGGCACGGTTGTTGGTGGGGGGGTAGTCTATGCATTGCTTGACGCAGTCAAGGGCGCTTAGAAACAACAGATCTCACAATCCTATGTATGCATGTAAGAAACGGATTGTGTATTCGATAATTGTTTATTTCATGCCAGTCTTGAGCAACTGAAACAAATTCGTTGCATTTGGTCATGGCATAGGGTAGCACTGCCACGTGGAGTCGATAACCGATGGGTCCTCTGATCAGACTGACAAGGTGATTCTTGCGAGCCATGAAACTGGAATGAGACATCCCTTCCTTCGCTCAATATTGACTGGACAGCATATTCATTTCTTAATATTATTATTATCATAAGAGTTAGGTGGCCAGGTGAGCACAATCTCTGTCCCCCAGCCCAACTCACAGGTCAAGACATCAAACATCCACCAGTCAAGCCATCGTAGAGATCCGTAACTCTGATATTCCCTATTGCCTCGCATCATATATACCCGAGTCATTGCGTAGATTCCGTCCGTCTCCTAGAAACGCATGATCTGATCTTGCATCATGGGGAAATCCAAGTTTCCCTAATTCAACGGTCAAGGCCATAAGCAACCATAACACTCCCAAGAACACCGTGAAACCCCTTAGAGAGGAACCCTCCCCTGGATGGTATAGTACAGTTATTAAAAAGATTCAAAGCCATCCCCAAGTCATGCCCGCCTTTTATTACTTCGTTAAGCATTTCGTTCGGCGTCAGGGGCACCCATCAGGTCCCTCTCGGACACGAAAAAGTGTTTCTTCTCGTCCATAAACTGTCGGTGGAAAGTCTCGAGCAGCGCGCCGGGGAGCTGCTGGCCGATGGCCACCTTAATGTGGTCCTTCTTTCCGGTCCAGAGATGCTTGATGAACTTGCCGTCACATCCTGAGCGGCTCTCGGGGAAACCGTTGGCCTCAGTGCACTTGAGCTCCTTGATGTCCTTGGGGTAATCGTAGCGGATGTAGGTACCGAAGCCACCCTGATCGGTGGGCTTGCCGGGGCGGTTCTTTCGGAAATCGACACACTCGGGATGCTTGCCGCCCTCGTTGGGGCAGTCCTCCCACTCCTTCAGGATCTCAAACGTCTTCTCGTTGTTCTGGAGAATGATGAAACCAGTGTTGAGGTAAACCTTTCCAAACTTGTCCTGGTTGTTCTTGGCGTTGGGATCGGCAGCGAGAGCGAGCGAGTTGGTGTCGGGGTGAAGCTGCCAGTAGTTCATGAGCCACTCGAAGGGGAGGTCGAGGCGGTTGAAGATGGCATCCGAGTCGAGGAAGATGCAGGCCTTGTGCTTCTTGAGGATCTTGGTCAGGATCGGGGGCTTCTTCCATGAGTTGCGGCGGTCCTCAAAGGGATCGGTGATGTCAATGTAATAGTACTTGTAACCGTGGATCTTGGCTGGTAAGAGTTAGCAACAGGGGCAGAGTTTTGAAGGGACGGCAAAACGCACCGTAAACCCAGTGGTTCAAGACACCGACGGACAGACCGTGAACCTCGTCGCCGCGGTCCCAGCTCATCAAATCGGGGGAAAAGATCTGGCCGGGCTCGTTGAAGGGTCGGTTGTCGAGATCAATGATGCACAGGTCCTCGCCAACGGACTCGGTCCACTTGGGGTCGGCGGGCAGCTCGAAAGGGAACGCGCCAAAGGACGAGTACACGGGGGTAGTAGGACCGACTGAAGGCCTCATGATGTACTTCAGGTAGTAATCGCCCAGCTCGGTCGAAGCGTTGGAAGGGCGATCGGGCTTGGAGAAGGCGCCATGAGGCTCTTCGACGATGGTGTCGGTGCTGTAGATCCCATGTCATTAGCCTAGAGATCAGATAGATCAGTCGCAAGGGCGCGAAACTCACACATCAGCGGGAGGCTCCCACTTATCCAAGTGGTTGTAGGCAAGGCCAACAAAAGCCACGAGGAAGATAATGGTGGCGGCCATTAAGGCCGTCGACCTATTTGTACGCACTTGTCCGAACATGGTCGCAATAGCCGCCTCTGTCACAGAGTTTACTGGAGAGAGAGAATGGGGATTGCGATGCGTTGCGATACGAGCCGTGCAGTAAAAAAGAGGGACGAAGAAATACGAAGCAAAGCGGACCGGGTGGGAAGAAGAGCGAGTGGATGGCGCTGACGAGGACACGCAATAAAAGTGAACCCGAAGCGCGGCGCGACGTTTGGCGGGCCAGGCAAATTACCAGGGGTCAAAGAAGAGAAGAGAAGACGGACGGGGAAGGGGACGGTGAGGGAAGGAGGAAATAAAAAATGAACAAAATAAAGGGACAAGGTTCAGATAAGGCTCCTCTTGCTAGGATTAATTAAATCAAATCTGAACAGGGGAAGGGGATGGGGGCAAAGGACGAGGGGGCCCTGGAGGTGATGATGAAGAGAGGAAGAAGCGAGTTGATTTTGGCTTGTGGAGAGAAGGAAGGAGCGCCCCGGCGGACTTGACCTCAACTCAAGCAAGGACCCGTGGACCATGCGCCGTCGATGGAACGGAACCACCCAGCGACAGACAGCAAGGCAAGGCAGGTACGCCCCAAACGCTTTTTGGAAGGGGGGCGGGTGGCGACCTGGCGAATGGCGTGGCACGAAACAGCAGCAGACCTCTCACTCGGGAAGGAAGGAAGCGGAGCATGGAGTTAAGTTGAGCGAATGTTTGGAGGTGGCGATTGTGCCCAGTGAATCAGGGGGAGCATGTCTCCTTTTTCGCTTGCCTCGGCGATGTGGACACTCTAGATAGACACATCCCCTGAGCATTCATTCAGGCTCAATGTGCTGGAACTCACCCAAGACACGCAAGACTCTTGGTGGCTGACTCAGCCCTGTAGACTCGAAGTCAGTGCTGCCCACCCAGCTCCATGGTGAGACAGAAAAGGAGAAGCTTGAATTATGGTTTGTCGCCTTGTATCATCTGCCCGGAGAAGATCCCACGGAACAATTTCGACGACAATTTCCAAGGCCTTTTCCCCGCAGACTTGCATCTCTGATGGGATAGGGGGGAACAGACTCATTTCTTGCAAATCTGTGCCAAACATTGGACGGTAACCCCCCCAGCACGCGCTTGCATGGCCCCGGCCTTGATTGCATGCTCTACTCGGACCAATTAGGGCGCCGCTGATGGGTGCATTTTGGCTGCAACGTCGGCCACAGCGGAGATGAGGCTTGGCCTTTTTCTTCTTCTTCAGAGTATGCAGTCAAGAGGATCTGATGCCATTCCGGTAAGAGGCACAAGTTTCTCCCCCAGGAGATTCAGGAGGCGACAATTATTATAGCCCCTACATTCAAGAAAGAATGGTAACCTTTGTCCTGAGGCATTTAACATCCCTTGAGAGACTCGGCACGCGTCTTGGTCTCCCTGCTGGTACTGTCAGCCGCATTGCTTACCGACAAGGTACTCGCACTCCCCTGCCTCGCAAAACTTGAGCCTTGACGACTCGGCAAAAAAGGCGAGATCAACGAGAAAAGGCCTGATTGTTTCAGAATCTCAAGCCTCATCGTTACCGCAATGACTTTGCCCTGCGCTGCGGCTGACAAGCATCATTCTCCAGACCCACGGTCTTCATCCATCCATCCATCTCAGCCCTTCCAGGGGGTCCTCGCAAACCAACACCACGATTCTGATGTCAGCAGGTGACCGGGGACTCCTCCTGCCCCTTCGCGTCAGCGCTTCCGTAGCGTCTCACTGGATCAATGCAATGCAAGCCTAGCGTGGATAGAATTTGCTGATCGCCGACTCTCTTTTCATCTTGCAGGGGAGTGAAACTGGGTAGGCAGTGGCCCGGTCAGCGCTAGGCTCTTTACGGTCAATGGTCACGATGCGACCTAATCGCCATTCAAATCAGATTGTGACCTTCGCCATCGGGTAACTTACTTCGCTTGGATGCACCGGGCTCGTATCTGGCCTGGGCATCATGATATACCATCACAAGTCTCCTGCCTTGAACTCGTATATAGAGCAACGCTCGCTCTCCTGCGCGTTGAGGTTCTTGGCATCTTTGTTCAAACTGGTTCTGCAGCTGTCAACGGAGATGGCGTTACTCGTCCCCTCCTTCAAGCCATCGCTTATCCCGGCGATAAAACTTTCCACTGATCAACCTGTTCATCCGACTTGCAAAACCCAATTCGCATCTTACCTATCCCAAGGCAAGTCCATAAGTCTCAGGGAGCGCAGGATAGAGACTTTTCTGGAATGACTTCATCTCGAACCACAAAAACGCCAAGCCGGATCCTGCCAACTCGTGATGAGCCCGGCTATGCCGCCTGCAGGTAATTAAACTTGTCGTCTCTTCTTTGCCGCAGGGAGCTCCTTGCCCTTCATGGTACAGTATCCGTTATCCCAACTGGAGATGGGAACGTGGACACTCAGTCTGTTCGCCTGCGTTTCCGATTCATTGGCTGCTCTCTGTCCTGTCATCCAATGTTTCGCATCAAGATCCGGTTCTCTTCATTCAGAGCGCCATCATACCTGTAGACGGAACCCCGGATCGTCTCAAGGAGTGAGACAAGTGAGAAAGGTCGGTCTTTGTTTCTCTAAGCCCTCGACGACCAGAAAGCGGTGTAATGAACTCGTCTTGGGGTTATTCCCGTCACAGGGTTTTGAGTTAAATGTCACAATCAACTGCCCCATATGAGATGGATGCAATCCCGCTTATCGACCATTAAGAGGTGATCGAAATAATCTAGCAAGGATGAACGTTTTGGCACGAACATAGAGGCCTGTCCTCCCTCTAGTCTTGCTCTCCCTAGGGTTCCTTTGCAAGGCCAGGGTACGGAGACACGTCCCAGGATTGTATTTGACCAACCAACAAAGCTAGATAACCTAAAGAACTCCCCTGCATGAATGCATGATCCAGTATATACGCTGTATGTAGCCGAGATACAGATATGTATAAACCTTGCCCGGACATAACGCCAGATGTATTGGGTATCCAAGTCCGACGGCCTAACTCCCCTGAGCATGTATCCGCCGGCACCAATCCCTACCATGCGCCACCTGGTAATCACACAACCTGGTCTCCATGATGATGCTGATGATGCCCGCAATGGAGATGCCCCCGCTATCGCTCACGGTTGTCGCCCCCAAGCTGAACTCGCGTTCCTCTGGTGGGACGTTTTCCATGATCTCGGCAAAGCAGTTGACGTACACGCCCCCACCCAGCAGACCCTCCCAGAAGATGACGATAAACACGATATACACCGAGGGAATGAAGAAGTACATGGCATGCAAGGTGAGAAGGACAAGGTTAGCGACCTGTAACAGCGAGGGGAGGTAGAGGTGATGGATGCGAATGAAGGGTGTCGAGGACCGCGAAATGAAGACGCCAAGCTGGTAGAGGAACCCGTAGAACGGGTAGAAGCCGCGGAATTCGTCAAATGGAGACTGGTCTAGAGGAAACAACAGAGTCGGTGCCACTCCTTGGTTAATGGTGTACTCTGCCACGTATACCAGGAGCAGCGGGAACATGTATGGGATGAACAGTCCCTTGGCCTTCTTCAGCCTGTCTGTGAGAGTGAGTGGCGCCGAAGTGTTGTTGGCAGAGAACGCCGTCGATGCAACAGAAGGTCCTGGGGCGAGGAGAGCCGAAGAGGCATTTCCTTGGTCCATGTTGTCCACGTCTTCATCCTCCAGATCTCGTTCAGGAAGGGCATCGTAACCTTTCCGCCTAGTCCCCTCCTTCAGAGGTCCTAGCGGCAAAATGACGAAGAAGCTGATAAACATGATGGCTGGGAAGCACGCCGAGATGAGTAAACTGTCTCTGACGCTCAAGCCCCACCAGTCCGTGAACACCACGTAGAGCCCCGCGCCGACCAAGCCCGCAGCGCCTGTTCCAGATCCCCAGCCCGCAAGACTGATGGGCCCGTAGAAGTGTGTAAGCCCCAGGAAGCTCAGCTCGCCGCCTCCAGCGCTTATACTCGCGAGGACCACGCCGACAAGCTTGATGGCGACGGATTGTGTTCGGGGTGTCAGAGCGACCATGAGCATGCCGACCGCGGATAGAGTGATGAATATGAGGATACGGACGCGGTACGAGATGCGATGGATGAAGTATGGCGCGACGAGCTTCGTGAGGAACGAGGGTAGTACATCGGCAAGGAGAACGACGCCTTTCGGAAGCGAACCGACGAGGTCTTGGGCGGCTGATAAGATGATGACATACAGGACGTTGTTGATGAGGCCTGGCAGATTCCTAATCAGCAAGTTGTCGCAATAGGGGTATTTCCAGCCTACCGAACAGCCAAAATGCTACAATCACCTTCATGTCCTTATGTCCCAGAATAGCCGCGATTTTGGCCCTGTAGACGGCCCATGAAGACGAAGGCGAGCCTGGCATGGGTAGCAATCCCGACGATGAAGGTGACACGCCCGACATGATGACGGATAGTTCGCGATCAGCACTCTAGCAATGGCTGTGAGAGTGCAAGCGACATTGCGCTTGGCGATTGAAGAGAAAGAAGGCTTCAACTCGTCGTTAGGGGGTTTCGTGAGGCTGGCGATAAGGGTTGTGTAGGTTTAGCTTGGGATGGTCACGGGATAAGAGGTTCGTCCTCATGACGTTGATCATGCTGACTCGGGGTCCGGGAGCCGGGTGGGGCCGACGGGAGTGTTCACCGGGATCCATGCAGGTTTCACCGAGATCGTAGGGTGATGATTGGCAGACAGTTCAAGGCACCAGAACGGCAGAGAATATCCGACTCCTCTCAAATACTGCAAGGACTTTTGTACGGAATTAAAAATGTGATATCCCACGAAGAACTATTGTATACCCCTTCCCTAGCAACATAACCCGAGGCTACTCGTCAACCCCCAATCCGACACAGCTACCACTGTATGTAAAGGTGATGAAGTCGTCTATCACTCTTGGACCGAGAGTCGCAGCTGATTTAGCCTGGGGGTTGACTATCTGCGAGAGCATGAATTCCCTAGACGTCTTGACATTACCGGCCGTAGCTTTCTCGCCAGAATAAACAAAGAAAAGTGGGATGGATGGTTGGTAACTAAACTCTCATAGGAGGTCCTTTCGTTCAAAACGGGACAGGGAATACCTCTTCCATCGTGAGAACCTTTCTGCCCAACATCTCGGTCTGCTTTTAGATGTTAGCTTTGGTTTTATATATCATGCTCACTTTGACGTACCTCGCGAGTTGAATCATGTCTAGTCCTCCAGAAAAATAGCATCTATAGTGCAACGACGGGGAGAGACTGAGATAATGTGTGCCTTCAAAAAGCGACGAAATAATTCCTAGAAATTAGGACCGTCCGTGAAATCCTCGAGCTCGTCTTCTTGGGAAGCAGCGGTGTTCTCGGCGATGAGGTCGATTGGGTCGTCGATAGGGTTCGCGCTGTTGACATTGCATGTTAGCCAGGCATCCATGGGCTTCCACCAATTTCCTTAACGCACCGTTTGGACTGCAAATGCCTCCAAATTGTCAATGTAGATGACGTTCACAGCCCATTTCGCGAGGTAATCGAGGGTCGTCGCGACGCCACACTCTGGGATGAAGCCCCTTGTGACCTCATCCGCCTCCCAAGTGACATGGACTTCTCTCGAGACGAACATTCTGAACAAGAGAGCTCGCGACAGTACCATGAACTCCTCTTCCTCTAGCTTCGCAATCCTCATAAGAAACTGATGATCTCTTCTGCCCGAGAACATGTCTCGGACGTCACTGGGAGCAAAGGGAGGCATCTTCCAACACGTTAGAGCTCAGGCGACATTCATGCCAATAGAGCATAGACTGCTTACCGTTTTTCAGTGTATGGGAAGAGTGATGTGAAGTGTTAATGCGACAGTTGGTTGAGATATGTGGGTTGGGAAGACGTTGTAGAAGGAGGATGCTGCAAGAAAGAAAGAGGGAGCGCGTTGGCCTCGAAGGAAGGATTATAAAGAAGACGTCAAGGCTGTTCGGGAACTGGCTATCACTGCCAAGGCACTGCCAGCTGATACCAGCCGACAAACATCATTAGATGCTACCAGTGGTCAAGACCCCCAACAAGGGGGATAAAGAACCGATGAAGAAATGATTGGGCATCGCGATACACGGAGTGCGCACACGAAAATCCCTTCGATGCGAGCTCTGAAGCATGAGCTTCAGGGTCTTGTCTCCTCTCCTCGAGTGCTTGTATTCGCGAAACAACTGAGGCCGAACCATTCTCATCAGTGCGATTCGATGACCGTCGACCGTTCCACATCGTCTTCAACGAAGAGGTCTCTTATATAGGTGTCTTGGGTAGTGTATAATATATGAATGATGTGTAGTTGACTTTGACCGGACATTTGAGGAGGCTAGCCACTGCGCGTTCGATCTTGGGTGACGGTGGGTCGAGACTCAAAGAATGTGTGCCTCGAAGAGATCTCAATACCGGCGATGTCATGCGTTGGATTATATACGACGTGCAAAATGCCCAAATGTAGGCTAGGAGCATAGGATCAAGATTCCCCTGCCTTGGTGACTGAGGTAACGAGAGAGCTTTTCGGGCGTGCTGAGGTATCGGGTTGCATCTGGTAGAAGGAGATGTTTTCTAGAGCAGGGTGATAAGCAGGGCCCTGTAGCTGGATCATAGAGGTGTATTTCTTAGAGAACCTTGTGTGCTCTTCTGCTGCTTCTTTGTTGGGGAGATATGTGAACACATCGCGAACATTGACTGGGCTTTGAGAGATGTTGAACATGATGAGATGCGACCACGGTTTTGGGCTGCCGGGTTTTTATAGCTAAAGGAATACATAAACATCACTTCATCTACATTGTTTACCTTTTTTGCAAACCTTGGATTACCTCGGCGCCATTCGAACGGCTGAGAGAAGAGTGTTTGAGAGACCGCCCCTGAAAACGCCCCCTGAAGCGATCGCAGACCAACCGATACACTCCTATTGAGCAAAACACTGGTTTGAGCGTAAACAGATCTGTACTCAGACTTGAATCGTGCACATCTTTGTTTACTACACGCTATTGCAAACGTGAGCCTTCAGTTCGTAGCGCCAAACGCCCACAGCTAGTTGACAATGCTCCACCGAACCAACCTCACATTCAACCTCAGAAAAATCCCCCGTCCGCCCATTGTCAACACTGTTTGCAGCTTCGCCTAAACACTGTGGCTCAAACACTGTGTAGCTACTATTATATTTCCTCCCACTTCACAACATCGCGGCATGACTCTTCCTCGTCATCCTCCCCCATCATCCACACACTTGGCATCTTGATCCTGAAGAGTCTTTGCTTTCGCATATCGACTTCCTTCATCATCGAGAACTGCCCCTGACCTCTTCTTTCTTCAAAGCTCTTTACTCGCCGCAAGCGTCTTTCGCGTTGATCTCTATCTCTTCGATCATCGTTGGCATCTTCCTTTCTTGTCGCCTTCATCCCCTCTCCGAGATACACATCCTACGAAAGAGAGCTTCGTCCTTCGTCTTTTTGTGGCTTCTTCATTCACCGCAACTTCCTCCGATTCTGATCATCGTGTCGCCTGCGTATCTTTCCACTCTTCATCCTTCTGCCTCGAGGCTATCGTCCCTCGGCGCGAAGAGCGATACCTTTCTGACTGACGCCATCTATTGATCCGTCTTTCGACTTTTTCATTCACTACGTCTTCGTTCGACTTTGAGCATCGTGCCGCTTGTGCCCCTTCACACTCTCCATCCCCCAACTACACCGCACTTGTCCCTTGACGTCAAGAGCGACGCTTTTCCATCGAAAGTCATCTCTTGCTCCTTATGATCGGGCTTCTTCGATCACCGAAAGGGCAATAGAGACATCTTTCCATCTCGAGCATCTCGGAGATCTTCCCCCTTCCCTCCTTATCCTTCCTTCTCTTCACGCACATCCTTCACGGTCGCGATACCATCGAAAAGGGCATTTGCTGCCTCTTTCGCGCACATTCTACATTCACTGAAGGCTCTTTGGGAAAGATAATCAGCTTCTTGAGCATTCTCGAGCTTTTGGCCTTTTAACACACAAGCCTCCGTTAACGAGCACTTCCTTTCCGACCCTTCACGGCCTTCGATCACTGACAGATTCTTCAGGAACCGCCTTTATCTTCTTGAAAGTCCGCGAGCTATCACTGCTAAGTCTCTCTTGTCTTCTGATCCACTTATTCTTCGAGCCGGTTATCGATATCTCGGCAACGAAGACCCCCTTTGCGACCCTTCGCAGTCTTGGTTCACTAGAAGATTCTTCAGGAACCATCTTTATCTTACTAGAAACTTGCGAGCTATGGGACTTTTTACTCCCAAGTCGATTACATTCTAATCCGCTTATCTTTTGGCTGATTATCGATATCTCATCAACGGAAACGACCTTTGCGATTCTTTACTCGTTGTCTTGATTCCCCCAAAGATCATCTGATATCAGTATCGTTCTCTTTTGCCTCTTCATTCTTGCCTCGGACTCGTTCTATCACAGACATCGTCGAAATCTGCATCGTCAGCTCTTTCATCAAATCACACTCAGAGACCACACTGTTCATTCTCAACCGTCATTGCTTATCGCCTCTTGACTGAATCAGAAACTGCTTATTGCAAGAACCCCCTGATCATCAGCAGCAGCAAAAGGACTTTCCCTTCTTCACGCACCCCATCTCCCAGACCGCACCGGCTCTTCATTTCTTACGAAAGCCTCGGTCATTGATAGCCCCGGTTCCTTCAGCCGATAACCAGCACTCGACACTCGCCGACAGCATTGTCATTCGTCCTCCTTTTCTTCCTACACACGATGGCGCCTTCGGTCCCATCCAGTCCCAAGTCTCCACGGAGCAGGGCCCACAGTCCCAGAACGCCTAAAACGCAAATCAGTACTTCCAGCGCAAAGGAATCTTCGGATGGCCCGTCCAAACACCTCCCTACAGAGACCTTGACGTCGCCCGCTTCTATTCAGAAACGCAACAAGAGCCCAGGATCACCCGGGAAGGGAAAGACCGAGAAGAGCCCTGCAGGCTTCCCACAGTTCCAGAAGTTGCCCTATGAAGTTCAGGAATTGGTCTGGACGTATATGTTAGACCTTGATGCCCCAAGTGCGCATGGGGTCGAACTGAGACGAACCGAAACAAGTCAGCCCTCATTGCAAATGGTGGAACAGATGCTATGGAACACCTACAAAGGTGCTTCCAGGGCACCAATCTACCCGAAGCCATATGCCCTCCAGCAAACGTGCCGTGGTTCAAAGGCGGCTGCAGAGCGTGCGCTGCGTATGTGGAAGGCTGAACGGCCGTACCAGATGAACACGGACAGAGCCTTCGCGGCGCCAGAGCAGGTCGATCTCTCGCGAGATCTGTTTGTTATCTTCAACCAATTGGGAGGGGAATTGAGTGAAGATGATCAGATCCCCGGGGCCCGTTTTATTGGCGTGACTTGGGAGGGCATGTGGGACAATGATCTTGTTGACAAGCTGGAGGAGGCCGTGGCAATCTTTCCGGACGCCGAGTGCATCTTTGTGATCGTCAATGCACAAAAAACTACAACTCCCTACCTTAGGGAATGGCCCAGCCGGGTGGCGCACATCCTACGAACGTACGAAGCAGCGTACAAAGAGACAGCCTCCGTGAATACTGACGGAGAGTTCTACTGTGAGGACATGGTATATCAGGAGGTTGCAATTGAGAATCTGCAACAGATGCCCGGGCTCCGCGGTCCATTGGCCTACATCAATGATTTCAACAAGGCTATAGATAGCCGACGCGAAGAGGCTTCGGAGGGGGAACACGTTCACAAACCAGCTGTCAGGGTGATGACTTGGTCGCAGGCTCTTAGAGTGAGGCCTCGATTCCCATAAAGCTGATGTGACTGGAACCCGAACGCCGAAGAGGGTAGATATGGGAGGCGAATGGAGATGGGATGGGTAACTAGACTGGCATATGCTAAAAAGGATTTGACCTGCAGTGATTCGCAGAAGGGATTCGTGGTGGACTTGTATGATTCATGTATAATAGCTGTCTGGGTGATAGGAGGGAAGTTTATTGTCTGTACTTTTAGAGAATGCTCGTAAATAAGATGAGCTTTTTTGTTTTTTGTTCTACTTCTGGACTTGTAACTGTTGAATCCCTGATAAAAATATGAACTACTTTCCACACTGAATCCAAGGTTCTTGGGGCGCTCGTGTCTCTGACCTGTACTTCGAGTTGACTGATTAGACTCTTGAACTGATAGACGAGATAACCGCTTCGCCCCGGTGTGAATCTTCGGGTAGGCACTCACTCCTGTCATTGAGTCCAATAAGGCATTGTCGCCACCCTCAACGGGGGCAACTTGGTTGTAGCCTATCAAGATACCCCTCTCTGGGCCCTCCCAGACCCAATTGGTATATGCTGATTGTTGTGAAAGCTCATGAGGGTCCGTCGCTGACTACCAGCACTTTGGCCGAGGATTTCGACTGTAACGTCAAGTTGAACCCCCTAACTTTTTGGCGCGCAGTGCCAGTCGAGTCGAGCTTTGGCACTACTGGCGGGGAGCTGTTTGCTCAAAATTAGGGGGGCTATTCCCTAAACAACAGCACTCGCATCCACCCATGGTTAGTTCTCGACCTGCCTGGACAGTCCAGTCATCCATGAGGAAGCTCTCGATCCATTGGAACCGAACGGGCTCCGAGTGAGCAGACCATCATGACCAAGATCGAGGTGGTGAAGGATCCGCGCCGACACTTTGGCCGATAACGTGCAGCCCGTGTGCTTTCAGACATTCCCAGAAAGCATCAAAAGCGCCTTGAGCTGATACGAAAAGACGACGGGAAGGAGATTAGACACATGGCTCCTGACACGCTTCTTCTAGGCTAAGAGGTAAGCTGGGGATCGAAACACAACAGGAAAGGCTGATGATTCTCACATCTAACCTGCGGACCCTAGCTTTACCGTCGCCTCGAGAGTTCGAGATTCTACAAACCAAGATGAGAAGCTCGTACCAACAGCTACCCACCACGAAAACGATCCCGCCCGAGTCGTCCTACCCGAGTCTCTACGGATTATGGCCTATCAATAGCCGAGTGGCATGGAAAGTCTGTGTCTTACCCCTAAAGTCTTTGCTGCCGCGCAGCGACGAGAAAGACCCTTGCCGTCGACGTTCTGGCCCGAGAAAGAGCTGGGTCCCCTCTTCGGAGCCACGAATCCCGAGCATTGGCTGTGGTTAGAGGGTACTTACTATGCGATCCGGGGCCATGGCCGACCGAATTTGCTCGCTCAGCTATGATTAGCAGGGACAGACATAGTATTCCGATTCTTGCAATCTCCATCTCTAAAGTCGTTGTGCGGGGTGGCTGACGGCTTCGCCCCTGAGCGATCTAGACGGCAGGGCCGCGAGTGGCAGCGACGTATGGTATGTCCTCTAGAAAATGATTTACTGGAGGGCTTAGGAATATTTTTCGAGAGCTAACTGCTACTCCATCTGTAGGATCTCTTATCCACCGGCACGATTCGACGACGCGACCAACGTCCCGAGCATTCGGGTAACCCTCTGGGATGGCAACACCAAGCAGCTCGGCTTTTCAGATAACTCAGAAGGAATACTATGCTTTCCGCACAGATCTATTACGAATCCTACCACCACGAGAGCCTTGTCAATCTACGAGGCATCGAGCGTATTCGACTCCGCCGCTGCGCGAGCGGCTGAGTCACTTGGGTCGGAGACTGCGCTGTTCAGAACAACAAGTCTGACTTTTTGCAACTAAAAGACACTTGAAACGCTCTTTTATCTACGGCATAAGGCATGGAGAAAGTGATTTGAGTTGAACCGGGCTATTCCTCCGCTGACGACACATCAGGCACTGAAGATGTGACCCTTATCACTCCAATCCCACGCCTGCAAACGAGCAGATAGCGACACAATTACACAGAGAGAACGAACCAAGGATTGCGAGATTTAGGATATCGGCATCTCGGATTTCAAGTCTCGCTTCACGACTGTTAATTGACGAGTTACCAAGGTGCCTCAGCCAATTCCCACGGATGTTCTTGTCTTGCGACCTTGACGATAGCTCTACTAAATACTACAAAGAAACTCCCAATACGAATTATCGATCGATCGGATGTGCCTCTACGACGGTGTGCTTGAAAGGGAGGTAAGGTCTTCCTTCAGCGACGGTGCCCCCTGCCCAGGCTAAGGAGTAGGTCTTTGGCTTTCGATGGCTCAATGGGTTCTTGGTAGGCGATTTCGTATGAATGGTTGTTCTAATTTTAAATGCCAATTTAAAATCAATGTATTTAGTATTGGGCATTATCGTGGGTAATCATCCACTGTCTCCTTTGTGACTGCGCGAGGTGAACAATGCATCACCACACTGGGAAATAAAGAAATGTTAGCACCTTATCCATCTATGCACACGCAAGTACAATTAATCTTTGTCGATTAGATAGTATGGCAATGGGATTTATACGACCTTGAAAAAGTGATGTCTTGACATAGTAGCCCAGTCAGTATGTTCCTATGTTCCTGGACTCATCTCAGTTCCGCCTGCATCGCATCGTTAGAAATACGTATAATCTACACGTAGATGGAGACAAATCATGGCACGCGGAGACGTGAATCTCCAGGAGGGGGAGCCTTAGGACCATCTCAGTTGGTATCAGAGCCCTGGCCGCCCATATTCAGCATCGTTCCGCGCTGTACCATCTCGACCCCCGTGGCGCCCGTCACAGTACTATAGCTTAGTCTCAACTTCAGATGCGTTTGTGACAGTGAATCACGGCCAGAATATGTAAACAAACCAAACTCCATCTCCCATCCTATTCTTCTACGCCTAGCTCTCTCTTCTATTTTCCACCTCTCTCTTCTCCCACACCATTCTTTCTTCTGCAGTCAAACCTTCCTCTTTTCCTCGTCTTGACAAGCAGCATTGGTTTCTCCATCTGTTCGATACTCGACTAGAACTCTTCTCATTATCCAAACGTAAGTTGTTTGCGCCCACCGTGTTTTATTGCTAACAATATTTGTTTTCATAAAGTTCCCAATCTCACCCACGGTGTTTACAGACACCAGAACTATAAAATTTGCCCTTGTCGTGATATTATCTTAGTCTATCACACTCTCTCGGCTTGAAAACTAGAGCAAATAGTGGTATCACCTCGCCCAAGATGCCAGTTCCATCCACCCCCCTGGCACCCATGCCAGCTGCCACTAATGCGACCACTCCCTCCCCGACATTCGATCTTTTCTCCAGATTTCCGGCGGAGATCCAAGATAGGATCTGGGGGATGGCAATCGAATCAGCCGCCCCAAGGGCGTATTACGTGGATGCAACGGCAACGCCGATGGGTCCCAACGGCCAAACCTTGCGATGCGGCCTACGACGGATTCAACATCCCCGAAGCCCGCAGATCACGAGTCGCGAGGGGGAGACTCGGACGATCATGAGAGTGAGCTTCTCCGCCGCCCAAAGCGCGATTCGACAATGGAGAACGTGGGATCCAGAGGAACCATTCAGCCTCGAAGACAAGATCGAGACAAGGAACCCAAAGTACCTCAGTCAAAAGGAGTCACGCCGCAGCAGGAGAATCGTCGTCAGCGCCTGCAAGGATCTCATGGTTCTCAACAAGCAGGGGAACCGGCTCGGCCTCCCTTCCGGGCTTTCTGTGATACGCGAGCCACACCACTTTGTGGCTTTGCTATGTCCTCGGCAGATGGGGTTCAGTGAGATGGAGCTTCATCTCAAGTACGCGGTAGTGGGCGCCTTCATCCGATTCCCAGCTCTCAGGGTCCTATATGTCGTGATCGATAACTTCGATGACAACAATTCGCCCTGCCGGGCGACGCCAGCCATCCCAGCTTACGGCAACGCGAGCTTAACATGGTATGAGGAAAACCTGGAGAAGCCGGAGGAGCAGGGCGGCATCCCGCAGGCCTTCCGCCTCAAGGGCGGAAGTTACTGTGAGATCCGCCCTGGAGAATTTCCCAACACCTACGAAATGTGGAATCTTCTCGACAGCTTGAGAGCATCACTCGCTTGGGCCGAGAGCCGAGGCGATCTCCTTGAGGACGTATCACTACGGCTCATGAAATGGCGAGATGCCTAAGAACGAGGAACTTGCCAATATTGGGAAGTATATCTACCCGGAAGGGGGCCCTGGTAAAGGATGATTGGCATGGGGTGAAGGCCTTCGGTTTAACGGTAAAGGGTGACAAGCATGAGGCGCTGAACGGACTACTACAGAAAACTGAGGATTGGAGTTTCGGACTGTATGATGATAAATAACGAGCATGAATTACATCAAAATGAATTTGGCGTGTACTTGAGCTGAACAAACATCAACAACAGACATTTGAGGTTGGGTTATCACAAGTGAAGTGAAGCCATCACGAGTGATGTTGAAGATGCCGAAGCCCGGCCGGCCCGGACCCGGTAAAAAACCGGCCCAATTTTTTTTATCCCTCCATGACAAACCTCCAAGCCAATCCATCCCGGCGCATTACCATTCATCCACATCACGACGAATTACGCCATCACGACCTACCATTGAACTCTTCCACGATACGATTCGATTACGGAGAACAAACCCTCGATTGATAAAAACACCAGTTCCAGAGGTCGAGACGCAATGGCCGTCGACAACTCTGCCTGTCCCGTCGATCACAAGGCCCGCGAGGCCTGGCTCGAACAAGCTCGTCAAGCTGAAGCTGCAAAGGCACAAGCACAACCTGCCAAGTGTCCCGTCGATCATACCGCGCAAGCGAAGCCCAAGTCGTGGTCTCAAACTTTCACATCATACCTCCCGTGGTCCTCCTCTCCGTCTACACCTCCACCCGCCCACCATCCTCCTACGCCTCACGGCGGTCTAGACACGGATCGCGTTGTTTCTACAATCCCGCGAACATCTGGGGGTCCTGCTGTGTGTCCGGTTGATCACGGGAAGGAGGAGCCTGCGAAACCTGCGAATCATGAGATGGAGACGGGTTTGGATCCCTCGGGCAACTGGGTATATCCTTCAGAGAAGATGTTTTTCGATGCCATGAAGCGCAAGGGATATGATGCGCGAGTGGCAGACATGAAGACTGTGGTCCCGATTCATAATGCTGTGAACGAGAGGGCATGGAAGGAGATCAAGGAGTGGGAGGCTCCGTACCTAAAGGGCACCAAGTAAGTCTCCAAGCCCTCACTCTCTATCTAAGATGCTGACCATCCAAGATGCGACGGACCCAAGCTTGAGTCCTTTGCCAACAAGATGGACCGCATGACGCCCACAGCGCGCATCAACACTATCCTCGGGTACACGGCGCCCTTTGACCGGCACGACTGGGTCATTGACCGCTGTGGAACTCGTGTTGACTACGTGATTGACTTTTACGCTGGGCGGCCAGACGGCAAAGGTGGGCCCAGCTTTTATCTAGATGTTCGGCCAAAGCTGAATACGTGGGAGGGTGTAAAGATGCGAGCCATGAGGTGGGCGTGGCTAGCCTAAGTGAGCGTGGATGTTGTATGAAAAGCTGTATGATGAATGAACTCGGTTTAGTTGGGCGTTGGGAGAAAAAATGTACAACATGGGGGGGCATATAGAAAAGGCGTAATAAGTCTAGGGGACCCTAGCAACATCTCCAATTATCATTTTGAAAGCTCTCTTGAGCTGTATCTTTGGGTATTCCGGGTTTACTCTACACGTGCCAAACCATCGCACGCTCATGAGGCGTTGCCCTTGCTCCTTGACGCCAAAACTCCGTGTAATCCATGGATGCCAGTTCGCACTCACTGGTCCTTCTTGTCTTCATGCAGAATGGCCATACGAACAGGTGCATCGGTCTCGAAAGCCTGAGACGCCAGGTTCCACCCCTTGGCGAGCATTGCCTCCCAGAGTTCACGGTCGTCGTACTTTTGCTGGTAATCCTCATCGATCTGATCGCCGTCTGTCTTGGGCTCAGTGCTGGTGCGAGAGCCTTGGCTACAGAAAATGCGGTCCAATCTCTCGGTGTAGCCTTTGCCCTTGTCCATCTGCCAGGCAATCTCCATGGCCATGAACCACGCGCTGATAGCGTGGACAGCCTCGGAATCCTTCCAGAGCATGATCTTGATGGGCACGTGCCTGTAGCTTGCGTGTGACCAGATGAACAGGGTGCTCATAAGACCGTCAAGGATGGCGATGTTAACGCGGGACTCTTGACCTCCCATGGCGCTCCCAAAGCTATCAGCCATCTCGATGCGAGCGATACGCTGACCGTGTTGGTTTCGGACGACGGGACTCCAGAAGAGGATGCTCTCGCGGCGGGCGACTTCGCCAGGAGTTAAGACCTCTCCGGACTTGAGATACTCCTCGAATAAGATTGTGGCGCGTTGTCGGTTAAGAACGTTCATGCAGACGCTGCGGACGCCCAGATAATTCATCCACAGGTGAGCGAGAACAAGGACCGTCATCAAATAAACGACGCTCGTATGGTCCTCGACATGCTTGACGACAAATGTACCAACGAGCAAGCCAATCAAGCCGACTGCCGTCTCCTGGCTGGCCTCCTTTGCGTTGAGCTCGGCGAGGTTGTCGTGCTTTGCAAAGTGAACGCTCAGCGCAGCCTTGCTCGCCCCACCGGCAACACCGCAAAGGGCGCGGAGAGCTTCTCCAGAAGTGAGGGCCAAGATCTTGCCGTAGGGGCCAAAGTAAGGACTGTAGAGCTCCATGAAGAAGGCCGTGTCGTTGAACAGATCAGCCAGGAAACGGTACCGCTTAGCGTCAGGCTCAATGCGAAGGCCAAACTGCTGGGCGAAAATGATGGTGGCGACGCGAGACATGGCATCTTTGAGGACAGTGAGAAGCATGGCAAAGGTGGCGGACGAGTTGGCATCTCCGACGCCGAGGCCTTGGAGAAGGGCCCTGTTTGCGAGCAAGGCCGTGATGGTAGAGAAGAAGGCCTGCAAAGAGTCGAAGAATTGATAGGCGAGGTAATCACCCGAGACAGAATGGGGGTATCCAACGGGGAGAAAAGCGTCCATGAGGATCTTGCGCATCGAGCGCTTAAACAGGCTGGGCTTGGCCTTGCGAATGATCTATCGCGGTGGTTAGCTTGCCGCTCTGCCTGTGATGAGAGCGACGTACGCGGTTGTTGGGCATGTGCACCCAGCGACGAGCGACATTTCCTGACTTGTCAAGGTCGATGACTTCGACCTCGCGGCCGCGGCCGAGATGCTTGGTGAGGCCTTCCATCGCGATGGTGTTGATGCGAGGAGGAGATGAACTGGGGTTGTGAGGGAGAAGTGTCACTTGGTGGCACAGTGCCCAACGACGAGCAGCCCATCACTGCTGTACGTTCGAAACGTGTTAGAAGGTGGTTACCTAACCTAAGGGACTGAAAATGACTATGGAAAAAAAGGAACATATTTTTTATCTGCTAAATGAACCATCCATTCTGATTCACATACCTATCTATGTATTTTAGTCAATTTAGTATCTGGTAGAGGTGCTGGTGATGCTTGATGCTATCCGTGTTCAAGTCTCGGAAGACGACTACTGCCCAACCAATTTCCACAAACTATGGTGTCCACCGTTCTCTTCGTATTTGCAAAAAAAAAAGAAGAAAAAAGGAGATATGGAATTAAAGAGATCAACATCCAAAAAGAGTGGTTTTTAGGTGGATGGTAGTTTTAGGTAGCGCCTGGTCAGAAGTGGATTTAGGGTAGCGGAGAGAAGAAGGTTTATAGGAGCGGATTTTAAGAGAGGTTTACCACTTGACCAGGACGCACGCTGAGCATTGGCATGTGCTTTTAGGTGGGAGAGAAAGGGTTTAACCTCTTATAACACTCTGGCAGGGCTGATGCTGACAACGGGGGTTTCTCTTGGGTGAGCAGGTCTCTCTCCTGTGTCTGCTGAATGCATGACATATCATGCTTGGTTCTAAGAAACACACTCGATCCGTGTGTGCGATGCTATTCCAACATATGTCATCATATCTATCAAATTATTTGCTTTTCATTCCAATCTATCGTCGGACAGCCTCGCCGTCCTCTCCAATCAGATACTCGTCCGTCTTGATAGGTCCCTCACCCACGCCAGTCGAGATGACCCTGCTCACACCCTCCTTCAGCGTAGCCGCAAGACTAGCATCAAGCTCGAAAGCAGACTTGGCGCTGGCAGCATTCTCCTTGAAGCCATCCACACCAGCAAGAGCCTGGTAGAAAGTGCCGAGAACGGCGTTGGCGTTCTCCTCCAGGTAGTACACGACACAGTTGGGGCCAGCGTCGAAAGTGTAGGCAGCAACTGTCTTGCCAGTCTTGGTGTTGATGTCTTCGACGGCGCGGATGGCGGCTCGGGATACGTCGTTCATGTAAAAGATGGGGGGGTACGTGTCGGCGCAGGTGGCGTGGAAAGAGTTGGACTCGCGCATCGTCACCTCGGCGAACTTGGCAAAGTCCTTGTTCTTGACGGCCTCCTCCATCGAGGCCATGTTGGCGGGGACAATGTTTGTTATCCTCTCCTTGAAGAGACCAGAGGTGGCGACGGTCTGCTGCATGCCCGAGGTCGACGAGACACCCTTCTTGGCAGCGCTGGCAACGAGGATGAGAGCCCGCATCTCAGGCCAGTGGGATGCAGGGGCCACAAGCTCAGCCTTGGAGTCGCTTCCATCATCCTTTTCTCCCATTCTCCACGCGACGTAACCACCGAACAGACTGCGGCAGGCGGATCCAGAACCTTGTCGAGCAACGAGCGAGAGGTCCGAGGGTGAGTCAGGGAGCTCGTAGAGGAGAGCAATGGCCTGGACCAAGGCAGCAAAGCCAGCAGCAGAAGAAGCAAGTCCAGCAGCAGTGGGGAAGTTGTTCTCCGAGACAAGCTTCAAGTTCATGGTCGAGAGTTTAGGCAGCGAAGAGTCAGCAGCCTCGAGAGCGGCGCGACGAGCTCGCAGCTCACGGAAGCAAGCCTGAGTTCGAGCGCCAGAGACATCGGCTGATTCTCCATTGAGGGTGAGGCTATCGCCGCTGGTGTACGAGTTGGAGCAAGAGGCAGTCGTGAGGGTTCGGAGATCGGCTTGCGAGAGGGTGACGGAGAGGGAGCTGTTGGTGGGAAGGTTGAGCTTGGGATCGCGCTTGCCCCAGTACCTGATTAAAGTTAGACATGTTGAGGCTATTCAGACTCGAGAGAGGTACTTGACAACAGCAATGTTGACGGGCGCCGTGGTGCTGGCGCGATAGACTTTGTCGGCCATTTTGTTGGGGTGGGGGTATTTCTTTGGTGTGAGGGTAATGAAGAGGGCAAGAGGCAAAGTCTAAACAAGAGAATGTCTCAGAACTCAAGTACTCGCTCAATTGAACAGACTTGTGCCCGAGGAAAAAGCAATCTCGACTACACCGACTTGTTTGTTGTCGGGAAGAGTTGGAGATGAGCCTCTCGGTGGCATACAGAGGTGGTAGCCCGAAGGGGTTTAGTGCGGGGTTCAACCCCTCTATTGGACCCCTGGACTTGGATCCGCGAATCCCCTCAGCCTTGGATCCCTGTCGCTCTCGGGCTGATACGACTGAGGCTGGTGGATGGGGCCCTGCAGGTGATCCTCAGTTCCCGATATCAACTCGGAACATTATCGTCGTCAGGGATGTTGGGCGTCAAGGTTAATCCGAGTCACGCGGATGAGTTGCCTGCGTATTCGCATGTTCCAAACTTACAGAAAACACGCAAGATGCGGCCAATTCGTGGTATTGCCGCCGCTGTTGCTGTGGTTACAAGACGATCTGCCATTGAAATATCTAACCACGCTGCAGAAGTCTATTAAATAGGTGTGTTGCTGAGTTCACTCTGCCTGAACATGGATGTCTGTCTTCTGCAGAGCTCGCCCCCAGTCAACCAGTCTCAATCACTCATACAATTATGCCATGAAGAGATTTAATACAGCCATGCATCTCACGGGATGAAATCAATTCCAAGATTGCTCACGTGAGTGTTAATGGCTTCCACAGATGGACCTTGCTTAACGGCTGGCTCCTGGCCGAGCCCTACTGACAAAGGAAGGGGATATAGCACCATGTAGAGCCCAAGAGAACTCACTAGTAATGCTACGTAGACACCAAAATGAGCAAAACTATTCGGAATTGTAGACCAAAAGAAAATATTTGTCTGCCCAGTGTGAAGAGTCCATCACGATTAGGTGTACATGGGAACACAACTGTGGCCAGATCGGACAAGCATGGAGGCTAGCATCAAGGCGGGAAAAGGAAAAGGACACTTGATACTTCCTCTGAAAGCACTGAGAACAGGCAATTGATGCAGGGGAAGAACTGTAATAGGTGCGTTGGGCAGGGGTAGCTTCTAACCTTCTTGACCTGGGTGCGTGAATGCGTATCCTACAAGGCCGAGAATCGGAAACCTTTCGGCGCAGCATCGCATACTTTTGCAATCGCTCCCGAGTGACTCAATCAACCTTATTCTGTTGTTTGTTTACCAATGCTGTTGAGCAGACTGCAATTGGGAATAGGAAGTCGCGTTGGAACGTCCATATAATCCCTTCGTCGACCTCTGGCAGTCATGTTTCCCTTTCCCCTCTTACATCAACTCCAGACTCGAGACTATTCATCAGCTTATGATTGTTATCACCAAAAAGATTACTATCAACTTACGCTCTTCTCTCTTTACATCTACCTGCCACTCATCTCAAGTTACGTTGAGCCTCTAGAGCTTCCTTAACACCTTCCACATCATACCAACTCGCTCTCGATTTCCCCAAGTAGCCTCTGCCACAATGGGTTTCGGATTCTCATCTACCGGTAGCCGGTCAGACTCAGCCTCCCAAGCTGGATTCACGGCGCCATACCAAGACATGTCTCCATCCTCGTCGATGAGCGGACTGTCCCAGGAGGAGGCTCACAATCCTACCATGGTGAGCCAATACTCCATTGGCCCACAAGAAGCCCAAGCCCCCCTCATGATGATCACGACTGGTGGAGATAGACTTCCCATCAAAGTTGTTGATCCCTGTACCTCGACCAAGATAGAGGACAAGGAGCTGGAGTACGAGCATGACGAGTTTTTAGTTCTCGACACGTACATCTGGGTCGGGGAGAAGCGCAACCGGGATGTTTTGGCATGGGCCAACACTCTGGGATGCAACAGATTCTGGACCCGAGAGCAGAAGAAGGGCTTCCATCAGACGGTCAAGGACTTGAAGAAGTTCAAGCCCAACCAGATCAGCGGTCACGTCAGCAACAACGTGAACCGGAGGCTCGCCAAGCTCGAGATCATGCAGATCCGAGTCATGGCCGGACATGACAACTCGTGGCTGTTCCACTCATTGTCGGAAGAGAAGCCCCGGATACAAAAGACGAGACGAGCCCGGGAAGAAGAGGAGAGGGTCAAGCGGGACCAGATCAGGAAGGAGACGATAGAATCACTCATCCAATGTGGTTTGGTGATGGACGAGGATGTACGTGTACTCAACTGCACCTGACCGGATCAGAAGGGGCTGGCCTATCTGGTGATACTGAGACAGAAAGATTGCTTTTTGGGAGTTAGTGAATGATTACTGCGTGGGTTTCTTTGACGACTTGAGTCTTAGTAGTTTTAGGACAGAAAAGTGAATTACTTGTTGGGAGTTGGCGAATGATTATTATCTGGGATGTTTTGACCACTTGTGCCTTTGTGATAGTTCTTAACTGTGTAAGAAGCGTCGGATGAGATCAGGAACCGCATCCCGATGGCTCACCAGACTGGCTATTAAGTGCTTGGCGTGAGGCTACATCGAATATCTCTGTAGGGGAAGCCGAGCGAGAACCGATCCGTACTAATAGATGCTCATATAAATCTTTTCCCAGAGAAGACAACCATCCGGGAACTCCTACATGGACACTGACTTAGGCGGGTGTCCAATAAAGCGCATAAGCATCGGGTATCCGATAAGATATGGAGGAGGAACTGTCGGGATTGAAAGGTATGGTGTATCGCATTCTCAAGGTACCGACGTGCTTCATCCCGCACACGCTGGGGGATATTTCGGCCTTGACGCGTTCCACAGAAGTTGAATCGGTCCGTAGGGGTGAAAAAGATTGAACAAGGCAAGGAATGGGTATAGGTAAAGACAGTGATAGTGAGACAGGCCCTGTGCGGTTCTGTTGTCTCGTTCATTTCTTGACCCGCATGAGGAGGAATGTCCGGTTCAGACCGAAATCAGTGATGGATGAACCAAATCGTTTCAACGTAACAATTCCAGGAACCAGCAGGATGCCGGGTTCAGACACGGCCAATCAGAAGCTGGGTGCATGATGGTTCCAGGGACAGAGAGCTTAGCTTCCCCGGATACTGACGTCATGACCATCGACGGATGCCTCTGCCAAGTTGAGCTGAACAGCTTGTGACGGTCGTGAATAGAAAGGCCAAGGGATACCAAGACCTGTAAATATTCTTATTTCCACTTCATACGTCCCTAGTCTTCTGTCTTCGTTGGACAGCCTCCCTTTTATCTTTCCTTCCTTATCACTCTCTTGAGAACCACCTGCGAAATGAACCATGCTCTAAGGCGCGCGACACTGCGCCTTTCTCCAACTCTGCGAACCACGCGACTTCCAACTCAAGCATTCTCTTCAACCTTTTGCAGATGCGAAACAGTCCAAACACCCTTCACACGACTGTTCACGACGTCAAAATACTCCCAGCAGGAGCAAGAGCAAGCTGCGCCTAGACACGAGGACTTGAGCGACAGGGCACACAGGAGACAGGTGCGCAAGGTCACCTCTGGCACGAGCGCCCAAACACTGGAAAACGACCGACCATGGCATCGAGTAGACAGCCAAGCTGAGACGGGCGCCGGCGAAGCTGATCTTCCAAAGAAGGAGGACATGACCAAGGGTACATTCTCGAGATGCCTTGGTCGAACAGATGCTAACGCACCCAGGCCGCCTCCTAACAACACCAACCCGACTCCTCAAGCTGATACTGCCGATGCCCTTCCATCCCGAACAAGAACACGTCAACAGACCAGTAGGCGAAGACGTGAAGGATGCAAACGACACAGTCGAGCCCTTAGCCCTGCTTGTCCATCCTCAACAACCTCTGTCTTACCTGGAACGACTCATCCAGGCCGAAATTCCTCCTGTGCATTACAAAGGCCGCGAAAAGCTTCCCGACATCGTCTTCCGTGCTGAGGCAGATCAAGAAGAGCAGCATGGGAAGAAGGACGACAAGAACGGGGCCAACGTTGCCTCGTACTCTGGTCTTGGCCATGAAGGTCCATCCCGCAAGGAGGCGAACTGGGTGCGCTGGAGCGGCAGCACCGAGGTCGGCGACTTTATTCGAGACGCAGCCAGAGGACGCGAGTTTGCCATTGACATTGAAGGCTACAGCAAAGAGCTTCGAGTCGCCGTTCCCAGCTTCAGAGACCGCACATACTACATGCGCATGCGATTAAGGCGCATGTCTCGGGACATTGATACCATGGCCAAGGTCAAGAATGAATGCGACGCGCTCGCTCACCAAGGAGCCCACAGGCTTGCGCAGGGAGGATTTGCGGCTCTGGCTGGATGGTGGGGGGTTGTCTACTATGTTACATTCCACACGCAATGGGGATGGGATCTGGTGGAGCCCGTGACATACCTCGCCGGCCTGACGACGATCATGGGCGGTTACTTATGGTTCCTCTACATCAGCAAGGACCTCAGCTACAAGGCCGCCATGAAGGTGACGGTCTCGAAGCGCCAGACGGCTCTGTACCAGGAGCGTGGCTTCAACCAGCAAAAGTGGGAACAGGTGGTGCACGAGGCCAACACCCTGCGGAATGAGATCAAGGTGGTGGCGAGCGAATACGACGTTGATTGGGACGAGAACAAGGACCTTGGTGGTGAGGAAGTGAAGAAGGTGCTCGAGGAGGAGGAGAAGGGTAGAGACGGCACCAAGGTGACTAAGAACAAGAGCGACGACGAAGGGCCTGGATCAGCGAGAGAGGTCAAGAAGAAGCAGTAAGAGGGTGTTGAGCGCTTAGATGCAAGATAGAGCTTGTAAAGTAAAGCATCAGATCATGGCGAGACTGAGAAGTTTAGAACAGACAATGGCTTGGAGTGGTGGAGGGTGAAGATAGCTTGTTAGTGGTGAGGTGCTCAAGCTGGGCTGGGCAGTACAGCAGATTGAACGGCATTGCGAGGGACATTTAGCGATGACAAAGGTGGGAAAGGACCAGAGTGACGCATAAATCGGATGCAAATTAGGGAATAATGATGACTCTCGTGATTTTACGTTTTGTTTCGTTTCTTGCTTTTCCGGACCGATCCACGTCGGTAATTTGTCTCGTGATTGATTCATGAGAAGAAGCATTTCAGGTCCGTGGGCTGATCTTTTAGATGACGTATCACAAATAGTGAGATGTGCATGTTCACACTGTACCACACCCAATCGTGGGTGACGACACAGTGCGCACCTCAACTCCATCCCGCGCCTGAGATCCCACCACCCACGACCATCCCACCAACAACCACATAAAAGCGTCTCTCCCAACTCCACTGCAGCGTCCAACCATTTCTCTGGCGTTTGTCACGATCGCCTCGTCCAAGGTCAGCATGTGACCGTAAGAGGCAGTTTTCTGGAACTGTTCTCGACGTCTTCCAGAAGCCATGTCCCAGCGAGCTTCGGAGCTTCCCCTCTTTGAGCCCTCAACCAGCACAGCATTAGCTGCTTAAAAGCCCGGAGTAGCACCCCCCCGGAGAACCGAGTGAGTCGGAACGGAGATCGGAACTGCCTAGAACGATGGGACCCCAAGTCATTCGTCTGCCAGACGGCCAGACTTTTACCGTCACACCTGTCTTTGCCGGCCTCGGCTTCAAGAGCCACGAGCTCAACACCCACCACAACGCCTTCCCCATCGGATGGACCGTCGTCCTCAACACCGAAACCGAGACCGATGCCGACTCAGAGGCGGAGCTTAGTTCGGAGGATAAGGGCGATAAAGATGCCGAGAAGCAAGGACCCGAGAACGAAGGCAACGGCGTCGCCCTCGACGGGGAGTCGTCGTCGGCGACCACGCGCAGCGTGAAGCGCCATATTCACTCGTTCGCCAAGCCCACGCTACAGGGCGACAACCTCTTCATCTCGTCCATCGCGAACCCCTCGAGCTCCGAGTTCAAGCCCGCGGCGAGCCCCACACGCCAGATCGCCATGATGCTGTGGATCACCCTCTACTGGTACTTCCATCAGCCAGAGCCAGCACCCCAGGTCCCTGCCGACGCCGCAAAGCTCACGCCGCACGCGGCCAAGCCACGGGGTGAGTGGAGGATCAATATCAAGCGGGATGGCGTGCTCCGGGGTCGCAACCTCATCCCCAAGCTCGAGCGCATGGGTCTGATTGCGTCTGCCGACAGCGCCGTGGGCACGAGCCTGGACGACAACAGCGATGGTTGGTCCAACATGTTTGTGTCGCGGCGCATGTTCTGGCAGCTCCCGGGGAGATTATTTCTCTTCTCCCTGCAGCCCAACAAGGTTGGAGCCTTTGACTCGATGCCGGGATCACCCATTGATAGCCGTCCGGGTTCTCCTATTCGAACTGAATCCCAGTCGCCCTTCCACAAGGCATATCCGCGCCATTCTCCGCACTCGTCTTATGGGCGATTAGAGACGGATCTTCCTGGGGGCCCTATGCCGACCTCGATGGTGTCGGTGCCGAGTTTCCCTATCGGCCCCTTCTTTTCAAGTTCTCATCTGCCGACTTACTATCCTCCGCCGCCGTTGCAGTATGTCTTTACAAACAACATTCGGCACCCCATGAGGCCCAAGCCGCCAAGAATGGGAGAAGTCTTCTATACTCGATTCGTTCCAAGTGTTGGACAATACTTGTCATTCCGAGTTGCTTCCATCTCACCTAATCCAGTACCATACCTAGGCCCGGTTGGACCCAAGCCTCCAGAGCAGACTCACTTGTCTGCGCTCAGTGACACGTCTCTGCTGCAGACGTGGATGGGCAAGCCACGTGTGAGTGCGTTTTGGAATGACTACGACCCCCAATTCCTCACCAACTCGTTGAACCAACCCAATTCCTTCCCTGTGATTGGCATGTGGGACGGTGTACCTTTTGGGTATTTTGAGATTTACTGGGTGAAGGAGGATATCCTGGGCCAGCACTTGGGCAGCGATGCCGGAGACTGGGATCGGGGTCTTCATGTCTTGATTGGAGAGGAATGGGCCAGAGGACGTGTTCCAATCTGGCTGACGGGGCTGGTTCATTGGTGTTTGACCTCAGACTATCGAACAATGAACATTTGCCTTGAGCCAAGAGTGGACAATGCGAGGTAGGTCCCCTTTGACAAAAGCGAGTGCTGTTCTAACAATGCCTAGGTTCTTGCAGCGCCTCGAGTTCACGGGCTTTTCGCGGGAGAAGCAGATTTCCTTCCCCCACAAGCAGTCTTGGTACGTGCGCCTGCGCCGCGAGCAGTGGGATGGGCCGGCACTTTAGGAGCTGATGCGTTTGATGGGATGCTTGTTTTGGTGAGAATCGGGATGGGATACCTAGAACCTATGGCGATGATAGAACGAGATACGACTTACGATGATGGAGTCGGCCATTGGCTGCTCGGAGCAGTGAACATGAATCGACAATATTTCCTTTTTGAGCTTCGGAGTGAACAAGGCGTGGTGAAAGGCGACTGGCGATGTTGGTGGGTGCTGAACAGATCTGACGGGACAAAGACATGCCTTGTCGTAGCGATGTTGCGCTCTTTGATCTTTCGACTATTCTCTTCTATGCAATGAGCACTCTATAAAAGTATTGCAACGAATTTGTTATATAGCACAGTTCCTCTACTTGGTTCGTTCAGAACGCAACATCAGCTCCAAGCCATCCATACAATCTCAGTCAAACAAACTAATCACTCACACGGCACATCTAGATTGTCCACCCCATTAGGTAAGATGCCGCAACCAAACACGCCTAGTATGGCCGACGAGAACCGCGCCTTCATCGCCCGAAGCATCCAACGCGGTTTCCTCTCCCCTGCCATCCCTCCGCCTACAAAGACATGCCTCAACTGCAAAGAGAACTTCACCGGCGTCTCCAACATCTGCCGCCCATGTCTCAAGCTCCTCTACCCTAACAAGCAGACCGTCCCCGACACATACCTCGACGTGTGCCAGGTATGTCTCCCGAAACTTGAGCCCAGGGCTGACGGGGGCAGTACCAGGACGATGCATCTCGGACCTGGGTGGTGCGTCAGGTGCAATGCTGTGCCGGGCAACGAGTTTCCGCTCATCTGCGACGAGTGCGACACCGTTGAGCCGCTGCCGGTGCTGGTTAGTAATGATAGGGGGGGCGTAGTCAACTTGCTCGAGGTCGAGACGCTGTGGTGCGTCAGGTGCGAAAAGCCGGCCGAGTCGTACTGTCGTTAGGGCGTCATTTAATTTTTAGGGAATTTACATTGCAATCCACTCATGATTTATAGAATAGCACTTTGGAATACAAGGAAAGATAGAAAGGAGGTTTTTTTTTTTTGTACATTTCTGTTTATTTTACTTATTGTAGGCAGTGAACTCTTGATCAAATCTCCATACTTGTACAAAGCGATGCTTCTGTCCTCCACTGTAGTAGTATAGTTTACTTACGCGCATTACACGCCTTTCGATCCAGTTACACGAATTTCATTTAATCCCTTTAACGCCTTGCCGCTTTTTATGCCTTTTTTTGTCTATCCTTTCCTTCCCTAGCCAAGTGGTAGAAGAGAAGAAATCATCGCTGCGTTCCATCGTGTCATGGTGGAGATGTCGCTGCCAATACTATATCCGTCGCCATGGGCTTTGACCCATCTCGGGGGAGTTATCCGTGTCGGAGGGTTGTTCCTGGTCTTGTGATGAAGAGTAAAAGGCCTGGATCCCACGGCCGACGCCGGCTGCGAATGCCGCCTCGTCAAATCCGAGCGTGTCGTTATTGGCTCGGAAGGAGTTCATGTTGTAATATTGGGTGTTGAGATTCGAGGGGGGCGAGGGTCCAGAATTGGTCGGTCCAGAGTTCGTCAACACGCTGGGATTTATCGTGCCCGCCTGGTTTACAGGACTAGTCGGGAGTCCATATTCCAGCAGTCCAAGGTTGGCCTGTCCAGGGATCATGTACCCAGAATCTGTTGTATTTGTCGTTCTAGAATTCGTCGAAAAGGTGCGGGGTTGCGGAATTCCCAAGGCCCTCATCAATCTAGGATGTGCTGAGAGCTGAGTGTCTATCGACCTGGGATTCCTCGCTTGTCTGGGGTATGTGGGAAACCCACTTGGCTGGGGATACCCTCGGTTGAAGGTATTCGGCGCCATTCGGTGAGGTGGGGCCCGGGCCGGGGCCCGAGTGCCGATAATGGAGGCCGGAGTGGGTATGGTTATGGGTGCCGGAGTCGGGGCCGTGGGTGTCGGGGCTGTGGTCCTTGGTCGGCCTGTCAGTTGTGGGGCATGCTCCGGCGTGCGAGACGTGGAGGGTCTGACGTTCGCGGAACTCTGCATGGGATATGCCGGGAACGCATCGGCAAGCACGCCGCGGGTAAATGTTTCCATTTGATCCCGCTGCTCACCCGGCGGCAACGTGGACAGCCTCTCCTTCAGAGCCCGCGTCAATCTGCGGAGATTGCTGGCCTCTGTCTCCTCGGCGACGTTCTTGAGAAACGGCGAGCCGGGGGCCCCGTAGTGGTCGAAAAACATCTTCCATGTCTCAAACCACCTGTCTTGGTCGTCGTGGGCTGACTTGGACTTATTCTTGATGTTTTCGTATTCCTCGGGCAGCAGCTTGCCCGTCTCCTCCACAGTGGCCTTGCGACAGGCCTTGGCCCTACCGTGCTCTATCCACCGGCTCTCAGAGTCTGGCCCTTTCGGATCCCAGTCGATTCGGCAGTTCTCGCAGTAATAGGGCTTGTTGAGTAGGTGCTGGCGTTTGAGGTGCTGTAGAAAATAGGCAAAGGTTGTGAGCCTGAGGTGTCCGCATGTGAGCCATTTGACGGGGTCCAGCCTGTGGAAGATGCAGCAGTATGAAGCTCCGTTCTGCTTTTCCTTGCCCTTGGCGAAGTCCTTCCCCTTGGGCTTGTCGTCATTGTCATCGTGGTTGCGTCTATTATCGCCATAGTCCCCGGGGTTATTATAATTGTCGTCCTCGTCATCTTGTCGCTGTTTTTTGTTGCCGCCCTGGTCGTTGGCGAATGACCGTGTACGCTTCGATGAGGGAAATGATTCGTTTCCAAGGCATTGGATAAGAAGTAGCTTCAGCAGAAGGAAGGCCAAAAGCCATGGTGGGAATGGTGGGTTCCCTTTCCGCGACGCACAGGGAGGGAGGGCGACTGAACTGCTCAACAGCTTGACATCGTTGACTAGGGCTAGCACCAGGAGGGATGATACATTGGTAAAGTGTTGGTCCAAATCCCAGTCAACAACTAAGATGCGATAGCGGTTAAGCAAAGTTCCCAACGGGCCAAATGGTCAATGAAACCTACCTTGACTGTCCGGAGTTAACTGACACTGGGCATAGAGGAGAAACGGGTCGGGATAAAGAACGGAAAGAGATTGTCCGGCATCCTGCCCTCCTCTACCTTTGGCGTTGCAGGTAGACGTTAGGGGCTTGGATCCGGGCTTGAAGGTGTTGGTAATATGACGGGTGCGATATGGAAGGCTAATTGACGAGTGTTGAATAATGAGGGATGAACATGGGCTCGAGTCCTCCCCCGGAGCCCTTAACAGATCTTGCATAAATGCGGAAAGGTACATTGTGGCTGTTTGCCAAACAAAACAGCCCGTGTACCACAACGAACAACAAGGTTATCGGATGGAAGCGGACGGAGATACGGATTTTGAGGCCAGCCGGTTTTAATAGAGGAAATGGAAGTATAAGCCGTCCTCGCCTCGAGGAAGAACAATGCTGTGAATTTAATACAAGGCGTGGTTGATTATCCAACCATCTGATGCACCTGGAGGCTGAGTCCTCCTTTTTCAAGCACCTTGCAAGCAACGCACCCAACCCGCACCCTGCCGCACCTGTGGGCGAACCACTTGGCGAACAACTCGCCGCCGCTGCAAATCAATAGCGGCGACAGTCGCTTTAAGAACTGGCAGACTTGAGATCAAGGCTGACTGCCGCGGAAGTGTCGGGCTCTGGCTTCGGTTTCACCCAAATCCCTTATCTACCGGGGCGTAACCATCACGGATGTGTTGACTTGAGAGCGTGTGATGTCTTGATAATGGGCTTAAACGGGCGGGTTGCGAGAAGCCATTGGTCATCACAGCTGTGATGCTCAGTTGAAATATCGCGCGTACGCTACTGGGTACACCAGCTGAGCACCCCTGTCATCACAGCTGTGGGAGACGCGATATCGAGCGCACCCCGCTAAGGAGGCATCGTTACAGTCTTGGTATGTGTTAACACAGATGGGATAAACACCGTGGCTATACCTTGGAGGGAGAGACTAAAAAGACCTTGGCTCGGATGTTGTGTTGTGTCTGTCTGTCTGCTAGTTAACGTGCTGGAGTTTAAGTCGAATCGCCCACGATTGAGTGAGAGCGCATCACAGCTGAGTAGCAAAGCGCTCAACTGTGGGAAGGATACTATGGTAATATTAGATTTTTGAAGTATATAGAGCATCTAATAACTCGTAGTAATATTATTGCTATCTATTCTCAAAGATTGACTCTGCAACTGTCCTTCAACTCCAATTCAGGGTATCTCAAAGAGCGCCCGACGAAACACCAAGATCTCGGTGCACTTTTGGTAACAATGTCCACAGCAACACAAAAAAGGTTAGTCCTGTCCTCACCGAGCATTTCGCCCCAAACTCACACAAGGTCGCCCAGCGGCACAAGTCCGTGGAAGAGCAACCAACCCTCAGAGCAAGAGTACCAGCAAAGGATCCAAGACTGGCTGTCAGACCCCGGTCTCGACATCCAAGGCAGACTTCTTAGCGGCCGCAGCAGGCCCACACCACCCCGAGGCGTCCGCCAAGAGGGCGGAGTAGTAGGCAGAAGTGTGAGGCAAGCCGTCTTGTGATGCGTGTCGGAAAAGGTGCTTAATAGGAGGCCGCAGGTCGGACTCTGAGTGACGGTGTGGCGCCGTGTTTCTGATGAGCATGCTCTGTAGCTATTTAGCCATTTTAATTGATGATCGAGCGTAATCAAGTATGTTCTCCATGCCTGTAAGACGGGGAGCTGAAGCCGCAATCCTGTAATTCGTAAACACAACTCGGTCCTCTGCTCTCCGTGTCAGAATTAGCAGGTTACCAGTAATAGAAGGGGGCACAGAAGCTGTTCCCATGAACCAATGCATGTTTTATCCTTGCATAAAGGAGTGTAATGGCCTAACTGCTCGGGTACTTGTCTCTCCCACCAAGCCCTGCCCTGTAGCCCACCCCAACAGCTTGATCTACCGCCGACTCCCAGCACCTTATGTCCCAGTCCCTCCTGTTCTTTTTCCATTTTCAACCTCCATTTCTTACCGAGGCCCGAACACTTGCTTTATCCTTTTGCCACTGAAGGAGATTCTCTCTTCTTTTCAACCTGTCTTGCGACATCGGCCTAGCAAAACTCGAGTCCATCCTTTCACTTGCTGCTGCTGCTGCTGCTGCTGCTGCTCTGCACAGACATGGCATCCACACGTATCACGACTCGATACCCTGCTCACTCTACAAAAGCTAGAAGGTCGAGAATATTCAACAAGGAAAAGTTTAACATGCGGGACGAGATAATCGTAGCCGGGGATGAAAGCGACGCAAAGCGTCAATCACCACGAGAGCCGCGGCGGTCGTCATCGGTGGTTTATGTCGATGGGACTACAATATCACCGAACGAGCCCATAGAGGCGAGTGACCAACAAACGAAACCGCCCGATGGGGAAGATACGTGTAAGATGGTACCGGTTGTTGCAACTGTCGCGGATGCTGATCGTTGGGCTTGAGCGCTCCAGTATCTGACTATGATCTCCTCTGCGCTGGGGACATAGATCGAACTGCGCCTATGCCTCCTCCAGGATGGCCTTCGGATGACCAGAGGAGGCGGAATAATCTTCCCGTGCAAATACCTCTGTACGCATCCGTGTTTGGTCGCAATCAGCTAGAGCTTGCGAGCCCTTTCACGCGCCTCTTTGGCCGCACACCTGGCAACGCTTCACCTCGAGACGACGTTTCCAGCGTGGATTCTCGCCAAGACGACAACAAGCCTGTTCTCCCGCATCAAGTTCCTTCCAGGAGCAGATCTTCTAGAGCATCATCCGCACAGAGGCGAGGCACGAAACAGGCATCCGTCAGCAAGTCGTCCCATAGACGAAGCCGCAAGGGCGCATCTCGAGATGACCACGACCAGGAGGGGGATTGCCTCATGGGCGAAGTTGATAGTGCCACCAAGAAGCAAGAGGACAATGGCCCTTGGGTGTGCCCGTTTTTCAGAAGGGACCCAATCCGTCACATGGATTGCATAACCCTCACGCTGAACCGCATCCAAGATGTCAAGCAACATCTTGCCCGACGACATACACCCGAGTTTTCCTGCTCAGTCTGCTTCGACGAGTTTCCGTTGCGCCAGGGGTGGGAAGAGCATGTCCGGCTTAGGACCTGTCAACAACGGCCCTGTCCACCTCACCGCGTATCGCCCCAGGCCCAGGACCGTCTTAAGATCCGTGTCGATAGGACCAGGACTGCTTCGGAGCAGTGGTATGAAATCTGGAAAATCTTGTTCGAGGATGAGAAACTGCCAGACAGCCCTCAGCAGGGTAGTGTGATTGGGGAGGTCATTAGCATCATCCGTGATTGCTGGCATGCAGAGGGAGGCCAGATTCTGTCTGAGCTTGCCAGAAGTGAAGGGTTATCTAAGAATGAGGCTGGTCTTCTCGAGATGCTGCTGGGTGGGCTTCTCGATCGCGTCCAAGATCGAGTTGACCCTGTGCAGCGCGACTCTGGGGCGTCTGAAGTTCCTTCTAACGCAGACAGCAGCACCCCCTATATGACTGACCACACAGGGCAGACTCTCGACATTGGAAGCTCGGCGTTTCTTGCGCCGACCAGCGACTATGATGCTACTCCAAAGCTATCTAAAAGCCCTTCGCCTGCGACTCCTATCTTGCCCGACATCTCGGGCTCGAATTTCCAACCCTTGAAATTGGAACAGTTCGCTTATGATCCATCTCCGCAACAGGACCCTTTCGACCAAATTATGGAGCCGCAGTACACGACCTCGGCGGAAGACGACGAACTCACCACCATGACGTTGAGCGGCCAACTCGAGGGGAACTGTCTGGAAACCCGTGGGCTTCACAACGGGTACAGATATATGGATTCTGTGCTGGATTTCCCTTGTCTGAGTACGCCGACCTTTGCACCCAGCAACCCTGCTTGGGTGCAATACCCTGGGCAGATCGATATCTTTGACGGAAATGATATCAATGGTGAGTCGGTGCCATCGGAACGGTTCAATTACTAATGCCAGACGCGCAGATCTGCCACCCATCGTGAATCAACCCTTGAAGCCGAGATGCTAGGGTGATCCTAACATACGTTAATTTAAATCCCCCTTGTGGGGATGTCTGCCCGTGGAATGGGCCTGGATATGAAGTGTGAGGGATAGAAGAGGATATACAACAGGACTTCTGTAAGATTGATATTGGTCTTGAATAATACACATATACCCGTGTTTACTCGCAAACAGATCAAAGGTAATGAATCCCGACCAGTCTGCTTTGGAACCTTGATCCCTTTGGAACCTTGATCCTCAGACTTCAAACGGGCTCCAAAACAGACCATCAGCGTCCCACAGCTTCTTGATCTCTCTCAGCTCCGCCAGTCTCTCCTTGTCAAACATCTCTTCCAGGTTTATTCCAAACCGCAAGTTGTTGGGGAAGCTCCTTGGAACGCTCCCTGGATCGCCTTTCCTGAGTTCAGCGATGGTGCCGTCCATGAACCCCGTGAGGGCAGCCATTGTCTCTTCTTTCTTGCAGACGGTGACAATCTGCACCGAAATGTCTCTGTCCCGGCTCTCCACGAACTTGGCAGAACCTGAATGTTCTTGCCCAAGCTCTGTTAGTTTCGTGCTGTTGTGAGAAGAGAGTGCCAGTGGGCTCTTTTGCGAATCAGGGTACTTGGTCGTGACGGAAAGCCACTGCTGAAACGCACTCTTGATGGCTTCGATGTTTGTCTTTTCCAGTCGACATGATGCAATCGCTTTGTGCCCGCCATGAGTGTTTAGCGGATCAAGTTTATCATTGATGTTTTCCATAGGGACGAAGACCGTGTTCGCCATGATAGCCTTGCTGACTATGTCTTCCTGGAAGAGCAAGGCGGCGTGTTTCTCGGCCTCTTCTGCGGGACCAAAGTATGAATACCCCAAGACAATAATGGGGACTCCGGCTGCTGGTGTGCCCGGTGGGCTGCGCATCCCCAAAAGGGTGATGCTCGCAGCCGGGGGAGGGCGTAGAAGATCCAGGAACAACTGTGCAGCTGTATCGATGGCTGAGACTGGAAACACAAGCGAGCGAGTCCAAACCTTGCCTTCGGCCATGTTGAGATCAGCAATAGGATAGACAGATGTCTCGATGGACGTGATGACTGAGAGTCCATGTCCCGCTCCGCAGAGGGCATTGAAAAGTGTGAGCTCCTTTCCGGTTGATGAAGAGCTGACTTGGAGAATGTCACCCCCAGCGGTTACGACGCGGAACGAGACGACAGTATCAGCCATCCATCCATGGAGGCCATTCAAAGGAGTGTTGCCTCCTCCAATCACGCATCCCACGACGCCCACGGCGTTGGAGTTTGGAAGGGGCGTATAGTAGCCCTCCTTAGCCAAGGTCTTGGACAACTCTCCGGTAACAACACCGCCACCGACCCGAACCGTTCCTTTCTCCTTGTTCAACTCGATGGTTTTGAACTCTTTCATGTCCAAGTACAGTGTCTTCGGGCCGACGGTAACAAACGCGCCGTGGCCTCCGCCGCTGGCGACGACGCTGAGGCTGTTGGATTTGGCAAAACGAAGGGCAGCCTGGACATCTCGCTCAGTCCTGGGGATGAGTATCAGGGCAGGCTGCTCAATGTTGGTGTCAGACCAGCGTGACGGCTTTTCCGTAGACGCAGCGAGGTGTTTGACCGAGTCAAGTCCTGAAAGAGAGGCTGCCATAATTGCAAAGGATAGCGTTGTACGAGGAGTTGAGATGAAGGATTGGGAGGAATTGCGCTCGAGTTTCTTGGCAGAGGAACAGACGATTGGTAGTTATATGGACTCTGACGGGCCGTGGCTCAGAGCGTCTAAAATCTGACGTCAGGTCGTTGAGGTTGCAACCGAGACGAGGTCGCTTACTCCATCACCACTTTTCTATTTATATGCCTCAAGATAGACAACTTGTGCAGGGCCTCTTGAGTTTTCTACTACTTGTCATCTCACCGCCATCCTAGCATTCAAGAGACTGATCGGCATCTATCCTGACCCTGGGGATGCTGGGGAACAACGAACAACAGCAGCGTTATTTCTCCTGCTTGTGAGCTAGTAATGAGAACAGTCGATGGTGTTACAGGTATGATTTCTTCTCGTGAACCCAGTGGATGGGAGATATGGAACACAAAAGCCATTATGTCATACGGCAAAAGTGTAAGATATCTTGCAATAAGCACCGAGACAATTTAGACTGTATATGCTGTTTCAAAGCAAATCATTGTCTAACTCATAGGGGATCATTGTATGATGTTGAGATATTCCCGTCTCAAATCTGATTTTGTTATATATACCTCTTGTCATCAACCCTTTTCCCTTCCAGGCCTATCCTGCTAGTATCCATCAAGAACCTGACGATCGCCCAACCCGTCAGCTCAGTGCTGACCTCATTCCCTCTTTCACTCTGATAGTGGCTACCCCTTCAGACTAGCCCTCTGAGCTTCCCCAGTACGAGCCGCTGCAGCCCCAGGACCTGGATCTTACTGTGGAAGACCTGGAGACCAAGCTCAACTAGACGCACAGGAACCTTACCACCATCATCCCTCGGAGTAATTGTTTACATCATCTTCGGTGTTCGCCGAGAGAGTACCTTTAACTTTGAGCCCCAGTAACCCCCTGGACTTCCAAAACTTCTTGAAATGCTTGAGTCCTCTTGCCCAACACGCTCAACTTCACCTTCCTCTCACAATAACACCATATCATTCACCTAAGATATAGTTGTATAAGAGCGCGAGAGACAAATGATGCGTTCATGTCACAAGTGTGAGTTCGAAATCAATGCTTGTAGTTCGAAGGAGCTTTGAGTTGGTGTGTATGCTTAGGCATCTCAATGATATGGCTGGGGGCTGAGTGTCCCATTCCTTGAAGGCTTCAAAAGTCTTTGGTAACAAGACGGCAGAGAATATCCCTTCAGCGGTTTTATCCTCTGGTTTAGAGGCTAGGCTGCGAAGGTGACAGAGCCGTAGGTATTGTCTATATTCCCAGCTGTTCAGTTGGCTAATCGGCTCGACTTCCCACCAGCTTAAGCAGTTATTTATTCCTAAAGCTATCAGAAACCCTCAATGAGAAATTGAGTTATGAAAGAGAGGAATGTGAGACAGCATACCCGGCCCCTAATTATCTGTGTTTCCTTTTGAAAGTTTGGCAACCAACTCAAGAGTAAGGCCCTGGTTCAATCTCCGTCTTGCAAGGATGGAGAGTATTCTAAATTATTGATTCCTATTGGATATCAATTGTTCCTCCTGTTCTAAGACGTCCTTATCTGTTATATGTTTCTCCATAACGAACCAAATACCTTGAGAGTTCCCCGGCTTTGCAAACCGACGCGTCCTGTGGTTTCGGATGTTTGGTAAAAGATCCAATGAATACGTGTCCGTATAATTTGAACACGGGAGAAAGGCTATCCTCTGGACAGATATTTGTTACCTTTTCTCGAATCCATATAGCAAAAAAAACCCCGTGAACCTTGATATAGTTTTCAGCAAGGTCTCTGCCTTTCCGTGGTTGGAAGCGACTCAGCTCGATGACCCTTTGGCCATGACTCCTTATCCTCGTAATTATGCCTGGTTCGCATTGAGGATTAGAGACATCCAGCTGTCACCATCAGCTATTTCGTCTCAGCTCTGGTGGTGATGATTCCAGTTGAATGGGATTTTTAGTTAACATTCCGCCAGTATAGATGCTTGATTCTTTGAGACCTCCCATGGTCGCTGAGCTTCCCGGAGTCTCCCACTTGACTCTGCCACTAGACCGGGAGGGCTGACTGTCTCCTGACAAGGGTACCGGGGTGAAGATAGATTTAGACTCGGTCTGCTCTTACGACAGTCCTTGAGGTTATTGCTCAGGAGGCTACTTGTTGGACACATCGCAGTATATCGTATAACACTATTCCACAGTTAAGCTCTGGTGTTATAGAGAGATACTGGGTAGTAGTGGATCAATCCGGGGACTCTGAAGGTCGGAGAGTCTAGGTAGTATACAGCCTTAACGTTGACCAGGAATTCAGGAGCCTAACATACCTAATATGATCTCATGACACGACAAAAACCATCAACGAATGTAGCATAAATACGTCGTGGTTGAAGAGCAGAAAGACAGGTTCCAATTAATCCCTACTCACCTAACTACCAGAAACACTATATAAGAAAGCTTTAACAAACACTCATTCTATCATGGATCATCATAATTCATATCCGTGTATTCCCAAATCCTCCCGTCCAAAAAAAACCTCACGAACGCCCATACCGTCCAACTATCTCCCGGAGCACGTCCTCAAGCGCCAACTTGCACAATGCGTCTTGCGCATCCTCCTCATCCTCATCCTCACCGATCAACCTGCGGCTCTCCAGAAACCTGGAGACACTGCGTCGGCCTTTTGCCGCCCAGTAATCTCGGGCCATGGAGACAGCCTTTCCACATCCCCTATCCAGATACGGACAAGGAGAACGCTCCGAGTTGGGCAACACGGTGGCATGAATGCGTCTCCAGCGCTTTGCCTCGCCGAGATAGACCCGATCTCGTCGTTTCAGCTTGGACTTTTGGTAAAAGTTGATGCCGTCGATGGGCTGTAGGTCACGAAGCTCACACTTCCTCTCCAGGATGTGGGAATCCCGGCCGGACAGACTGTCAAAGGTCCGGGAACAGATGGGACAGTAAGGCGGCTTCATGTGGTTTCGCCAGATGTGGCGGATAACGTCTTCGTTGGACTGCAGGTCGTGATGCAGCAGACAGTCCTGGTATTTGGCCGGGTTGGCAACGTAGAATGGGCAGGCTAGGTGGAAGTACCCAACTGGGGGTTCGACAACGACGAACCCGTCGTCGCTGTCTTCACCCTCGTGCCAGTGTGATGTCCGGAGGCGTTTCCGGGGAGGCAACCTATCGTCAGGTGGCGAAACGTATGGAGTGGTTCTCATCCAGCGTTCTAGAGAATCTAGGATGGATTGTGCTAGTTCCGGTCTGATATCCTGAAACCGGTGGTTCTGGGGCAAAACGTATGTAGGGACAGCTCCTCGCCAGCCATGCTTGCCCTGAGTGCATGAGCTGTCATCTGAGTCGCTGTCACTGGATGAAGAACTACTGTCCAGTTCGTCCTCGGAGCTGGACCACTCCGAGCTGTAGAAACGTTGGTGCTGGGGGAGGGTCCGTGGTTGGCCGGACCGCTCCCGCTTGATGCCAGCTGAGTTGGCAGGTGGCGATGGTATAGGTGATTCGCGAGGAAGAGCTGATACAGGTCTGTATGGAATCTGGTAGATGACAGACGCTGGTTGGATGTCAGGTTCGTCCTTTGGAGTTCGCGGTTGTTGTTGGCCAGGGGAGCCGTTCCCCCGGCAGGACAGACTCCGCCGGGCCATGATGTTTAGATGAAGCTACTGCAGGGGCTTCTTGGGAGAACATAGAGAGCCATGCAAAATTTATGAGCGGATCGGGCCGAGTCAACGTCCAGTAGGTTGTATTTGAAGTTGGTCGACAGTGCGCAATTGCGTGCAATGAGATTTCGAAAGCCACAACTGTGCGTTGAGGAGTTGGCCGACCTGGCGTCTGTGAGTATTACGCCAGCCAATCAAGTGGCGGTATCTCGCGTTACCCCTGTCAGACGATCATGATTGTTACAGGTGTGATGTTCGGCCATGTCGCGATTCAGCACCTCGTTGGGCTTGAAATGAGGCTCAATGGGCTGTTTGGGGGTTGCACTGCACTATAAAGAAGAGGAAGAACCATAAACCTTCTGCGTGGCATCCGCGCGGTTCTCGTCCTGCCCAGCCACAGCTGTGTGGGTGTGGTGTGAACAAAGGCGTCTGATTTCCCCACGGCTGTGATCTCCCCAGGTCTCGTCATTCCCGGTTCATGACCAGATCACTTGCATCAGTACTGCCGACATGCTTCGGGATTGGGGGCTAGGCTTCCATCATGTGACAGCTTTAAGGTGTGCGAGTCACGCCGAGTGACCAAGGGCAGAGGAGACTAGATATGTAGGACTTTGGGCGTACGTGAGAAACGACTTTGGTCTGTACAGTTTATTTAAAGTCAGCCTGACCCTGCCAAACAATTCACAACTCGAAGAATGGACCCCCAAATAGAATGGTTGCCCGGGTAGATAACGAGGGGTGTTCAGCTCTCGGTCAGGATGTCATGTCAGGCAGAAATGCAACACCACAGTTGTGCGCATCCACGGCTTATCTGAGACTAGTTTCAAAACGCGGACAATCACAAAGCCACAACTGATGGTGTGCCGAACTGGGTCACAATACAGGGACCTTTTTCATCAATTGTTCTCACTGCTCGGACATTCGGCCCCCGAGGGGAAATGAAAAATCAGGCGAGTCAAGCTGCTCAATCTCAAGCACCTCCTTGACGCCCTGTAGCTTCTCGAGTGCTTTTCCGTGCTTGTGCAGAGCAGGGTACACAGTCTCAACGTCGACCTCGAGCTCCGTTATCCATCGGTAAAAGATGTACAAGGTAAAATCAACCACCGTCAAAGCATGACCGACTGCAAACTCCTTGCCTTGAAGTCTGCTGTCGATTCTGGCGTATGCTTGGTCAAGATCCTCCCTTCCTTTGGCGCGGATACTCTCGAAAGTAGCAGCATCATTGCTGAAACGTCCAGGTCTTCTCATCATGCCGTAGGCGCGGCCGTGAACAGTTCCCGAAAGCCAAGCGAGCCACTCAGTAACCTTGGCCTTCTCGAGCACCTTGACGCCTAGAAGATTCTCGTTGGGGACGAGCGAGGAGATGTAGCCCACCACGGCGGGTAGTTCAGTGATGACCTCGTCGTCGACGGCAAGTGCAGGCACATAGCCCATAGGGTGGATTCTCCGATACTCGGCATTCCTGAAGCTTCTGTCTGCTGCTTCAAATCCATCAGGGCCGCTTCGAAGTCGAACGGCTGTGAAGGGGATCTTGTAGTGGAGGAGAAGAGCGTGAGGGACGAGGGCACAAGACCCGTTGAATCGATAAAGGGTAAGTTTGGGCATGTTCGCCGTCATGATTATGAATCAACTATAGATGAGGCTTTGAATGTACTGGGGGTAAGTTATCTGTGTATGTTCTGGTCCCTGTATGAGACAGAGCTTCTTATACGTGTCCTCTTCGCTCTTGGTGCTCGTTCTCGACGTCATTCGCGCCCTTGGACGGGTAGATTCATGTCAAGCTGACAAATGGATTGTTTTGTGTCATGAAACACCGTGACCTCAGACAGCGCTCCATTGAGCCAAATGCAGCGCAATGGTCTTCATGGAGTGAGAAATGCTTGTTGGCATCTCAAGTCGATATGTTACGCCTTTGGAGCACTCCCCCCAAGCTGGCTACCAGGTGAGATATTCCCAGCGTGTTGCATTCAGGGAGTTACTGAGATAGCGACTTTGCTGTCCAATTATAGCAATGGCAGAAATCACTATTTTCAATTCAATATTCATGTCACACATATCACCAAACATCAGAGACATGAACTTGCTCAAAGGGGTATCAATTCATATATAATCAACCAGCCGCAGCTACAGGTTGCAAAATCGGAGCCACGTCATCACCCAACTCCCACCTCCTGCTCCCTTGAGGAAGCACAGCATTAAACCTAGCCATCCATCCTTCAGCAACGCATCTGCAAAGCGGTATACTCTGTAGTGCCGCCGTGCCACCAGACTGTATCCAATTCTCCAGCTGAGTCGTGCTCTGCAGATTCGTCGGGTCTACACCGACGTTTATGTGGCTCAGGCTCGGGACGCAGTTGCAGGCGTGCTCGGAGAAGATGAGCCACGCCCAGACTACGAGGGCGCTCATGGAGATTGTGAGGTATGCGATGGGGTCCATCGATTGTGTTTGGGGTTCGTTTGTTGAGATGTCGGCTTCGCATCCGCGTAGGACGCTGAGGGCGTGAAGGAGAGCTCTTCTGCTCTCTGATGTCGCCGCCCACGCGTTGAGTTGAGCTTGGTGTTTTTGGATTCGTAATGACTTGGAGGAATCTTCTCCAGTCGCTTGAGCAGAGAACCTCGCGACTGTGTTCATGATCCTAATGTCGGAATATAGCTGCATTCCTTGGAGGTGATATGTCATCATGCTGTCAGAGACGAGACATTTGATATGCTTCATGGCCGCTACTTTGGCTCGTTGGGGCTCCTCTTCATATCTCCCAACATAGGCGAAGAAGGGGAACTCTTCGATCTGGTCGGCATGAAAGCACTGTGTGCACTGATGTGATATCCTCTCCAGGTCTGCCTTCCATGTCTCAAGCTGCCAAGCGAGCGAGGTCAGTGAATTCGGCATCGGTCTCCCCGCTTCGGTGGTTCGTCGTACGATCTGCGTGTGGTTCCATATTCCAGGAAGTAACCCACAGAGAGCAAGGTGGACATCTTCAAGAAGCATAAGCGACTTTGCTGGTGAGTTTGGGTTGCTGATGACTTCGGAGAGCTTGAATCCCACTCGATCAGTGGGTTCCTGTGAGAGCCGTCTGAAGAATACGTTTAAACCATATGCGTTCCATAGAGAGAAAGTAGAAGGCAGCGTCGCGTCGATTTCTTCCCGGTTGAGCGCTGGTGGTTGGCCACGAGCTATTGAGAGGTATGCGTCGATTTTGTATAAAGCAACGATGAGTCTGGGGAGTTAGTACTTGATGTTTTGAATTTAAGACGAGAGACTCACCGCTTCCACCGTTCACGTATTGTTTGTAACCAAGGGATAAAGGTGCCTGGAAAGTGAACTCGCTGCTCATATGCCGCGCTTTCGCAAACAAAGAACTCCATCTCCCTCAAGTATACGACGAGCATTCCTCGTAATAATGTTGCCCTTGCAATCAACTTTTCGCTCTATAGCAACCGGTTAGTTTCTGAAAAATCCAGCGACCAGGGAGTACACAAACCCCGTGGTAGAAAGCAAAGATAATATTGAGAACAATGCCCTGGAATACGTCCATCGGCCAAGGTTCATCCGAGTTATGTCGAGGCCTGGGATTTGACTAGGACTATTAGACACGGATTGATTCCTCGACTAGGATAGACAAGACTTACAAGCCACTCAAAAAAGCGCTCCATCAAAACCTCGTGCAGTCTCAGCACAGGCTCGGCCATTCCATCAGGGTTCTTTAACCACAAACTTATCATGACCACAGAGGCCGAGACAACAAGAGCATGGTCCATGGGATAGAATGAGGGTGCGTGGATTATCGGCCAGGTCTCGTGGAATCGCACAAAGAACTCTTCTGCACTCGCCTCCATCCAATCCTTGTCAGCGCTGGACATGCGGTTACTACTATCGATGGAGGTTTCACGAGATGCTAGCTCGATGGCAATTCTCCTTAGTCCGGCTGTCACCTCGTCTTCATTTGGACTCTGTTGTAATGTAGTTCTCAAGCCGGCAGCAGCCGATGCAAAAGTATCTCTGAATCCGAGAGATGATGACGGGGTAGGAGAAGTGGGCGAGTTTGAAGGCGAAGCATTGCTCTTGGAGGTCTTGCCGTCGGTGCTGCTTTTCGATACGAGCTTGTAAGTGCAGCTGATACCTCTCTTTGCACAGAGAGTGCATTGGATACCCCCATCGCATTTTGTCTTGTTGGCATGACAAGCATCGCAAGCTCGTCCCCGGCGAGGATCTGGAGCCGTAGGCATGTCATGGCGAGTCAGGTGACGGCGGAGCAGGTCGCTTAAGTCAAGTCAATACAGGTATCACATGGAGGCGGTCAAGGAACTGACTTGCGTGTAAACGAGCGCTGGCATACCGAGCAGACAAAGTTACGCTCTCCATGAGTGGCTTGATGTCGTCGAAGGTGCTCCTTCCTGATAAAGCCTTTCCCACAGTGACAAACATGGCGAGTGGGAGGTTGCTCGGCTGACGATCTGGTGAAAATGTGTCAGATCGGACGTGTGTAGGACTGTTGACATCGGAGATCCCACATCTCCAGATACCAATATAAAAGATGAGAGGAGACTCACCTATTTTCAGAGTACAACTCCTGGGTGTTCCCCAGAGAAACGTCCAGAGCTGATGCCATGCTAGGCGAGGTGAGAGTGCAGTGCCAGTTTGACCCGAGTGGGATTGATCAATCAAATCACGCAAGAATGGGATACGAGAGACGGCAACCAAGACATATGTAATACAAAAAAGAGGATAAAGGGCCTCTAGCGAGTTTATCCCACACAGAGACGCGTAAACTTGGAGTATCCCGACTTGGTAATCCTGTCGGTGAGAGAGCGGGATGGCCGGGATCCGGGTGGGATGGAGTGTGATCGGGTCACTTTGTGGGATGGGATAATATGGGGAATGGAAGCCACACGACGCTATTGCTGTGATTCGTCGTCGGGCTCTCCGTTGCCCAGCCGCTGAATTGTCATCCCGCTCGGTCATCCCACTCGGTATCCCACATAACCCGGGGAACCTCTCATCTCGGGGTCGGAAGCAAAACACAGCCGGAGTCGGGACGGAATGGAACTCGGACTTGAAAGCAAGTGCGATTCATGTCTCGAAACCTATTCTAACCGATTCGGGTTCCCACGAGGCGTTGATCTGATCAGCCACTATTGCCCAGTTCATCCGTCTGGAGTAATTATCCTGTTGTTGTGATGTCTAAAGTTAGACTCATACCCTAGACGCTTTGTCAAACCTTGAGTAATGTGCCGATTGACTAGAATGGTGTCAACTCACACTATCATCTCATGACAAAGCATGCCAATGACGCCGTTTGGGTGCAGATTGAGTATATCGACGATGGATATATAACATGGGGAAAGGTGCCTCAATGAAACGGTTCTTTTGAAACATCATTAACTAGCCTACCCACATCTTATCATCACCCCACAACACTCAAAAACGCCCGCAAATACCTACACACCATGTCTGCCGTCAAGACCGTCGCCATTGCCGGAGCCTCAGGTGACCTCGGGTCCCACGTCTTCAAGAAGTTTGTTGCTAGCGAGTACACCGTCAGAGTCCTTAAGCGCGCCGGCTCCGAATCCACCTTTCCCGAGGGAACCGATGTCGTCGAGGTCGACTACTCGTCTCTCGAGTCCCTCACCGCCGCCCTGAAGGGCCAGGACGTCGTCGTCTCGACCCTCACAACACTTGCCGTCGCTGTACAGGATACCCTTGTCGATGCTGCCGTAGCCGCTGGCGTCAAGCGCTTCATCCCCTCCGAGTTTGGCTCCAACCTCGATGTCCCCAGCGTCCGGGCGCTTCCCATCTTTGGCGCCAAGGTTGCTATTCAGGATAAGCTCAAGGCTCTGGCCAAGGAGGGCAAGATCTCCTACACTTTCGTGTACAATTCCATCTTCCTCGACTGGGGTCTGTCCGACAACTTCTTCGTCAACTTTTCCAAGGCCGAGGCCACTCTTATCGACGGTGGCAACTCCGAGTTCAGCACCACCAGCCTCCCTAGCGTCGCAGATGCCATTGTCGGTGTCGTGAGGCACCCTGCGGAGACTAAGGACCGTGCCGTCTACATCCAAGACGCCGTCCTCACCCAGAAGAAGATCCTCGATCTGGCCAAGAAGGCCAACCCCGACAAGACCTGGACTGTCAAGGAGACTGCCCTTAAAGATCTCATCGACACCGCCAATGAGCGGCTCGCCAAGGGCCTGCACGACTGGGAGACGCTTGGCGCTTACCTTTACGCCGCCATCTATGACCCCAGCAGTGTGGCCAAGTACCCTAAGCTGGACAACGAGCTGCTCGGTCTCAAGGGAAAGACTGACGAGGAGGTTTATGAGCTTATCAAGGCTGCAGCTCAGTAAAAGTGGTTAATTGATTAGCGCTATAGGATACTAGTATGATGATAATGATGAATCGTTAAATCTCTCACCATTTTTGCTCTTATTCCATGTGATGTACTCTGAATAGTCTTTCCACTCTTCGGTATTTATGAAGTTTCTGGAATAAGAGGCATTCAGGGCTGGAGGTAAATGTAGAGGGTAGAAATGAAGCCCCCCTTGAGGTCTTGGACTCGAGACCTGCATACGGGGGTTGGGTGGATGAGAGAATCAAGCTCACCCGGTTCGACGAGAATTCTCACAGGCCTACAGAGACGGCTCCGAATGCTCCGTTTACCAGACGCTGATACCCGGATTTAATGGAGTAAATGCACGATCATGCATAACGAGTTGCCTAGTATTGCTAGTTGCGTCGAGGCTTTTTGTCGAGATTTTGGTGGACCTCCGGATCTGCGCTTGGTTGTTACTACCCATCTACTCGTCTTCAATAGTTATATTCAAGGTAGTGAGTAACTAAGATGGTACAAGGGGACATACCAATAACATGTTTCTGGATCAGTTTATTATTGCTTGTCTGGTGAGTGAAGCCTCATCGTGTCAATCATCAAACGAAACTCAAGGTCCAAGACATGAACAAAGTGCTGCTGACAGCGTGTAGCACCTGTTGACATGTCTTGGGATGTGCAGTCAAATTACAGACTTGAGCTAAGGTCCGGGGCAAATCTCTACCCCTGCCCAGCGGAATCATCAGATCAGATCTAGATGCCTTCAACCTACGGGACAAGGATGTGTGTTGCCTGCTGGTTATTTTCGGCCTCGACCCGATCACGAATGACTAGCAAGATCCATAAATTTTCATTTTCACGCTTCATTACGCGATTGCGTCTCTAGACGCTGTATCCGGCTGTTTAAAGACATCTGCGTGGGTCTAAAGCCTCCTAGTCGGCACCAAGACGTCTCGACGGATCACACGATGGCAAAGAAATCCTTGATAACCGATAGTCTAGACAGGGCTTACAAATACGAAGCGATGTTTACCCACAGCTCCTCTGGCAAGCGAACTTCAGAGGTTGCTGTTCCTCTGAATCCTGAATGGCGTCATCTACATAGGGGTGTTGCACCATCGACATCCCACAAACACCTCAGTCCTTATACCCGAGCCTTTCCGCCCAGGCAGGATATGCAGATGGAGAACCCCGCAAAAGCATGGTTGAGTTGTCGATGTGCGATGCGATCCTTGCCGGGATTGTCATGTTCTCTCGCGGGGTGAAATGCCGGCGCACATGTCCCGGCATCACAGGGTGAATTCGAGGTTCTTGGCTCAGTCCGTGTTAACTCCGGTGTACATAGGAGTCATTAAAGCTGACGAGATACGTCCTGATGAATCAGATGCATGCTGCAGTGTTAGTCGCCCCTAGATTGATACTCCATCAGATGGAACCGGCAACGACCGGCCAAGCCTCAAACGGCAACTAAGAAGGACCAAGAAAAGATTCTCCCCAATCAAGACGTTGCAGACCTCCATTGACAACCCCCAAGCGAGTTTACCAAGAGCAAGGCTAAACCCAAAGTGAGCCGGCATCCTGGGGGTTGAGTGATTGATAGGCGAAATAACACCATCGCCTCGTGTGGAGACGCCTCGATCTCAGCCCGACACCGGCAAAAGACAACCCAGGTCACGTCATCTGGGAAATGCGGGCATGGGATAAGCATCTCTGGCTTGATTCGACCAGAGTCGCCATGACGCCATCCGCCGCGTGGGATCGCTAGCCGATGCCGTCGCCGAATTCGACGTTGAACAAAATGCGCCCTCTTCCCCCTCCCTCCCTCGGTTGTTGGAGGGTGAGGGATTGTATTTCTTACGTGTTTGCTCCGAGTCAGAGGCGGGCTTGCTTTTTGTTGTAGATCATTGAAAAGGCGCTGCAGTACCCCTGGTTTTAGAGGTTGTCCTTTTTCAAAGTCAATTCCATAATCTCGGCTTATACAACAACTACTCGATCGCCCTGACTTGGATTAAGCAACCGATTCGCCCACAATGAGCACGAGTACCTTTGTCACCCTCACACCTGAGCCGGTCCTCGAGACCAAGTTCCCTCACCTGCAAATACAAGAGACCACACCAAAGGAACAACAGCCCGCCTCGCAGACAGCCCAGCCATCACCTGCAGCCCAACCTCAGCCAACACAACCCGCCGACCAATCGACGGACTCATCAGTACCATCCCAAATACCCGAGACAACAACACATGAACACACCATACCATCTTCCCAGACAGTCCTGCTATTACACGGTGTGAGACAACAATACGAGGTGACTCCCGGCTTCGCTATTCCCGACACGAAGCACGATCATGAGCTGCTGGTGCGCAACAACACGATTGGGCTGAACCCAATTGACTGGAAGTCACCGTAAGTAGACCAAGATCAGCTGAAAAAAAAAAAAAAACCAAAGTCGAGTCTAACTGGTTTCTCAGGGACTATGGCTTTGGCATCCCTGAGCTGCCCTACATCTCTGGCCGCGAAGCATCAGGCACAGTCGTCCGCGCTCCACTAGGCCCCTCCAGAGTCAAGGTCAACGACAAGGTCATTGTCATTTCGACCGACTACCGAGACCTCCGGAAAGCCACCTACCAGCAGTACGTCGTGGCATCCGACTTTAACGTTGTGAGGATTCCAAAGGAAATCACCGTCAACCAGGGAGCCACGCTAGGAGTTGCCTACGTCGCTGCGTCATTGTCATTGGGCGTGTGTCTCGGTGTTGATTTTACCAGTGTTCATGATGGTCCTAATATTCTCAACCTTGTTCGAGAGGTTCCCGAAGAGTCGCTCCCGCAGGATATTAGAGGAGAGTGCTTGAATGGCATCCTTCCAGGCGAGGGAGCCAAGCCTGGAGATTGGATTGCCATATGGGGCGGTTCATCAACCTCAGCCGTCATCGCCGCTCAGCTTGCCCGTCTCGTCGGTCTCCGGGTAGCTCTCGTCGTCGACAACGCCAAGCATGGCGTCCGCATCTCCGAGAACCCCGTCCTCCGCCCCGATCTTCTCGTCGACAGCCACGACCCCGAGCGAGCCGTGGCGATTCTCCGGGCCAACACCAAGGGCAAGCTGCGCTTCGGCATCGACACCCGAGGAAAGGATACAGCCGAGATCCTTCTGCGCGCGCTGGGACCTGAGGAGCTGCACCGCAAGACTCCTCAGGTCAACTCACCCCCGAGCACGCCGCCCTCTGAGCCCACAGTTCCCGCTCACATCGTGGGCATGAGCGGACTGCCCAAGCAAGCGTCTGCCGGCGTGATATTCCACACCATGCCTGTGAAACTATACCATGAGGTGCCCGAGGTTGGAGAGGCCCTGTCGAGCTGGCTGGAGAGGCTGCTCGCTACCCGCGCTCTTGTACCTCCTAGGATCATTGACGTTGAGGGTGGATTGCACAACGTCAACAAGGGCTTGGATAGGATGAGGAAAGGAGAGATTAGCGGAGGCAAGTTGTTGGTTGATATTGATGCATAAGAAAGCCGTGTTAGATAAAAGTTGAATAAACTCGAATGAAATATTTCAAATCCAGATTCAGGCTTTCGCAAAGGACGGCCGCTCTTGCCCGTTGGCTCGTTAAGCAATGCTGGGTCTTTCAGAATTCGATGCAGTTGCCCTTTGAGGCATTTCACTTAACATGCCTACGACCAGTAGCACCGTTTATAAAGGAGCCTTGAGAGAGATCTGGAACGACTCCATGACAAAGTATAGGTACCAGCAGATTGTTTGCACACCTGGAAGAGAATTAAAACAGTTATTATTGCATTAATTATTAATCTGGTTGTTTTTACATTCATTGTATTTACGAGTTGCACGGTTGGTTACCTGTAGTAGCAGTTGTAAAGGGCATGGTTGGCAGGTCGAGGGCGAGCTCAACATGACTGTCATATAACATTGTAAAGATTTATACTATATACGAAATCCTGTCTAATATCGTCTTTGACGCTAGGAAAATGTTCTATGTCAAACGTAAAGGACCCGTCCAGTGACGCTTTCGCCGCCTTCTAATTTCCGACAACGCCGTCGAGTTGTTTATGTACAGGTTCATCCTCGAACCCGCTCCGCAGAAGGTGAGCTTGTCTCCAGGGCACTTGAAGTTGCAGTCGTCCATGGTGACGTTCTTTCCGGGAGTCGAGCCCGTGTTTCCCTCCCAGTTGAGAGTGTCGCCGCACCAGCACTCTCGGCCGTATTCGACACCGGCGTACTTGAACATCCAGCACTTTTCGAGACAGGCGTCGATTGTCATGTTATCACCATCGTTGAGCATCTGTCGGGGGAGGACGCGGCCGTTGGAAGGTTCCGATACGCAGTTGTAGTTGGTAAAGTTCTTGTTGCCGGCCACGACAGTCGGGGTGGCTGCCTTGGTTGTTGTGGTACTGCTTCTGGTGCTGAGAGTGGTGCTTGAAGTAGTTGTTGGTAGAGCAGCATTGCGGTAAAGCTGAAGCCTGTTGCCAGCACCACAGTACTGGGTCTTGTCTCCAGGGCAGGTGAATGAGCAGTCCTTCTGATTGTCGGCTTTGACGCTGCCCGAGTTGAGGAAATTTCCACAATAGCACTCGCGTCCATATTCTGCCCCAAAGTAACCGAAGCCGTCACAGAAGGAGGCACAGTTGTCGAGCGTCATGTCGTCCTTGGAATATGCCTTCTGGCTGAGGGCTCGCATGCTTGAGGCTTCCGTCCAACAGCCCTGGAAGTCCCAGTTCCCGATCTTGTCTGAGATTTGGGGCCCTGTTGGGGTGGCCTTGGCACTGGAACTTGTGGTTGAAGAGGTGGTTGTCGTGCTGCTGGTTGTCGATGTGGAGCTGCTAGTAGTTGAAGTGGAGGTCGGGCGCGACGTGGACGAGAACGTCGTGGAGGATGTCGTGGATGAGGATGTTGAAGTCACACTCGATGAAGACGTGCTCGAGGCTGTGGTTGAAGTGGACCGAGATGTTGTGGTAGAGGTTGAGCTAGATGAAGTTATAGAGGATGAAATGGAAGATGATGTAGAAGTAGAGGATGTCGTAGAAGATGTAGTGGTGGAAGAGCTATCTCTAGCACCAGCTGGACTAACTGTGACTTGTGATGTAGAGGACGTTGCAGACGAGGTGGTAGTGCTTGATGACGAAGTGCTAGATGTTGTTGAAGACACCGTAGTGGAACTAGGTCGAGACGTTGTAGTGCTTGCGGTGGAGGAAGTAGTTGACGATGAAGTGGTCGACGAGGCGGTAGATGATGTGCCAGAAGTTGTGATAGACGTCGATCGTGATGTCGTCGTTGAAGAGGATGTGGTTGATGCAGAAGTAGTGGCCGTGCTTGATGTTGTGGAGGCACTTGAAGTCGAGCTGCTAGTCGTCGAGCTTGCGGTGGCAGTAGTGCTAGAGCTGGATACAACACTCGAGATAGACGAGGTCGTTGAGAGCGAGGACGAAGTAGATATCGAAGTGAGGCTGCTGCTCGTAGTGGAACTGGACGTCGACGATGGACCGCTTACGGGAGCATTAAACTGGTACACATTCAAACGGTTAGGACCACCACAGAACTCGGTTGAGTTGCCTAATGCATGTAAGCATGTCTCTAATCATTCCATAAGAGCGGGGAGAAACCAACCGTTGCAGAGCATTGCACACTCTCCAATAGGTGCAGGAACAGACCCCGCAGAGAAGTCGTTGCCGCAGTAGCACTGGACATGGTCAGTAAACCTGTCAGGGATTCGCTTCAAAGGTATACTTGCCTCTCCGCCGTATTCAACTCCAGCATACGTGAAGCTCCCAGCTTTGCACGCTTGGACACAGTTGGCAACTGTAGGCGAGTCCACGCCCTTGCCAGTCCTGAGTGCTCGGCCGGTAGTAGCCTCAGTATAGCAGCCGATACTGTTGTATCCATAGACTCCAGGATTCACATACGGACCCTTGGGGCCATCGTCACCTCCAATAGTCCCAAAACTACCGTCCCACGACAAGGTGTCGGCGAACAGACTGATGTAGGCACCAGCTCCATCGATACCGTTGCCGCCACAAATCTGATTCAAATCACCAGCGCAGTCAAAGTTGCAGTTCTTGTCGTCCACCTTGAGCTTGGGGATCTTGTTTCCACTCCAGCACTCCCGACGGTACTGCGTTCCGCAGAATGTAGAACCCTTCTGGCCACAGGCGTTGATGCAGATCTCGTTTGTGTTTTTCTCATCGCCATAAACAAGGTTGGAGAGTTGGCGGCCGGGGTTGTTCTCTTTGAAGCAGCCCACGTAGCGGTACTGACCGAGGCCGTTCGGGAGGAGGGGCGCGGCTTGTTCTGTCACGGCATTGCAGAAGAACTGGATGAACTGCTTATCCCAGGTGGGATCGTTGGTGTTCATGGTCCACTGCGCCGTACCATTGTAGGGTTCCAGGTTCCACTGGCTCTTAGGTGCGGTACAAGTGAGAACTGCCGTCTGACTCTGACCAGGCGCGAGCAGAGTTCCCTCGGCCAGGTCGATCTGGTTAGCAGCTCGGATAAGACCGGCGACTCCAAAGGGAGGTTTGGAGACGGTGAGCGAGAGCTTGACACCTCCTGCCGCGACCTTGTTAGTGACCCTAAACCGTAGAGACCTTGAAGTGTTCTCTGTGACATTGCCAAACGTAAAGGGCTTTCCAGACTCGTACGTCACCCAACCAGAACCATCCGGCGTCTGAAACTCGAGGAGGGCTGATGCCGGATCACCTGCTGAAGCCGCCATGTAGACTGTCCCGTTGCCTCCAGTTGTGACAAACTTGACCCATCCTTGGAAATTGCCAGCAGAAGAGGTATCAGGCCTGATGGAGACGGCAGTCGAGATGCCTCCATCGATGGTGGCGGGGATATCCGTCAGCGAAAACTTGCCAACTTTGAGACTCCCAGAACCCGTCCAGGTGTCAAAGGGGCCGTTGGCAGATATGCTTGAGTACAGCACGGCTGACACCTGGAGCTGGTTGGTGCCATCATTAGATAGGAGAACAGTCTCTCGGTCAGGATCCGTCCCTGTAACCAGTCCAGCAAACGTGACAGATTTCGGGCTCACGGACAGCAAGGCATTGGTACTCTTGCCAACTCCAGTGAGTCTGACTCTGGTCGTCTTGCTGTACGAGTCATCTGCCACACCAGTGGTTTGGATATTGACGGTTCCGCCAAGTCTGCCGATGCTCTTGGGGAAGAACTGGGTCTTGAATGAAAACGACTTTCCCTTGGTTAGAGTCAATGGCAGTGTAGGAAGCGTCGAGATGTTGTAGTTGGTGCCGTCGGCAAGATCAATGCTCGTGACGGTCATGTCAAACGAGGCCGTACAGCTCACCGTCTGCGGATTCGTGACGTCCTGAAAGTCGGCAGTTCCAAAGTCCACGGGTGACGTGCAGTTGAGAGGCACCTTGTTCGTAGCTCCAAGGCCGTAGAAGAAACCCAGCGTTGTCCCGATATAAGCCATGCCATCGCCAAAGACTGGTCTGCTGAACTTGGTGATGCCAACAATGGTAAAGTTCCTGATGACGTTCAGGTACCCATCCTTGGGAACAGCGTCGTAGATCTTGAAGTTGGTGTTTTGAACGTCAGACACCCAGAGAAGACCAGTACCTGGCTGCCCGTTCAAGGATGTAGTTGTTCCATGGCTCACACCCAAGATGTAGGCATTCTTTGTCGGGCTGTCAGCAACCTTTGTGAAGTAAGGAACGCCGTTGGTGCACGAAAACTTGAAGACGTGTGTGGGATATTGAATGACTGCAAACCCAAGTTAGCATCATGGACTCATAAGTATCTCCTGAACGTACCGTTGATGTAGATGTAGCCGCCCTCAAGGGGATAAACACCAGCGCCAGCGTAGACAGAATTCTCGTTTTGAAACGTCTGAATCACCCTGTCCTTCCGATTTGGCCCATTTCGATATCCACCAAGATCGTCTAGGTTGAGCCAATACGTCTTTCCCGATTTCCCCGTCACGACGCCCATCCGCTTGATGTCACCACAAGAGAATTGACTCGGCAGAAGCTCCAGAGGACTCGTTCCCAAATCCTTATCTGCACCGTCCAGCTCCTGCTTCTCGAACGGCATGAAAAAGTCAATCACGCTTAGTGAACCGTCGTCGTTGATCGACATGTGCACTGCTGCTTGTTCCATGGCCGTGGGCGGAGTGAATCCATTGACGGGGATAGTCGAGAGTTGAGAAGCGTAGCCATTTCCGCTGGCAAAGAACATGGATCCAGCATTATCAGACGCAAGACCACCTCCAGACATCCAGATTCCAGCGCCTTGAATGTTGTTGGTGACACCCTTGCCCTCCGCAGCCCACTTCTCAACAATCTTGCCAGTGGTCTTGTCCCAGCCAATGATCCAGCCTGTAAAGTTGTACTGGATGCAGTGGGAGGCGAAACCTGCATAGACATACTGCCCTGTATGAAGCAATCCAGGACGCTGATGGTGAATTCCACCCGTAAACATTCGGTCGGGGTTGTTGTTGGCGATCAACCCTTCGAGGTTAATGGGAAAGTTTGGTCTCTCAGTGAGATCGTTGACGTTGATAGCATGAACGTAGTATCGACCAGCTGGCCTTCCCTGCGGAACCTGTCCGGCCGTCTGATCAAAATACGTCTTTGCCGTAAGATACCAAGTATCAGTCGAAGGATCAATGACACCCGTCGCAGTGACGCCAACCGTCGGGTTCACATCAACACAACCATCGAGATCGGCCGTCAGAAAAGGAATGTGGAGTTTTCGCGAAGCCAGAATCTCGCCCGTCTTGGCGTCAAGCTTGTAGATGTTGTTCTGCGTCGTCGCGAGAAACACGTACTGTGTGGTGCCGCCAGAAGGAGTGTAGACGAGAGGCTGCGAGAATATCTGCTCGGCTGCTCCGATGTATCGACCAGGGAGAGAGGTCTTGAAGACAATGTCGAACTGAGGACTACCAACAACAGCAGGGTCCATGTTGTGGTTCCTGCGACCCTCCTTATTAGCACTCATCATTCATTCATCTGCAGGCGTCACTCACGTCTGGTAGCCTGTTCGGGAATTGTCACCTCCCCAGGTGATAGTATCTGTGGAACCAAGACCCCCAACCCGGCCAGCCATGGCCGAGAGGAGGAGTGCAACCAGGACCTTCATGATGGCTATGCAGCTGATACCTCGAGCCCTCAAGAGATAGAATTGCGTTTGGCGAGAAGCTCCAGCTCGTTCCCCTCGGGAGGCGTTTCGCGGTGCAAAGGTTCTTCATATATACCCTCAAAACGGTCGGTGGGGATCGGCGCCAGGGGCAACTCAGGAGTTCAAAGGTCCAGATCTTTTTTCTTCGTCACCGCAAGTTCGCCAAGGAGGCTCCATCGTCTTCGGTTCGAACAGAGTGAGCTGACTTCTCAGTCCGGCACGTCACTTGAGCTCTTATCAATACGCGTCTGGCCGTTAACCTTTTGGACGGGCTCACCAAGCAGGGCCGCGAACTCGCGCCACGAGGCGGCAGCATTCCCGTGTCGTTTTACGGGCCCTTGCAGCTTGCATAATCTGGGTTATAGCGCCGGAGTATACGGAGCTAAGATTGACGCCACGAGGGGCAATCGATTGTTTGCGATGGTGTTTCTATGCCACATGCGGGTAAGACGTGGGGCGTGGCGGCGACGCCCATGAGACAATGATTCGTGCCTGTCAGCTGTATCGGGCATGGCGCTCTCCCCGATCCGATTGAGTTGGGGACCCTGAGCCGACGACTCCTGTATTTGCATTCCTTTGGAATTCTGTTGGCGTCAACCACGTCTTTGTTTTTCCCCTGGTGGCTAGGTCAGCCCCTATTGCCATTCTCCTTTGTCTGCAAAGGAAGGCTTTCTCACGCGGCCCGGCGGACGCAAGGGGGCTATTGAAGGTTACTCGCATGGGGGTAAATCGTCCCCTCTTCTGCTTGATCTCAAGAAGGTGGATATCGGCTCTTATATGTTCAGCTGCTGTGGAATGTACAGGTCAAGGTTCAATGGCGGCCACCGGCGCAAACAATGTTCGCCGTGGCAAAGCTACTTATCGCCGATCCTCCGATTGAAGTTCGGATTAAATCAAATCTTGATCAAGAGGCCGTGCCTGACATGAAGTCATAAACCCTGTGCCTGGATCCCGACGCCTCGGTTGGAGGCTACCCGTGATTCCGGAGATAACCTAGGTCCAATGAGACATTCCACTTGCCCTGGATTTCAACGTCGATGATTTTTTCTCTCCATCGCCTGCCGCATTTCCGGGTACATTTCTACATCTGAGACACTGTCCACATCCGACTATCTCAGACCAGGCCTTGCCAAGCAAGGCAAGTGTTTCTCGACAAACCGGGCCAAAGAAACGAGAGATCTAGAGAATTCTAATTGTGACACAAAACCGCCGGATTTGATATATGAAGCTTTTGGGACATGGTCTGTAAAACGTCTTCCCCCTAAACACTTCCACGTATTATTATTGTGTTCTTTGTTATCGCTGGAGCTCGGCCCTTGATGGGATAACCGCGTACAGCAGATAGCGTACGATAGATAGATAGACCAGAAGGAAATAGAAAGTATTGCAGGCGAGTCCAAGGACACATATGTCAGGATGTTTTTTGCAAACTAATTTAAAGCGTTGGATGGGTATTAGCTTCACCTAGTTAATTATACTCTCAAGTCCTCACCATCAACTTATCAAGTCTCAGTTGGTTGTACTCAAACACAAGCAATTATTTCCCAGACAAGCCCAGGTTGCGCATAACACCTGAATAATCAACTGGTTTGGAGTAGCTGGCCGTAATAACTCATCGAGATGGTCATAAAATCTGCATCCACACTTGTTTGTTGGCATTTCAAGAGGCCCCATCTGGCCTTGGTCTTGCACGTTACAGCTCTTGGTTAAAATTATGGATATTCGCAGTAACATGGAAGGCATATTTTACTGCCTAAAACCATTCAAGTCCGTCTGCCATGATCTTTTACTTCTCCTCCGTTTTTCTTCCTTCAAACTTGAACATCTCGTTGGATGGCACGCCGTTCCTGTCCCTCATCTTCACTGCACCCTCTGACCCAGCGATGGGTACGCGATACTCGAATGAGCCTGCCTTTGAGTCCGGTAGGTCGTAAGGAAAAGGCAGATACTCGGGCAGCAAGCCGAGCTGCTTCAGGACAGTGCCCTGGTCCCACGAGATGTGTTCATGGTACAGCCTGTCCCCACGGACGTTGACAACGGCTGTGAAGGGCACCTCTGCCTTTAGGCCTGTAGCAGGGACCCCAGGGAGGCTGTGAATGCACATCAGCAACCCGTCAAGTTTTAATCCATCTCAACTCATTTGCAAGTGACTTACAGCCAGTCAATCTCTCGATCGTGAGTGAATTTGAAGATGAACTCATCGACCACTGTGTTGATGCCTAGCGTGCGGCTAATGAGCTCCAACTCGGTATCGGCAGAGTTGTTGAATATGAAATTATTCCGGTAGAAGTTTGTCAGCTTCTGGCGACCAATGCCGCCGGTCAGCTGCAGCAGATTTGATTGTTAGTCTGACATGGCATGGGGCGTCACAGCTACCAACGTACCGTGGGAACATGGTTGACATAAGGCTCCTGCACCATGGTGCTCATTGTATGCTCAACAGAGCGATCAGCGAATTCGTAGTAGGTATGCTCTTCCCAGATTGCTTCCAGATCGAAATTCGGACCGCCCATGAGGGGCTTGAGAAACTGGAGGCTCCTTGTATGGGATATGGACTCTGTGATGTAGTGGAAATGCTCACTGGCAGGTGTCGCAAATCCGTGGCTCTTCACCGTGGGATACTTGTACTGTGTGACGCCCTGCTGCTTGGTAGAGACAGCGGACAGACCTGCCTGCCCAGCTACATGGTTCAATGTGGGAACCTTGACTGCCACGAGGCTGTCGAGGGCGGATACATCGGCGTAGATGATGCCGGCAATGATCTGGGGGACTTGGGCCAGCGCCGAGGCCGCTTGATTCCAGAGATCGGGCCCGTAGGCTGTGGAGGATCAGAATTGGGAAACGAGGGCGAGGCAGGGCTTCTACTTACACACCAAGCCAACTTTTCCCTTTGGCTCGCATGTTGAACACTGGCTGAGGACCTCTACAGCCTCGCGTAGCGCATCCTCAGCTGGCCTGCCGTCGAAAGAGGTGGGATCGAGTTGGACAACGGCGTAGCCCTCTTCGGCCCATTTAAGCAAGGGCGATGGCACGCCATCGTAAAAGGCCAGCGGATCCTCCAAGTGCTGATGCAAAATGATCAGGCCGGGCCCATGGCCACGCCGCGAGAGGGGAGGCAGCAATGATATGCCCTTACTCGGCGTGGCGAGCTGCGAGGTGGGAAGCGGGGCTGGCGGCTTTGTGATGTCTGCAAACATGATGACGGCGTGGACAGTACCTAGGTAGAGTAGATAGGTAAGTAACCTCGTAGGCAATGCAAGGATGAATAGAGACTGGTTCGGGCGCTAGATTGAGTCGGTTATGTAGGTGTTTGGAGGATCAGAGAGTGGTGGTCAATATTTCAATTGGAGTTGATTCACGTGCACATACGTAGCATCTTGTGCTACAGTAGGCACCTTGTGGATGGCGAGTCGCTGGTTGATCCTGCCGGCCTCCATTTGTGGTGCCGATCAGCATCAGACTATTCCCGGGAGACTTGGCCGCTATAACCTACTGTATATGTGTGCTGTACAGCGCTACAGGCCCGTAGCCGACGACGCATATATCGGGCCGTACCGTCAATCCTCCCCAGCGGTCTTGTCGTGGTCTTAATGCGACTTTCGACTAGGATAGTTACCAGAAGGGTTCAATCAAGTTGCTGCTGTTCCATTAAGTCTTCTAAGCCACCGCATCTTGTCAAACAAGTCAAGCCCCAAACAGATACAGCCCGCCAAGCATGACCCCGTTCGCTCCGAACCATTGTGGCTCCTTTGGGAGCCTCCACGAGTAAGTCTACAGTCGTCGATAATGCTGAAACCAAATGCTCATTCAAGTCGGACAGAGGCAAACCCACGGGAAACTCGATTATGCTCGAGGGTGAAGTAGGCGCCTACCTAGCTACGCCGCCCAAGGAGGCACAGTCACGAAATGCGGGCATCCTCTATATACCAGATATCCTTGGGATATGGCAGAACAGAAAACTCATGGCCGACTTGTTTGCTTCTCAAGGCTACACCACTCTAGTGTTGGACATCTTTAATAGAATCGAGTGTGGCTTCATCGCTCGCCCATCCTTCGTCGAGGCTGATGAGCTGGCCGCTATGTCTGGGCCGCTATCAATTACTGCAGCTGAGAGAGTCTGAGAGATTATTAGCAAGACAGCCCAACGATACCAAGTCAATCTCTTTTCCGGCGTGGAGCATGGCTTTCTGGTGTGAGGTGATCCCTCCATAGCCGTTCATCGATTTGCTAAGGAACAGGCATTCTTACAGCTAATTGTCTGGTTTGAGGATATCATTACATAGAAGTATTATGTTTGTCTAAAATGCCAAAATTAAACGGCATGGACTTTCCTCTTAATTCACTAGCACTTAATACCTATATGGATGTCCAGGTCAAGTAGAGAGACGTTTTCCATTCCCCCTCTCTTTTCGAACCCGGTTATAATAACAGATTACTTGTAAGATTGACGCAAAAATCTCCAACTTTCTTCGATTCTACCCTGGTGACCGCGTCGTTTAAATGCGGTCTCTCACTTTAGGGTAGTAGGCATGTATAAACTCGCATATGTATATATCTAGTATACGCAGCCAGTGATTTTTCAGGTATATCGAAACTCGGGTCGTGCGTAGTGCATGATGTTACGTATGCGGCCACTCGAGTCTCTGTATCGTGTGTGGGCGCGTGGCCAAAATGCACATGTCGTGAACTGGGCCTCGACTCTGTCGGAACGTGAAAACAGTCCGAGCACAACAGTCGACAGCCTTATAAAGAGAATAGATATGATATTACGTCCTTTTAAACAGTAATCCTCGCCTCCGCAATGGACGATAGCCTCTAGGATGAGGAGATTCGCAAACAAGGTCATACAAGCAACATCCGATCGTCGGCCGTTGGAGATGGTGCATTGGGGTTCTAGCCAGTCACGGAATGAGGCCATCCAAGCACCCTTGAAAGCGTCCACCAATGACACCACTCATATTTGCCTAAAATCGGAGCTGCTCTCACTTCACCCTCCTATTCCAGTCTAGCCCCTCGCCTCCAACATCTGCTTCCAAGCTAGCTTCTAGAATAGCACGAACCAATCTGCGGAGCTGTTGACCAGCACTGCGGGGAAGTTTGGGGGACATCCATGTGATGTGCCTGGATCTTAAAAAGACGAGGCCCGTCCCTCTGAGCCAAAACCCCGGCCCGTCCATGCGATCCACGGCCATAAACTCACGCCGTCCAGTGTCGATCGATCCTTGCTCATAGAAGAGCGGGTGAGCTCACCAGCAAACGTGGGGGGTGAAGAGTTGTGAATGCCATGCCGCCAAAGAAACGGCCATATGTACCAAAGACGAAGGGTCAATACAGCCTCATTCTTGGTCGGATTCATTGCTGACTATCGCAGGTTGCCACGAGTGCTCGAAACGACGCATTCACTGCGACCGCACCGAGCCTAGCTGCAACAAATGCGCCTCTCGCGGTCTCAAGTGCAGTGGGCTTGGGATTCGTCATCGATTCAACAAGGGTGTTGCTGCGAGGGGCAAGTGGGCTGGAAAGACGATCGAGAAGGTCTATCAAGAGTGCGCATACTCACAGAGGCCGTCTCTATTGTCCCTGCTAACGACAGTGGTAGAAATTCGTGGAGTCTTGCCGGGAACGATGAACATGACACAATACCACGAAAGTCGACTTCCCCGGTGAACCTGGGTTTATCGGATGCAACCGACACGCAACTTGATGGTGAGACTGAGGAGCAAGACGATGACGATGGCGATATCGAATTCATCATTTCTGACGTTCAGGACCTCGTCCCTGGAGGTGTTGGCTGGTTAGAAGACCACACCGTCTTCTGCAGTCTCTTTCTCCAGGAAATCCCCCATACCACACCAGGATGGCAGAGGAACTTGTTTCTACACTGTATGTGATTTCAATCGAACCCAGTCACATTTAAACCTAACGAAATACAGTCTCTCAGTACATATCGACCGAAATGGTCGCCATAGACGGCGTACACAACGACTGGCGTCACCTACTACTCCCTCTAGCCCAGACTGACCAACTTGTCATGGACGCCGTCCTCACCGTCTCAGCCTTTCACTTCCACATAAATAAGCTGTCCCACAACCTACATGCCAACAACCAGCAGCACACCATCTTTGGCGGAAGCTTTGACATTCGCGAATTTTACGTCCCGGATCCGTACCAGCTCTGCGGTCGCACCCTCCGAGGCCTGCGGCAGCGACAGGAGCTCGTCAACGCTGACCAGACCGAGAAGCACTCGGTCTTGATAAGTCTCTTGCTGCTCATCACGGCCGTGCTGGTGACTGGCGGTTCTGACTTTCCCGTCTTGTTCCGGATGATGGAGTCGGCGTTTGATGCCATTGGAGGCAAAGAAGGGCTCGGGACTGGGATCTTGGCCGAGTTTATCATGCGGGAGCTACACAAGTAAGTTGCCAGACATTTGGTCGAGTCAGTTCCATACCTAACAAGTGTTGTCTATAGACTTCGAGTCTATGCTGCTCCTCACCTCGGTGAAGAAACAGGCCTAGAGATGATTTCATCACAAGCCCGGACAGCTCAGCTATTTGGGTGTCTAAACCACTGCATAGACCAGTATCCCCAGCACTCATCTCTATCCTCACAATTCGCAGATCTCGTGTACCAGGCGCGAGACATTTATCTCCAGCAAGTCTTGTCGGACCAGACCTCGGCCTTCTTCAACTTTGAGCCTGTCCCAGGTAACCCAGGCTCCGTGGCCCGCCTCCAAAAATTCATCTCAACGCTTGAAAAGATCCCGCACACGTCTCCCGTGGAGCACATGCTCATCTGGACGACTTTTGTGGCGGCTTCAGATGCGCAACTGGACGAGCACAAGGCGTTTTTCGAAAAGGTGCTCCGACGGCATCATGCGAGGAGTGGGTTTGGGAACCTGCTCAAGGGTATAGAGTCACTCAAGAAGTTATGGAGTCGGAAACCAGGGGAGAGGTGGACTTCTTTGTTGCCGCAGGAAAAGGTTCTTGTTGCATGATTTTAAAGCTAGGCTTGGGGACGAAGATATGACTACTAAAATTGGACATGAGGATAGAGATTTTGAATAATATTAATGAATTTGAAGGCCAAACTCGAGCAAGCTAAAATATATTTCTTTTTTTAGATTGCGCTTGGCCATCCCCGTCTTGACCGATTTCCTCGTAGCACTTCTTATGGTAGTAGTCCTTCACGCTGTTCGTAAACTTGAACTGCCACAGGCTTCGTCTTTTGGAACATTCTCAGCGCACTAGGTGTAGGACTAACTTGACATATTTCAAGGTCTTTTAAGGCAGCTTAACGGCAACTCACGCATGCGCACTCTTACACGGCCCCTGCTGTCAACTTGCTCCAGTCTCCCTTGAATCCTCCTATTTTCAAGACTGGGAATGTTTGCAGTTTTAGATCTAGACTGGACAGTTGTAAGTAATGCGAATGACGTGATGACAACAAAATCCCAATGTTCACCAGCTACCATCTCGCCGAGTCATCCAGTCATCACAAAAGGGCTGTGCCTACGTGAGTTGAATTAGGCTTGGCAACGCCTACACTGGGGGAGATGACAGGGAGTCATGCCCTATCATCAATACGATAGCTAGTAGGCTGTTAGACCTCGTCATGGTTGGTAAGGCTAATATCAAATGTGGATAACGCATGGGATGAAAATCGAGTATGTTGAAAATTGGATGTACTCTAACCAAGTCCTCGTTATTGCATAGTATTCTTGACTTTTTCTCTACAGTCACGGGGTTCGTGCGTGTAGGGACAAGGCTCTTTTAGTCTGCAGAATGGTCTGGGCCAAGACATGCATTCGCTTTTCGGTAGTAATATGGCAACACCATGACTTCCAAGACACGGCAATGCTGTACAAGGAAGAACCCAGCTGTGAAAACCCGAGAAATGCAGACAGATTCACGTGGACCGTGCTTGAGATCAAGGCCTGGCGCTTATGCCAGATCGCCGGCTAGCTAGGTCTAGGCGCCTGTGCAGGCAGGATTAGCGTGACTGCAGTCAGCGCGAGGAGAATAGGTTGTCAAGGGTCACAGTATTGTATGGGACGTGAGTGTGGTGAATGCTTCAATATTGTCGCCGTGTCAAGGTGATGAATGTGTAACCTCCAATGTCGCCTGCGTCATGGAAAACACCCTTCACCTCAATAGCCCAATAGCTTACAGCATGTTGACTAAAAGTCCTCAATTCGATAAACCTGGTAAGCAACCTCTTCATAAGGATGCGCGCTACACTTTGTAAGCAATCAGGTCCAACACCAGCAAGACACACATACCCTTTGAGCGCCGCAACCACCTGCTTGACAGTCTCCTCCCCCGCGCACACCGTCTCGACTCGGACCTCGGGGATCTCCTCGAGCTTGCCGACCTCCCCAATAGCCGGGTTGGCCGCGTCGCCCGGGCGAAACTGCCCCGTGCCCGTGGCCTGCCAGCAGCATTCCGTGTAGCCCCCGGGCCCCGGGTAGCGGCCCGCTCCGGCCTTGAAGATGGCGGCTTTGCAGGCGGCGACGGACGCGGGGGGAGCGTAGAAGACGAGGCTGAAACGTCTCAGAGGTGGGGTCAGTAATGCCATATTTTCTTTTAGGTTTAAAAGGCGATTGCCGATGAGGGCTCGGGGAGATGCGACTGAGCTGAGGGTGGCGATACGATGATATTGGTCCCGGGCCGGAGGTGCGAGATAAGCGCCGAGATGTCCGAACGATTTTGCTTCTGTTTTGAGATGGTTCGAGAAGTTTCAGCCAACATTGGACATTATTTGACTACGCCTCCAAGATCAAATCAAAATCTCCACCAGATGCAAGCCTGCAATCATGTGACGTCGTCGGGCGAATCTGTGCAACCCATTTGGTAAGCTGCGACATCATCCATGGCACCATGTCTGCAGCTGAGGAGCGGACACGCCCGATGCGGGCGAATGAGAGGCACCCTCCAACCGGGCGGACTTGCCGGGTCTATATTGACACTGCCGATGCGAATTCGAGAGAGCATACCGTAGTTGTTGAGGTGGATGCGTCAAGTTAATGCGCGGGTAGAGGTAGGTAGTATTCAGCAAGGACAAACCCAAGAACTAATCATCCTTGCACTGGCACACCTGTTCTATTCTACCCTTTGAGAGTTGGTGCAAGGCATCTTGAGCCGTATCCTTCCAGAACAGTCGACCAAGCATCCTCCACTTCATCGGGAATATCAACACCAGATGAGGAACCAGACCCTCGTCTATATCCGTCACCATTCCCCTGCACTCCCGGCATCTCCCCAAGTATACGGTCCAGGAAGCGATCCATAGACCACAGTCCTTTCCCGTCATCTAGCCTGGCACCATATGCCGGCGCTTCCGATGCCAAGACAGGCCAGCTTGCTATCTTTGGTCTTTTTGAAGACTTGGTATAAACCCTCTCGAAGGATGCAACCGTTCTTCTGCTCATAGCTGGGTCTTGGACCACGGTGATCGAGCTGGGGTCGTAAATACCATGACTCTCCAGGACCTTTTGCGTCTCTGATGGGCTCGCTCCGCAGTTGACGGAGCGATCGGCCATCAAAATAGGCAAACCGTCTTCATTTTCCATCTTGTTTCGTGATGGCGTCAACCTTGGGCCACCAACCTCCAACCCATAAAACCGCTCCGCAATAACCTTCAAGACATGGGCCTCAGGTTTCCCCTCGACAGTGTCAAAAATGCACGAGTACCGCGCATTGGCCTTGACTGCATCGTAGACGAACCGAGTAGACGGCCCAATGCCGCCGCACAGAACAAGCACCATCCTCCTGGGATGTTCCCGGTTGTTGTTGCTGTCCGGGGTCGTGGTGATCTGGATATGCCGGGCGGCCCACTCAAATACCGCCTCGGCAATGGCGAGGATTGCCGAAGCGCACAGAACGACTACATCTGTTGGTCGTGATTCCGAGTCGGGAGTGATGTTTCGGTTTTTCGACAGAGAGTGTAGGTATGTGTCGAGTTGGTCGGCGCTGTAGATTTGTTCGAGGGCGAGGAAGCGGGAGACTAGGTTGGCCGAGCTAGAGAGCTCGTCTGTTTTCTTATTGAAAGTTTGTGGATGCATCTTGGGGTGTCTTAATGGGCAAGATGTCTGTGGTATGTAGAGCAGTGAGATGGATGTGGATATGAGCGTTTGGTAGCCTCAACCATTCTCTGTGTTAAATCCCCAGGAAGTATAGCCAGGCATTGGAATAAATGACCGACATGTCTCAACCCCATCATCCAGAGATCGAATTAGTAAGATTTGTAGCACTAACTAGCTATCTCAGACGCCTTTAGAGTTTGTGACTAAGTCTAAACTTGCGTAACATGAACTCCCTGCAGGAATCCCTTACCTATTTGGGCAATTGAGACAACTCCACCAAATGTCTCTCAGGTTGCTATTATCCTATAGTTATTCCATCAATGGTCATTGTCTGTTAGAGGACGTCTGTGCGCGTCAGGTGAACTGTCTGTATTTGCAGAAAAGACGCTCATGGTGCCGCTCATCATCTCGCAATTGGATGTAGTGGTTGATCACCTCGGGCGGGCGACTGGCATGGGCGCAATTGCAAGTCTTGGCCTGATGGGTTGAACACTCCCACGTAGCATATTGCAGTAGAAAAAATAGACAAAAATGATTCACATCTACGCATATGCAAAAATGCTATGTGATGCATGGCCCAAGATTTACTTTGTCAAACTATCTCTGTCGTGCACGCCTAGGTTAGCCAAGACGAATATCTACACATGACCCAAGCTTCACCAAAAAGAACAGACATTCTCCAACGGAACATAACGGAAGGCTTATGCACAAGACAAGTTAGAATTCACCACGGCTTGGCTACTACCTCATGCAAGATTTCGTCGTAGATAACCGAGCGCGAGTGGGGAACAGTCGTCGACGGGAATTTCTTGCCACCAGAAATTCATGCAGGTCCAAGAGATGGCTTCAGATTCGAATCTTGGGTAGAAAATGCTTAATATTTATCCCTGTGTCTGTATATCGCAAAGTTTGAATGCCCGCTCGCTATGTAAAGAAACCGCCAATCCATACTCAAACATCCCTCCTGTACCTGTCCCATATGTAACGCCTGTTGTATGTACACTGCCCACTCCCGTCTACGGGCTGGAGGGCTCCGACCCAGACTCGGCTGGGTCCTCGACCTGCTCAATAATGCCCGTCTTGACGTCGTACACGTACCCCGTGATGGGCACATCCAGGACCAGGGGGCTCTTCTTGAGGAACGATACGTCGTCCAGCACGCTCTGCCGCAAGTCAGAAAACGGCAGAAAAGACATGTGGTCAACGTCCTCCTTGAGCTCCTTCCGGATCTTGGACCGGAACTCGTGGTCGGAGAAGCTCTGCATGCCACAGCCGGTCTGCGTGTTGGAAAGCGTGGGGTTAGCGTACTGAAACACCGGGCCGGTCCTCTTTTCTTCTGCCGGGAAAGGAGGGGGACGAAACAAGCAAACATAAAAACATGGGGTCATCTTACGTGGTGCATGACGATAATCTCCCGGGTTCCCAGCATCTGCTGAGAGATCAAGATGGAACGAAGAGCTTCAACAGCGCGGCCGCCAGCTAGAAGAGAAAAAGAGTGTCAGACTCGTCGATAACAAGACCAGGCTGCAAGAACGGACCATTTCGAATGACATGAGCGTCGCCAAGGTCGAGCCCCAGCATTTTGGCTGGGTCGAGTCTCGAATCCATGCAAGCCACTATTACCACCTTGCTGCGCAGGTTCCGTTTGTCAGCCCTTGATCCATGTCATAATTCACCTCTCTGGGCAGATCTCATACCGACGGGGCGGCGAGGGCAGGTGGGCCTCGTTGAACGTAGCCGCATACTTCTTGTTGGCAGCCTCAAAGTCGGACACGACAGAGGAGGAGAAGAAGTTTGTCGAAGGGATGATGGAGGGCATGCTGGGTAGAGGTGGATGGGGCTCTGGTCTCTTGAAGATGGAGGAGAGGACTCGGTCAACCAAGGAGAGAAAGTGTGGCATCTCGACTGCTTCTTGGGGTGCGTCCCTCCCAAGGCCTTTTATTGTCAATGTCTTGGAAGGCTGGGCCTCGTACGAATATCAATATATACACGTTTTCTGATATCTCCATCCGCGGTGGCGCCTTTCCCTTGATCCGAGTGTGTGCCATCACCCTTGTCCACCCTCCTCAACACAGACACAATACGCGGAGGGCCCCGACGAGGGAGATGGAGATACCCCTCACACCTATGCCGGGGCAATCTTGTCATATTCTGGGGGTAATTGGCTAGCTTCGGGATAATACAGCACAGAGGCGGTCCATATCGTGCCATGCCAGGGACATCCACGTCTGGAACCGGATGCATGGTGACCCGCCCACTGTCCAACTATTTGGCATCTGCATATCCATCCACCTTCCCCATGGCACCATCCATCTCGGCGATATCCTCACTCCGGGCTCGTTCTACGACCGACTGGGCGAGAATTTCCGTTCCCAAGAATCATGTTGAAACGTCAGCTCTGCCCAGACAAAGCCACAACTGGGTCATCCCGACGCCTGGTTGGACAAGGTTGAGGGCCAAGATGCTGGGCCACACAGACTGGGAGGGGTCTATATCAGCGCCAGATTCAGCCAGTGAGTGGTGCGTTATTGCCAAGGAGAAATCCGGGGTAAAATGGCATGCATGCCCTTTTTGCCAATTTATCAGTGCGCAAATCGGAAATCCAGACGCTTGTTCCCCTCATCAGTCGTCGTGTCGAGGTAACGCTTCCTCTGCTCCTCGGACATGGCGCTCCACCTCTCCTCACGCGTCTTGTTGCGCCAGACATAGTAGACCTTGACGAGTAGATATAGGCAAATGTTGACGCAGGCTAGGACGATTAGGGTCCTGTTGCCTCGGCGGTAGCGGGGCTTGTCGTCGGCCCGGTAGATGTTGGACGCCATTATGCCGGCGGTCTGGACGCACATGTTGTACATGGCCGCCGAGACGGTGCGCAGCCGGACGGCGTTGGAGTTGCGAGAGTTCCATCCCACCTGTATGGCATGCGCTGCACCCCACGAATTAGCGTCGTCATGTTGTCTGATGTGCATGTCTTACGGGATGGGTAGGCCAGCAGGAGGGTCAACATCACCCATGCTAACCATCTATTGATCTGCGTGACGTCTACTACGTAGAGGAATATCAGAAACGGCAGCGCCCAGATCTGAGATATCATGGCTACGAGAGCCCTCTCGTTGAGAAGCTCAGACAGGTACGTGATGCCCATGATGGAGCACATGGTCAGAAACGTGGTGGGAACAGTTAGCAGATTCGTGACAAGGGTGCTGAACCCCAGCTCGCGGAGTATAAGCGTGAGGTACTGGTGCGGCGGCGTCACGGGCTGGCCCCAGAGCAGGCCGAGCGCGTACAGTGGCCAGAGGTCGTAGTCCAGAAGGCTCTGGGCCAGGAGGCTGAGGGTGATGGGCTGGCGGTTGTGCATGTCGCCCTTGCTAGGGTCGTCGCGGATCACCCGATTCACCATGATCACCTCCTCTCTTTGGACAAGGTTAGCAACGAGGGTTTCCAGAAGCTAGAATATAGCAGGGAGCGGGGAGCTAAATACCGCTCATCGAACCACCCCTGCTCCCCACGGAACCAGTTCGCTGTCTGTGTCGGCGAGGGTGGCATCAGTCCGACGGCTAATAAGCCCACAACGAAGGTGAGAGCGCCCTGAGTAAAATGATGAGTCTCTTTTTCTAATGCTCGACACGTTTTCTTGCCCACTCACCTCGATCAGAAACAGGTACCGCCACCCCTCGAATCCATGCAGGCCTCGAAGCTGCAACAGGCCAGCCGCGAGGAACCCGGCCATGATGTCAGAGAGTGACATGGCAGCCCAGAAAAAGGCAAGACGTAGCGAAAGCTCGTGAGATTTGTAAAAGTAGCTAAGATATAGAATGACCTATAGTCTGCGTTGGCGTTTCGATACCTGGCAAGGGGGGTGTGTGGTGACACTCACGTCGGGGATGAAGCCGCCTTCGCATATCGCCAGCAAGGCACGGCTTACGAGAAAGGATGTCTTTCCCGTGAGCCAGAATTGGCTGCCTGATACCACACTCCAGACGCATATCTGCATGGGAACCCATCTGTCTGGGCCGACCCATTTGCTGAGGACCTGCGAGGGGAGCTCGGCGCAGAGGAACGATAGTTTGAAAACCGTGTTCCCGAGGTTATAATCTAGGAGACGTCAGCTGTTTATCCAACCAAGGGGCAGAACAGGACAAGGATACAGACCGTCAGTGGTGAGTCCGAGATCTGGAAGGAAATTATCCGAAAGCGCCTGAGTGAGGTTCGCCCTGTCCAGCTGCAGAGCCATAAACATGACACAAGAAAAGACCATGATACGAATATCAATCTTTCTAACGAGCTTCCTCTCTTCGTCCCACGTCCATCTAGCCGAAGGATCAAAACGATGAATGTTTTCCCAGTCCGGGCGAGGCTGATACCTCTTTGCGAGCTCAGGATGGTCAAACACTGATTTCTGAGTCGCGATGGCATCACCATCCGGTCCATCACCTCGCTGCCACCAGAAGCGCTTCTCCGTGACTGTTGAGAGGGGCTCCAAGAGGTCCAGGTCCTTCGTGGAGACTGGTGGCGTCTTGTTGTCGCCGCTGAGGAGGGGGATCTCATCCTCTCTTCCAGATGTCCAGATGACGGTCCCTGTGGCGTCTGGATCTTGGTGCTCTAGGTGCTGATACGTCGCTCTGGATGAACTTTGCGGCAAGCGAAAAGAAGACGACATGTTGGCCTAGACGACTACCTCGATAGGTACATCCGACGTTTTCAGTAGCTTGGAGCTCAAGCTTGAGATCTGGAATGAGAGATTCAGCACCCAAATACCCTTACCCTCAAAGCACGACATGGCGACGCCGTTTTTGGGGTTTATGACGCCACATCTCTGTTCGACAATCTCACCCACGAGTGAGACCTCTCCTGGCAAGCCATTGGATAGGACACCCCACGGAGAGCGTGGGATTCAACAAGAAGCGTTGGAGATTGCCTCGCAACCCGGGCTGGCACTGCTCTGATTGGTTGATTCTTCGCATGTCTGGCGCAATCGCCCTTGTGATACTTTCGTGATTGGAGCTTGGGATGACGAGTTGGGCCCCGCTTGATGACCTCTCACAAGTCTGACAACATTGGAGTCATCACCACGCTGCGTACTTTGTAATTAATCTCATAATCAAAGCATATTTACCTTATTAGGTTGTTCGTGTCGACAAAAGACAATAAAGCGAGTTATCTTGTCACACTGTTGAGGGGAGTGTGAAGTTACCGAGAGACTAGGAGCAGTGGGATATCAATATGTGGACTTGAATAGTAGCGTCTATGGATTTTTAAAGTTTACAAGAGTAAAAATAGGTCACATATTTCATCATCTCGATCGGATACCGGATTCGATTAGCGAACGAGTCATCCATCTCTTCGTGTCAAAAGGGTTACGAGCCGAAAGTGTGACATTGCGGGCCAACATGTTACACGGTTTGTCTCACTTTAGATCTCCGTTAATATCAATGCCTTGAGAGAATGCTACAGTGACAATGACAGTTCGGTTCATCCGTAGTATTTCTTGGCTTTTAGATGAAAGATTCTCTAACCAAAACCGCTCATGAGGGATTTCAGCCGAGGTTCGACAAGAAGCGTAGAATCCTCATCAAGCATCACCGTTTTCAATTCCAAGTGGCACATGACTAAACCATTCTTCAAAGACCTATTCATTCATTAAAAGATCTATCTATATCTAGGCGGACCAGGCTGCATGCCGGCCTGCGGCGTCTGATTCCAGCCCTGCGCTTGCTGTGACGACTCGTTGTGCCAGTAGTCATACACCTTTTGATTCTTGTCCCCCATTCGCGGCCATATCGCCTGTGGTGCCCGGGCCGCGGTCGGCGGAGCATGTCCTTCCACCTCCTGCAGCTTCTCGTTCATCATCTTGGGCATCTGACGTTGTGCCGCGCGGCTCTTTTTCGCTTTTCTGTGTCTTGTGCAGAGGATGATGGTTGCGACCAGGATGGTCAAGGCGACTATGCTTTGTTAGACTAGCATGATGAAGTTTGAACTAGGGAACTTACCCAAGATGGCAAATGCAATTGCAATCTCTACAGCCCCGATAAACTTGATACCAGATCCGCCCTGTTGCTCGGCGCCCTCGGCAGTGCTCTCTGATGTGACTGTGACGGTCGGTCTTGCTAGAACCCCAGTTGCAGCATCGGTCTGCGGTACCAGACGGGGTGTGATGGATGTGAAGAGCGTTGTAGATTCGACCGCAGAGATGATCTGAGAGACTTGATCGTAAAGGGCTATGCTCTCCATTTGGTAAGAGGTATTCGAAAGTGGAATCGATAATAGGAAATGATCGATGGATCAGCTGACGGAGGATGTCGTTCAAATTCGGATGATGGCCAGCCAATGAAGGAAAAGGTGAATCAATCACGCAGTTTTTAGAAAATTAATAGGTCGTTAAAGATAGTCGTCGAGAAAAAAAAAGGCCAGCTCGTCCGTCAAGGATTAGAAGAAAGGAAGGACATCCGTCAAGGATTACGATCGAAAAAGAAAAAAAGAGAGACAGAGAAGAGAGGTGCAAGAAAACGACAAGATATGTGGAGTCTAAAAGAAAGAAATAAAAAATACGGTCACTTCAACATGTTTGAGATTCCCTAGATCCGATTGTAAGGCGAAACCGGAGACACTCGAGGCGGCGCTGGTGAGACGGGAGATCAGACACTGTGACCCCTGGAGGGCCTCAAGCCAAGCCCACGGTCTCAGGGTTCATTCGTCTGGATGCACAACTTGGAACTTGGCAGTCAATGCATTGAATCTGACAGGCTCTAGCCGAGAACCGAGAGGTGACATCACGCCGGCTGAAGCTGATTCCGCGCCGTGTGGGTGGCTGAGGGGCCCCTTTGCGGTGAACGCGTCTAGAAGCGATTCGGAGACTGGTGCGCCACGGTTTCAACTTGTCTCCTTTTATGCTCAGCCAAACAATGCATTTCAGAATCAGGCTCTTCAAACGATTAACAAGAATAGCATCATTCCGTTTTAAAATATCAATAGCCCCGTCCCATCCGCAGCCTCACCTCTTCGGCATCTCGCCGACCGGCACACGACTGTGACCCGGCATTTCCATTCCACTCATCCTTTGCCGATTTCAAATCCCGAAGTCTGGCTTCCCCGCAGGCTTCCTCCACAAGCACAGCAACCTCTCCAAAGTTTGGAGAAGAAATGACAGCTTGTGATTCGCCCATTGACAACAAACTTTACTGGGTTTTTTTTTTTCATTCATTTCTAGCGCGTGAAGAATCATATCAAGATGTGTCCTTCCACGGAAGCTGCGGCACGGGACAGCCGGAAGAGGGCGTGAAGGGTATATCCATCTAGCGCACCTGGCAGAAACTTCTACGTTCTGTGATATTTCTCATCGAGCGCCATTGGAGGGTTATTTGTGAAAAAAGAGCTTCCCCTGACCATTGCGTCACCTCCAATCGGTCTTTCGACAACCGTTCCATCGAGTGAGAGCTCTCCCTTCTCCACAAATCAACTGCCGAAGAAACAGCATCAGCTCTCCCACGTTCCGTAAAGCTTATATATCCCACCTCCCATCCTCACCGTGATCCCCTAACTTGCCAAGAACAAACCACATCATGGCCATACTTGATCTCCTCCTCTCGTGGTGGGCGCTGCCCATCGGGGTAGCTGTGCTCGTCAGTACATACCTCTACACCTACTTTGTCACGTACAGCGACCTGAGAGGTATCCCGGCGCCATTCCCCGCTCAGTTTTCAAATCTATGGCTGCTGTACGTGACTCGACGGGGTAAGAGGTATATCGTGATGGACAAGCTCCATAAGGAGCTGGGTCCCGTGGTTCGGATTCAGCCAAACCACGCGTCGATAGCTGACGATGAGGCCATCCCCATCATCTACGGCCATGGAAATGGCTTTCTCAAGTCGTAAGTCGACAGAGATCAAGTACCCATTCTCTTGCCGAGGCTAACATGTGACAGCGAGTATTATGACGCTTTTGTGTCTATCCGTCGGGGACTCTTCAACACTCGAGATCGCGCAGAGCATACGCGCAAGCGCAAGCTCATCTCTCACACCTTTTCGACAAAGTCCATCAGCCAGTTTGAGCCGTACATCCACTCCAACCTCGAGCTTTTCGTCAAGCAGCTCGACAAGCTCATCGCGTCAGGCTCAACCAAGGACAAGCAAGGTCGTCAAGAGGCGTTGATCGACTGTCTTCCTTGGTTCAACTATCTGGCTTTCGATGTCATTGGTGATCTCGCCTTCGGTGCTCCTTTCGGTATGCTCGCGAATGGCGCCGACATAGCAGAAGTGAGAGCAACACCAGAGTCTCCCCCAATCTACGCCTCGGCCATTGAAATCCTCAACCGAAGAGGTGAAGTGAGCGCTACGCTCGGCTGCTTCCCCCAGCTCAAGCCCTATGCCAAGTGGCTTCCGGACCCCTTCTTCAGCAAAGGCCTCAATGCGGTTCAAAACCTCGCAGGCATCGCCATCGCTCGCGTCAAGACAAGGCTCGACAACCCACCGCCCGTCGAGAGAAAGGACGTCCTCGCGCGTCTCATGGAGGGGAGGGATGAAAAGGGCCAGCCGCTGGGTCGTGAGGAACTGACCGCCGAGGCTCTAACGCAGATCATCGCCGGTAGTGACACCACCTCCAACTCTTCGTGTGCATTGCTGTACCATGTTACTCGGACTCCTGGGGTTCTCGAGAAGCTCCAGGCTGAACTTGATGCCTCTATTCCTTCCCACATCTCTGTCCCGACTTTCGACATGGTCCGCGATCTTCCCTACCTCAACTGCGTCATCAACGAAACTCTCCGCTACCATTCCACATCAGGCGTTGGTCTCCCACGACAAATCCCCGAAGGCTCCCCAGGCGTCACCATCCGTGGACACTTTTTCCCAGCAGGAAGCGTGCTCAGCGTCCCAACATATTCAATCCATCACTCCAAGGAGATCTGGGGTCCCGATGCCGATGATTTCAAGCCAGAGAGGTGGGAGGATGTGACTCCCCGTCAGAAGGATGCCTTTATTCCATTCAGCCATGGACCGAGGGCATGTGTCGGGAGGAATGTGGCCGAGATGGAGATGAAGTTGATAGTGGCGACGTGGGCGAGGAGATACGACGTGGAACTGAAGCAGGAGATTATGGAGACCAGGGAAGGATTTCTGAGGAAGCCGTTGGGTCTGGATATTGCCCTGAAGATGAGGTAATGGCTCGACAACACACTCTTTGAACATGCAACCACTCTTGTACAATACTCCATCCTCCAAGGTTGATAACTGAGACTAGGTCAGCACATGACAATCAGACATACGTTATATTAATCAGATTAACAATGGCTTAACGTTCAATGTTCCTCCACACGCCACCCAAGGTATCCATGACCCTCTGCGCCCGCAAATGAAGTTAAAACACGAATCTCCCGACATCATCCGCTAGCTCCTCACCGTGTGAAACGGTGTATGGGATCCCTCTAGCTCAGGCGTGGCCGCCTCAAGCTCCGCAGGAGGGTACCTCGGTGGTACTCCGCCATCCACCTCCGAGATGTAGTTGTCTGGTGCCTCCGACTTTGGCTCCTCCTCGGTGGGAACAGGCGTCCGCGTGTTCCGCTTCCTCCGCCAAAAGTATAGACCCGCTCCGATGAGGAGGAGGCCGGCGACGCCCACGCCTACGCCGATGCCTGCCTGGGCTCCCGTCGATAGACCTGATGAAGACTCGGTGTCGGGGTTGGATGTGTTCGAGGCCATCGTCTCGCGGGTGCTGCCTGTGGTCTCGCTTGATGGACCGGTCGAGGAGGGAAGGTCCGAGGACTGGTAGTTGAGCTGGAACATGGGCGCCTTGATTGTGACACCGTCCATCGTAGACACGCTCTCGTCCCCGTCGCTGTTGGTTTTTGTAAAGATCGCGGGTAGTGTGAGCCAGTTGAGAATCGACTCGCCCGTGGAGCATGACACGACTTGGATTGAGCCTCTAGATACCACGCTCTTGCACGTCTGCGGTCCCTCGGGTTGGTCGCAAGTGTAGCCGCTGTATTGCATCAGCTTCCATTCAGCACGACGGGGTTCTGTTCAGCTCACCTCGGACAGCACCCAATGACAGTCTCGTGGTCGAGGACGGAGAATTGGAAGTTGAAGTTACCCGTCATCGATCCGGTCGCGCTACAGGCGGGCTCGTAGCCATGGGGGCACTCAAGGCCGGGGGAGTAGTAACCCCATCCGTTGAGGGCGAATGGAGCCGATATCGAACTCGACCTCGGCGGCCAGCAGTCGGTGTCATCCTGAAGGTTCTGGGAGTTTGCCTTGTTGAGCGTTCCGCACGACTGGGCTTGCCATCCCCAATCGCAGTCGGTACACTCGAGGGCTGTCGCGCTGCACTTGGCTGGGTATGTGAACGTGGTCGTCAGAGGACCGAGGTTCGTTCGTGGGGCTACCATGGCTCAAGACGAGAATGACGCTATCGTGAGGAAACGGAGTCTCGAGGTGTCAAAGAGTGGGAGTCGCTGATCTTGTCATTGTTTTTGTGCAAGAAGAAAGGGTCGGACGATAACGATAGGCGGTGGGGTGGTACCAATTTTAGGCATCATCCCGTGCTGCAATCTGCAGATGAAACTAGTTCCAATCAAGGTAGGGCTCGCAATGGAGGCCAAAAGTGGCAGTGATGCAATCGTTTGGTGTTAGTAGGCCTGTGGAGATGCACTTGTGCCAGGACCATCCCCGTTGTGGCCAGGGGTCCTGCACGAGAAAAGGAGTGCAGTCAGGCTGGCGTCTCTGTGCAGGAGCTGAAATATCAGGCTCTTGTGCGACTCGAGATTCTGAATCAACAGCGACCACAGATGAGGTTCCTACTCGAGAATGAACCAGCTGAACAGGTGTGGGAGAGACTGCGCCCCGGATTCGAGGCTGGGGTTACATCGTCCGAGGAAATTAGCCCAGCACGTTGGAGCTCAACCCCTGTTCATTCGCCTCCGGCAGGGCTCAAGCGGTCACATCCTGCGCGACCCAATCTCAGCCTCAGGAAGCCAGCCGAGGACTCCATGGCGCTGGGCAAGTATTGGGTTAATACGAGATCCAAATTGAGAACTTGCAGCCTTGTAGGGATGAAGGGGGAGGGTAAAGGTGGAGATGTCCGTGTCCGTCGGGCCTCGGGTTTAATCTTTGATCTGGGTTATCTTTTATCTTATCAGGGTACCAGCTTATCGAACCAATGACGATCGTGTCGTGGCAACACCTTGAGGGACGATCCAAGCATCAGTTTAATTCACAAAGTTGAGTCACAGTTTTGTTCATGTCTATCGGGTTGCAGTCTTAATTTCCAAGTATATTTCTTATCTCAAAGCACTATCTTTCAAGATTTTCCCCTTTTTTCTCTTACCGCCCGCTCCACTGTGAAAATGTTCATGTCTTTTCCCAATATTCTCTTCTTAAGCTGCAAATACCCTACAGTGGCAGGCAATGCCACCTTAATGGCTAAATTCATCAGCTTCCGCGATGGCCTGGACTGTACCCTTGTGGCTACTGGGGTAGTCATGGATTCATTCTACGCTCACAAGACTTTTTCACCAGTAACTAACCAATCAATATGATTCACTATCCTTAAGAACAGTGACTACTTCTATTTTTTACAGCTTTTCGTCATTGTCGTCGTGCTTCCGTCTCCCACTCCTCCGCCTCCAACATTGGTATATACTCATCCGTTTGTACTGACGTTTTACGGAACTTGATCCTCATACCCTTGATGTATTCAGGCAGTGGATCTCTACCGTCCAGGTCAACCTTCTCAATCTCGCTGCTAAGGCTTGCCCCACGTCTCAGTTGAAGCAAAGTTGAAAATGTATTATTAAACGGAGCTCCATTCATATAGATTGCAAGCATCCCTATGCAAACGATGAGCTTAGAGCACGCGATACCAAGTCCGTAGGCGGCCCAGAGGTGACTTCGAGCGTAGATGTAGACGGGGTGCATGGTTGAGAAAGCGACGGATGTGTTTTCGGGTTTGAAGGCGGAGTGCTTGTTTGGTCTGAAAACGGTTAGTGCTGGATGCATGCATGGAATATGATCAGGAGCTTACTGTAGAAGTGGTGAGCTCATGAGACTGATTGTGATGTTCTGGAATAGTTCTTCAAGTGCCTCTTTTAGTGGCGTGGTTCTCTGCTCTCCAGGCCCGTTCCACAGCCCCTTGTAGACCCATTCACCCTTCTCCGGCTCTACGTTCTGGAGTATGGCCAAATCTTTCGACAAGAGTGTAAGGTTGCTTAGAATCTGGAGCTCAGAGGTGCCAGTAAGAACTGTGCTCTGGACACTCGTGTTCCCGTGAAACACGACGGAATCATCCTCCTGGCGACGGCGAAGAGTCAAACTTCCAATGAGCATCTCGGTAAAGGCGTCCATTAGGGCCTGGTAAGATAGGTGACGGAGGATAGAAGGATCAAAGCCGCATCCAGAGCCCATGTTGAGGGCCGTGCAGCCCGTGTTTTTGCTGCGAGGGTTGCTGCCCCAAATACCAGTGATGACATCGAGTGGCTTCTCTTCAATGTCCTTTACCTTGACGATCAAATGTTGTGAGCCCGTTGTAGATGAAATTGGTAAGTGTGTCCGTTTTTACGAGAGAATATGGCAGAAGGGACTCGTATTCATTGTTGAGCGGCGTCCAAGCCACGTAACCCGGTGCTTGTTCGCAATAGCGGCCCGTGAAGTTGGTGATACTTTCTTCAATTCGGCGTCTGGTATCCCCAGTGACCTCGGCACATTGTAGCGCAGGGGCTAAAAACTCAAGACTCCAGCTCGAGTTTGGAGCAGGAGCATCTACTGCAATGATGTTGCCATGTGCAGCAGCAGCAGCAACCACTTTGCTGACGGCATCACTTGGCCCGTTGTACAGGTAATTGGACAGATCAGTCTCGCACTTGGTTGGACTGCTGCGACCGCGGTAGGCTGAAGGAAACATGTCCCGATAAGGGTCTCTAGGCATCATTCGAAGGAGGCCAAGTCCAGTAAATGCGATGTTGGGGACCTGCAGAGGCATCTGGGGGAGACGAAAAGCCAACTGAGAGAGTCGCAGGCGTGATGATGGACACGACGGGGATAAGCCTAAACAAGTCAGATGGTGTGACTCTGCGCTCCAACAATGCATGTACATACCAAGCTATCACGGCTATAAGTAGAAGAAGAAGTCCCTTCAACCATATCGAAAAGCTCACCAAGGAGATGGCATTGCCCAAGGCCGACAGCAAAACGTCCATGTTGGAGATGTCAATCTCGCGTTTGCTGCTCTTCACAACATGCCAGACCGCTTGGAAATACGCGATTGACACGGCAGAAACCACGGAGCTCTTGAAAAGAAACGCAAGTGTTGTGCCAGCCGCGAGGTTCAGCTGCTGCCTCGAGACCTCAGCGCCAGCCAGTTCGAAAGAGTCGGCCGCAACTGTGGTTCCCGCGAGGTTCGCATAGAAGAGATTGTGACCGAGAGCGAAGAGACCTCCGAGTAACAGGGCACCGACCATGCTCACCGGTGTAAGCCAGTGAATCTGGCGGCTGATGGGTTGGGCCATTGCTGCAATTTTCCTGCTCAGACTGGGGTTGTCAAACAGCCCTATGAAGGATATACTGGCATAAAAATGGCAACAGATGCGGAAACCGCTGTTTCTACGCACTCTGAAGAGTAATTCTTGTTCTTTAGCTTATCCTTTCGCCCACGAACAAAGTTGGCTACACGCTCTTATGGACAGCTCACAGCCTGATTACGATTTTTGCAGCATCTCAGCCCCTTTCGTGCAATATACCTTGGTACCTATTTTTATCTTTTCCAGGCGAATTTCGATTTGCTCGCGGGGTGAAGCGTACTACGTAGACTGGGCAGCTGAGTCTCCTCCTGCAGCCAGGAAGTGCCACCAACCATGCCAGCGATCGAAACCGCTGTCTCTTCATTTCAAGTCTCGCAAAGCGAGGCAATCCTCTAAAACTCTGGAGATACAACCCCCCGAGGAGCTAAAGGGACCGTTATGCATAAAGCAACGCTTCCTGTATCCGGAGTATCAGTTCGACATGGCCCCCTTCCCACAAGACTCGGCCATGCAATATTTTACCGAGGCATAGAGGAGGACTAAAATACCGCAGCCAAGACAAAGTTGCTTCACCTCTGTGCATTGTTATCCATTGTGAAATGACCACACCCATATGATTGGCTGGAGAGCGAACAACCGCTCGCTTATTTGAGCGCGCATGTGTTCAGCCGGGCCAGGCAATCTCCATCTTACACCTCACGCAGCTCGGCTGAGGGGACTGTTCACAGTTGGGGATGTTATGTGTTCGAAATACACTGAGACGGGAGATTTGCCGCTTACTTGCATATCAATGCGACTCTCCGGACCGGGTTCCATATGTGAAGTGGGTGACGCAGTTTTGCCGTGCCAAGTCGCACTCAGATTATACGAGAGTATGAGTGAGCCGAAAGAAGAGACCACCTTGTTATTGTGGCTGATAGCTTTCTTTGGAAGCGTCACCAAGTCCAAGAAAAATACTTGAAGGTGGTTTGGGTCAGAAGCTTCTAGGTCAATCAACTAGGAGCCAGGCCAGGCGTGCTCGAATATAAACCTCCCTCCCCTCTGAATGGTCACCAGGAGGCATGATAAGGAGGATTTAGGGCATCGGCTCTGGGCTAATGGTCTTGGAGAAGAATTTCCGAGCAAATTTGTTGTCTGTAGTAACTATCTACTAGCTTGGCACTTAGCTACTTTGGTAAGTATGAATTCGACAGCAAAACCTTGCGTGTCAATGAAATGATGTTAACATACCTGCTGTAAAGATACTGTTACTATACTGGATATCAAAAACAGGTTCTAAAATGGGTATGACTGACTGCATGAACAACTGTTAGCATCAGCACACGTCTAAATGATATAAGGGGCCTCTGTACACTCGCTCTGTATCCCGCACACCCATCTACTTGTTAGTATTGCCCTTCCCAATGCCGGAATCCTTCATTTTCACTAACGCACTATTCCATAGGCTCAGTCGCTTTGGTCAATTTATAAGAACTCTCTCTCTTTTATATAACTCACTCTCGGAGCTACTACGTTATCCAGAGGGTTTACAGTGGTGTACAAACTTTCTAGAGTACCATAAAGTCGGCGAACATAGTTGTTGTGGTGCTGTCCGCGTTCGAAAGCTACTACCCTCTCCGAGGAACATCCAAACAACGTTCAACCACCAAGCCAGGTAGAGCCATTTACCAGATAGCGAGACTTGCTGCGATATGAAATTTCCTTTAACCCATTATAGACATGAAGCGCATTGCACCGCTTAATGCAGTTGACGACTAACATGCTCTTGGGCTCACACCTTTGGCGTCGCGAGCCAAGTATTATCCAACCGCCGGGGAGTTGCAGCGACTCATCTGTTGCATTTCGTGGGATCTGAAGATAAGGAAAAGTCTTCTGGGTCCTCAGAGATCTCAGAAGGAGGGAGTGTGACGGCATTCCAAAAAATCAACGACGTGGGCCACCAGGATTGGATCAGATCACTCAAGGACTTCAGCCCCTTCGAGGAGTCATCGGAGGGAGTGCGAAAGTACTTCTTCGGCATTGCTCTGGTAGGTGGATGCAGTGAACTGAGGATAATGCGAGTCGGGGAAAGAGAGAGGTATGAGGAAAGGGGATCATCCTCTCGGAGGCGATGGGAGAAAGTGCAGCCACCTCGAGTCGTGCTAAACACTTCACCTACAGGGTCCCTGCAGCACACGGCTTTTCCACAATCTCACCTTCGCCATGAACTGATTCAGTTGAACGGTGTCGCGTTGCGTTGGGTGTGGGTAGCGGGCTTCTTTGTGCGGTGGGCGGATTCTGAGATTACTTCTCGGAGGGTCCTTCATCCAACCTTGGCTCCCACAGCGCAGCCAACTCTTACTACATATGCCTACTTGGACTGAGGCGACTTGGGTTAGTGAAATGAGCGAAGGTCAAGTGACATAAGGGTGAATGTCATGGTGATTAGATAGATGAACGAGGCATCCTCAACAAAGTGACAGCTTGGTTTGTTTTTCCCTCACCGGTACCCAGCCATTCTGACACCCATTGTAGGACATTCCTACGCCGTAGCCGATTAGGCTGTTGAAGATATGCGTACCTCCCCAATGAAGTTGGGTCATGCGGGTATTGTTTCGCCCACTTCTTCACCGGCCTGGTACACACTGCAAGGGAAGCAGTATGTCTGAAATGGGATGAGCGTATTCGTATTCAGCTCATATAAGACTTTAAATTTGATCCGGCTTTGGCTTCCGAACCAACACCCAAACCAGTTCCGAAGCAACTCCCTGGTCAAGCTTTTTGACCCTTGCTGTCCGGGGACAAGATGGAGTCTAACACAGTCAACCAACCTAAAGACGGGCTTTGCGATCGCTGCCATGGCCTGAATCTGTCTAAGTACAAGCTCATAACCCGGGGGACGGTAAAAGATTCATCTGTGACGATTACAGGCGACTTTGACGCTGTCGACTTGGACTCGGCAGATTTGGGTTATCTCGACGAAATATACAGTAATCGCAAAACATGCTCCTTTTGCCGGCTCATTTATAATACATCCCACTCAGACACTGGATCTGGCATCGGTCACGATGGACGCAACGCCAAGAAGGAGAGGGTCCTCTGCAGCATGGAGTGGCATCATGACTGCAGGGGCGACGACTCTATGCCGACCACACGGAGATTGCGTGTGTTTACTCGCGACGCGGCCTTTACAGACTTTTATGTTGTGCTCATCCTTCCGTCTTTGACAGAGAACGTATCGCTTTTTGGTAAATTGAAGAACGTCAAAGTGGACTATTTGCTCCTCTCAAGATGGTACGAGGTGTGCTCAGCCGATCTTGAGAGTTGTCGACACGTGGAATGATTACATCCCCGAGGAGAGGTAGCAGGCTGAGTGGTATTGCTTCTACTCCCTGATGCTGCGCTGGAAGCAGGACGACAAGGGAGCCATGGCCGAGAGGGTTGGATTAGCCAAGATCTATCAGTCTTCGTTTTTCAGTCGGTCTTTTAAGACATGCTCTTGGAAGTCTATAGTGCTGGGCTGATTGCCAGGGAGTCTCTTATAGCCAAGTCATATCCGAAGTTATTGCTACAGTGGCCAGATGATGATTGGACTTGTTGAACACATCCGCAAATGCCGCTCAAGGCTCTCTCATCCTGTGAACGAAACTTACCATATCTTAGCACTCATATCTATCATTTGCACGTCGCGCTAGCAAGGTGCTTTGCAGTATTAGTGCTATATATGCAGACATGCATGGCGGAGTTGTGAGCGGACTCGTTTTCTTTCAGAGTATATGTCTCAAGATGGGCGGTGCAGATTTGGTCGTCCTGGTAATACCAGGTCCCCAGATAATCTTAATAGAGAATCCTAAATTCATTCAACGTGCTTGTGGAACTGAAAAATGCTTGCTTCTTTACAATATATATGAACAAAAAGAGACAAAAATGGCTGCCTATGGTGAAATGGCAAAGCTCCCCAGCTACCTAATACAAACTGACTCGCCTTGAGAAGCGACGCCGCCAAATTATCACAAACATGAATCCCAAAGCTAGAGCTAACGACCCAAAGGTCAACCACCTGGTCACCAACTCAACATGATCTGCCGTCCAGTTCAAGAACTGTCCATCCAGCCTCTGCCACGACCGTCCCGCGGCGTGGTGAACCACCGAGTCGCCATAAAAGCCTTCAAAGATGCCCAGATTACAGTCCGCCTCGTTGTTGAGCCACAGGTATTGCTGCAGTGCCGAGGTCATCATCATCGGACCTGTTGACCAAAAGACCTGAAGATATGGTAGAAGTATCCATCTCGACGCTGCACCGCCGCGTCGTTTAGCCTCTTGAAGAGCCCATAGAAGAAATTTCGACCCTTGTTCCGCCATGAAGAAGTGGTTGCTTATCCCAGCGCCGTCCCCGGTGGGAGGAAACAGCTCTTGGAAGCCGAGATGTTGCAGACAGATAATTCCGTCGACCGACATTAAGAAGGCGTCTAAATCCGCATACACGCCTCCCTCTGCATGCACCACAACAAGCCTGGCCATATCTGCCCGCTGAATGTTCTCCGGATAGCTCTCATAGGTCGACCAGAGCCAAGAGTAGTTGGTCTTGATGAGGGCAACAATGTCGTCTTCGGTCCATAGCTTGACTGTGAAGTTCAAAGGCTCGAGCGCCGCCTTCCAAGACTCGTGTGATGCTTCAGCTGGGTAGGAAGTGACGTCGGCTGTCTTCCAGATCTGATGGATCACATTGGGGATGAAAAGTGCAGATTGATAATGCGTCTCGTTTGCCGAGTCGGGAGGAGGGACTTGGCATTTCTTGACCGTCTTGGCTGTCACTTGTCTTGGCTCGACATTGTTATTGGCGTAGCTGAGAAGATGAAGAAAGACAAGGGTAATGAGAAGTATAGGCGCTAGTAGGAGGGTCTTGTGCAGGCCCCTACGTAGATGCTTCTGCATTATTTACAACAAGACTGACAGAGAGAAGAGAATGAAGATGAGAATCTGCAGAACTGACGAGAGAATTCAAGGGTCCAGCGCTAGATTCAGAAAAAGGGCTGAAGCGGGCACAAGATCGCCCTGCCTCAGATGGAATGCACATTGTCTCATACATATCGAGAAGGCGCCGCCCATTCATTTGTATCACCCTCATTCGCTTCTCACAGTCACACAAGCGACGCTGCCAAGGCCATCGTGAGCAAGGAATATCAATGAAGACGTCTGTGATACGCTGTTGGTTAGAGGGCCAAGACGGTAGTTTGGGCATCACGTTGGCGGGCATGACAGTGTGACACCGCCTCTGCGACCACTTTTGCGAGCTTTTTCGCTTTTTCTGTCACGGGGCAACGGGTTCAGCCTGCCACGTATCGACGCCTCGATACCAATCAGGCAATTTGGTCGGGATGGTTGCCAGGGCTGAGGATTCTAGACCTCGAGCTGAGGTGGGCGGAGCAAGCCTCTTAGGCAGAGTGGCAGACCGTGGCTGTCAAACCCGCCTCGCTAAATTAAACCTCGAAATGACAGGGCACGTGATACCCCTCCACAAGGTGAAACGTGGAACCTCCTCCACCGGCATTCAACTACCGGAGTAAGACGGCATCCTCACCATGCAGCCCAGACGAGACTTTCGGTTCGATCCTTTCCAATCTGACCAGGAACTGGGTATTCCTGATGACTTCAACGATGGAATCCCTGACGGGATCGACTGGTCTAACCCCGAGAGCTTCCTCAAAGCCATGGGAGGACCCATGCCCAAAATGCCCTCCCCTGCAGAGGTGAGACGCGAGGCAGAGGAAAAGTCTCGCGACATCTTTGCCGCTTACGACACTCTGAACAACATCATTCAGAGGCATGAGGCCATGATCCAGAAAAGATGGTCCAAGAAGACAAGGCAACAGAGGTTGCAAGTTCTCCTCAATGCCTGGCCAGGAATGCCAGCCTCACACCGCCCAGACTTTGAGGCATTCCGAAAGGAGCCCAAAGAGCAGCGGGAGAGGGGAACTAGATACAGGGACTACTTCATGTGGCCGGATATCAACCAGGAGGACCTTTCTCAGCCGAAAATGATGCCATTACTCCTCAATTCGAGAGGGCGTCATCCTCCCCCAACATTCGCCGCAGCCGACAACGCTGCCGTGCACCTCGGCCTCGTTTCCAAGGCATTGGTTCCCATCTTTCTCAACAAGCATGTCATGGTTCTTAACGGGGCTACTACAGCAGATGAGTATGGGAAATTGATCGCCTGGGAGGACCATCCTGATGCTTTTGATTGGATGCACACGCGGAAGCAGTTCCTCCCGGGCGAGGGCCTTGTCGTTCTCGAGGTGCAGGCTCATCTGATGAAATTCCTTGTCGACTTCTGCCACGAGATCCTCCACGAGATCCCACCAGCCGAATTGATCAGCGATGTATACCCCGTTCAGCCGGAGCCTCCTCTCAAGACAGACAATGACGCCTCGGGGTTCGCATCTCTGACAGTAATGGCCGCAGAAGCTCCGTATAGGCTCCCCGAGCGTCTTGATCTGCCAAGGCTCGAGTCTCTCCTTGAGGCCAAGAAGTCGGCAGCAGAGGATCACATCTGGGCTCTCCGCGAAGATCCTACATACTTTGCCCACCAGTTCCTGGAGATCCAGGATCACCGACAGGAGATGCTCAAGGATACTCAAGGACGCTCGCATCCTGCAACTCTTCGTCCGCGGGAGCATATTTTTTGGGCTCGGATCGCCGGGACCATTCTCGCTGACGCCTACCTCAGCCTTGAATCCTTCACCGAGCTCCATCGACAGGTTCAGGATCTGCGCAGGCTTCAGAACAAGTACAAGTCCGAGATATCGCCTACAGAAGACTTGCCAGAAGAGTACATGGTCGCTTTGCTCCGGTTCAGATACTATCTAGAGCAGGCAGCAAAGGGCCCCATGGAGACACTCAAGATAGTGATCGCCGCGTCACCACCAATGCGCAAGTTCTTTGTCCGCGACCCTCCGCCCGATGCAAACTCGACAAAGATTCTGGTTAGAAGCTCCGAGGTCAAGATGAACAAGGTTGAAGAACATCTGATCTGGCTTCTGCGGAACTTGTGGGAAGACGACTATGCCCTCTTCTTGATCGGTCTGCCTTGTCTCATGGATGAGCTGGAGCGTCTGCTACAGTCGACCCCCGAGGCTGATGCGTTGATATCGGAACATGTGATCAAGATACTTGGTGATCTGTCCATCGTGGCTCAGTGCTCGAGGCAACTTGAAGTGTACCAGCCATGGGCTCAGACGTTTGAATTCGCATCCGTCGACCATCTCGACAACTTGAAAGCAGAACATGTCGAGTGGGGGAAGCCGTGGACGCAGTTTCTTCCCGCCCTCAGGGAGCAAAACCTGGCCAGCGCTGCGAGACTTGCTGAACCCTCTGGGGGAAAGTTTGCCTACCCCATCCACAAGCGCCGGACGAAGGAGACGGTGGATGCCTTGCGGAGAGCAGAGGCTAATCTGGATGCCTTCTGGGCCAAGATTGACGAGGTGATACGAGTCAAAGTACCGACTCTGCGTAGCACGTATGTGTATCGCCTCCTTTCTCAGCCACGCATGCTTCGGAGAACTCCAGAATGGGTTGAACCTAGTACGCCGACGACGAAGAAGGTCGAGGATCATGACCTCGATGTTTTGAACCGGCCACTTTCGAATGTGTTTTTGGATCATTCCGAGGATCGACTCCAGGGGCCAAAGGCCCAACCAAAGGTCAAGGCCAAGACCAAGGGCGTCCCATCCGCAGAACCTGCTGCAACACCCGCTGTTCCTGAACCTGACACCTTAGATCCCCAGCCAACATTCCACGTTGATGCACGAACTCTCAAAGTATTCCGCACCCTATTCTTCAACCCCGAGGTGTCATCGACTCCCGGTTCCGTCCTCTGGAACGACTTCCTCCACGCGATGGTGTCCACGGGGTTCCGAGCAGAGAAGCTCTACGGCTCTGTCTGGCAGTTTTCACCCACAAAGTTGGATGTGGAGAGGAGCATCCACTTCCATGAGCCTCACCCCAAGGGCAAGATTCCGTTCGAGGTGGCTAGGCGACATGGTAGACGGCTGACGAGGGCGTATGGTTGGTTTGGAGGCATGTTTGTGTTGAGGAAGAAGTAATCAATGCGCTCTCGCTTGGATTTACAAAGCTGCCAGAGAGAGTTTGTTGCCTCTGTGCAATGTGTATTGCCAGAATGTCCTTCAGAGCTTTAGGGGGTAGTATTTAAGGCTGACAGAAAAGAAAAGAGAAGGGCCGTGAGTAGTAGGATGATGACCATCATGAATCACCAGGGCCTCTCGGGCGTTGATCAAGAATATTGTAATTGACACATGACAGCATTAACCCAATCGTCAAACACTGTAACCTTGGATAACAACCTTCCATGGCTGTTAGGTGGTTGAATGGTGGAAAGCTTACTCTTGTGTTCAGGTTAAGATGCCACCCTTTCTCTTCCAGAGGATAAATGTCCTACTCTCCGCGTTCTTCCTCCTGTTCTTCGCATCTAGGCACATCTTCATTCTCTTCATCAAAAGGGCTGTGCATAGCAAAGGGGATAAATGTCCCGCGTTCTACCTTTCTCTTCATGTTCTTGACGTCGATACCTTTGGCCTTATCTTCATCAGAACCAGCCGCCCAGACTTGTTGAGCCAGTGATTCCATTCGAAATCGATCGATGAAAGCGGACCGTCATGGTGACTAGTTAATGAGAGGATTCGGTTCCCAGTTTGAGCGCGTCCTGGATGCCTGCTTCCTCTCCAACACTGCGAATCGCTCAAGGTGGACATGAAGGCCAGCACGAGATGGCAAAATTGCATCCGGATCGTATCTGGCCTGAGACTGGCCTAATGATTGATGGATGCCTGATCAGAGTCATGGATGATTGATGGATGCCTGATCAGAGTCATGGAATCGGTGGTCGTTCCTTTGCTTGGTGGACTTAAGACAGTCATTTGGTTAGTTGTCCAGTCGGTAGTATGCGAATGTCATGTGTTCAGTTCTCTTGCCCCGGATTGGGTGGATATTCGGTCACTTCTTCTCTGAGGCGATATGGTGTCCTCTCCCATGTCTGGTTCTTGTGTAGAATGTTTTGTTGATGGTTGAGCCGAATCAGCATTCTGTCTGCTCGATTTCCCCGTCGTTGCGTCAACGCGCAACGGAGATTGTGGAGAGTGTATTCCAGAGGACTGCTCAGTCGCAGGTTTTGGATGAACGGGAGATAAATATGGCTGGTGATCGGGAGTTCTCGGTATGGTTGGGTGTTGGCCGACAGTATTGTCTGCGCTATGTTCGTTACGTTGGGAGGAGGATTCGGGAACATCGTCTTCATGATTCATCTCTTCCGAAGCGCCAGATGTATCTGCCTCGTCGTGTTCCAAGTCATCGACAGATTCCGGGCGCGGACGTTTCACTTGTGGCGAGTCGTCGGTATCGAAGTGTACAGAGCGTTTCCTCTTTCGTCTTGTGGGCGTCTCAGGTGTGCATGATTCGGGTCGCAGCGATGTTGAGTCTCTTTCAAGTGTTGTGGAAGGTGGGCACTCTCCATCACCTTCTGGTGGCGATGGAGGCAATTCGGCATGTTCCAAGTCGCGGGGATCAGCGGCCGAAGGCTTCGAGCTAACATCTAGACCCTTGAGGTGCGCGCTTCGGGCCTTGCGTTGTTCGGAATTTAGGAAGATGTCTGTGATTGGGTTAGATTGTCGTACTGCACACGACGACGACGAACTGACCCAGAGATGGCATCATGCCCTGTTCATTGGGCGAAAGAAGTGATGCGCAAAATGCGACAAGGCAGTCGAGACTGGCATAGCGCTGGAGGCGTAGACGATGAAACCGTTGGTTCGGGGTAAGTCGAGTGTAGCCGGAGAGATGAAAGACTCCGATCTTGTCTTGCATATCCTTGAGTTCGTCCAGCCTCTGGTCTCTTCTCCTCTGGAGACGTGAGTAAAAGTCCTCCTTGTCGAGAGACTGGCGCGCGATCTCGTTGACGTCGTGGTGGAAGGCGTCGGGATCCTGGATGAACAGGGGAGCTGTGTTGAAGCGCTCGTAGAGGTCTCCAAAGAGGTCGTCTTCTTCCAGGCCAAGCTTCCAGAACGGCCACCGGTACTCGGCCTGCTCTTCGAAATTCACGCGGGGGGGTTTTCGCCAGGACATATTGACGGTGTCTGTCGGGATGGTGATGGTGACAACGGTAGGTACGGTACATTGAATCGTGGTGGAGCTGCGTGATGTAGGTCGCCTGGAGCATCGGCTTGATGTTGGCCCGGCCCGGGCGTTACCCCTTCACTTCATGCGTGAAGTTGGCGGGGGCTTCATAAATAAACGAGACACGAGAACAGCGAGTTACCCTTTCCTTTTTAAAAATAGTTATTATAATTATAACAAAGTGATATAAAGAGAGTAATATGCATATTAGAATTCTAATAAAAAGAACTTGAAATTTAATGGTTTTTTATATAATACTTTATGCACTTTAGTATATCTTTTAAATATCCTTTAGAGAGTAAACTAATACCATGTACCAGTGCCTGATTTTTCCCTCGACCTAGATGGTTAGGCACGCACAGGTTTCCAACAGGATGCGGCCAATATATAAGCGTTCCTCCCGTAGTATTATTTCGTGCTGGGCACACCCGGCTTGAGAATGTCAGACTCCCCAACAAATCCCTTTTCTTCGGGTTTCTTCGAAGCCCGGCTTGCCGATGCGCGTGCAGCTGATGGCGACGATGCCCTCCAGCCTGAGCTAGGCGCCCAGGGCCCTGAGCCCCTTGGCGTGCCTATCGCGATACAAGACTTATCCCTCAGCCAGATACCAGCCGAAAATGCTCGCCTCGTAATTTCTCCGCGTGGGGCCTTGCCACTAGATGACAGTGAAGCTGTCGTGCCGTTCGGTCCAGGCCCTGGGGAGATGTTGGCCGTTCTGCAGTCCTCCAAGTCAGCCTGGTTTTCCCTCACCTTGGCCCCCGACCTTCAATGCACTTTCTACTATGATCCAGAAAGCGACAACCTCGTTCTGCGTAACTCAACTCGACAGTCAATGCAAATCGGCCCCATCCAGGACAACGATACAAGTGACACCAATCTCCATACCTTGGAGTATCGCGATGTTCACCTCGTGTCTCCTGGTCCATGGAGGATTTACTCGGCGGACCAACCATCGACAGTGCTTATTGAGTTCCTTGTCCTTCGTCGGCGATACCTTCTTGAGACACAAACTGGAGGGACACAAGCTGGGTCAAAACGGAAGGACGCCGCATCGATCGAGGCTCCGGCCAAGCGGTATCGCACCGAAGCCGGGAGCATCGATCAGAGCATAGTGCTGATTAGCAAGCCACCCGACGTAAGTTATAGAATTATTGATTTATATTTGGTCGACTCAAATTAGCATACAGAATCCTCAGATGGAACCTGTTGATGCTGGCAACCCTTTGATCAGCCTCCAGCCGGGCCAAGCAGTGTTTATTACAACACCGGGGGTAGACCCGTCAACTGAAACCCCCAAAGAACAACCCAACAAGGAGGCTGTAGCTTCATCTTTTCAATATATGCCCGAGAGTTATTCACTCCTGCATATGCGGGACATCGCCAGCTCCAAGGGATTTGCATCCGTCTTCAGCGCTCGCCACAACTTGTTCGGCGATACTGCAGTCAAAGTCATCCGGACCAAGCAGGCCTCGCAGTATTCTTACATCCCGACCATGGCTCAGAACTGGAAGCACGAAGAACAGATCCTGCGGAAAGTCAAGCATGTCAGTTGAACCACATCCCGGCCGCATATGTCTCAATTACTAACACTGTGAAGCCGTCCATCATCAGGTTTTTCGGGTCGGATGCCCGGCTCTACTCCATATACATGGAGCACTTGCCCTTTCCAGACCTCAACGCGTGGAGAAATCGCCCTCATGATCACTATTTTGTCGGCAATGCCGATGATGCTGAGCGGATCCTCCGTGATATGGCCTCAGCCCTCGAATACATCCATGGCCAAAAGATCCAACACAACGATATTAAGCCAGGAAACATTCTCTACGACCGCGAACGTGGCCCAGTCCTTATAGACTTTGGTCTAGCATCTTCACACGGTGGGCAGTTGTGTAACGGCGGCACTCCGTGGTATGTGCCGCGTGAGTTCATCGATGATCTTGAGCGGGGGCCTAAGAGCGACGTTTTTGCCCTCGGCGTTACTATGTTGTATTTGCTGAGAAGGATCCCGTTGCCTGATACGACGCAGCGTGGTTGGATAATCTACAAGGCTCCCCGGGAGACTTCGGAGACGATGCTCATGGACGCATGGCTATCGAAAGTGGCCGTGATGCGAGCCGAGGTAAATGGAACAGGTCATATTGAAACTTTGGTAAGTGACATGTTGAACCCATCCCCTCTAGGTAGAAAATCGGCAAAGGAGATTGCGCAGGCGATGTTACAAGAGCTTTGAGACGTTGATAGTGGGAATTAGACACAAGCATCCTCTCTACCGCCCTACTAGGTGCCCTTCCAACTTGATAAAATTGTTTGATTCCGTAATCTCCCACCTCGCGATCATGTTCAAGCCCCCAATTCCACCACGTTTTCGCGTCTATAGAGGGCATAGCCCTGGACCGGCTCATCAGGAGGCTTTGGTGGTGACAGGGCCTGCGGCATGTCTGGCGCCTGAGATTTCCTATCACGGCCTCTCTTCAATAGAAATACGACAGCAATTACGGTGCCACAAATCAATACAAGACCTCCAATGGCTCCCCCAACGATGGCACCTATTGGAGGTGATGAATCTCCACCAGAGGAATTTTCTTCATCTCGTGAGGAGTCGTCGGCTGCGATTGTTGTCGGCTGAGAAGTGGCCTCCACAGATGTTGTGCTGCCCTTCGTGTCCGAGGTTTCTTCAGTCTCGGAAGAAGTCGAGGTTGACGTTGTCTCAACCGTCGGCGTGATGTAGTAATGCTTCGTGACGGGACTCGCGCCGCAAGCGATGTGAGTGTATGTCTGATCCACGCCATAGGTCAGGATATCTGTCGAGCAATACAACGATTGGCTGTTTAGACAGTATCGTAGTTAGTATTTGCGAGACATACAGCAGAGCGGCAACATACCAGGTCGTTGTAAACAGATCCTGATCAAAGAGTCCGCACCCATCCGTACACTCATGCGTATCCACACATTTCCCAGCCATCCTACAGTCTGTAGCGGCAATGTTTGTGACGCTGCAGAATCCCCAAATCCCATCGCGGGTGTTGATACGGCAGTTGTATCCGTCATTGGCGGTTCTCACTTTGTTCGGGTCCCCATCTTCGTAGCCACAGGTCGAGAGCTCAGTAACAAAAGCGCGTGGTTGGACCCTATTCTTGGGATAATGGATCGTTGTCTTCGAGACGGTGATGATAGCAAGGTCAAGCCCTTGGCTGTAGGATATAAAAAGATGGGAAAACAGAAGAAGCCAAAAGACCCTCGAGGTAGGGTCCATTCTGGGCAAGCGCCGCTATTTTGGAAACAGAGGACACAAGGAACTAAAAAGAGGCAGCCGCGCAGATATTAAACAGCATTGTTGATCTGACTTACCATCTGTCGATCGCTGCAAGGATTTCCAGCTGAATGACAGCCTGCTTCTGTTGCAATCTTAGGTGCAGTAGCAAGTCGGTTGCCATTGGCGTACACTCTTTGCCAGCGCGTAGCAAGCCGGCCAGGGCCTTGACATGCAAGCCACACGGGCTGTGCTGGCCGGCTTTGGTTCCGTCTTGATGGATCCGTTGCGGAGGATCTATTCCTTGCGGATGATGGCTATGGGCTTGCATCCGAACCGAGTTTCAAAGAGCGGTCACTTCAAGTCTATTGTATTCCCGTCCGTCCTTGTTTGAAGTTGACCAACATCTCTAAACATAGAATATGCAATTTTCGGCCGTAGTCAGAGCCTCGTCTTCAATCGTTTGGGCATAAATCATTTGTTGGGTCATACATGTGCCGAGCGGGACGCCGCCAGGTGGCGGTTATCAAGATAATCCTGCAAGCCACGCCGCCAAGGATACGGCAAGGCTCGGCCGTTGCCACATAGTCATTGGTGACGGCCGTTTAACTATGGGGCTCATTGTACCTACTTGTCCGCCACTGTAGCAACATTAAGCGCGAAAGGGGTACAGCGGCCACTCGACCGAGCCCGAGCTTGAGGAGCTCATGTGTAGCCAAGGGTCTACAAGGATGTCATATTTCTTGGACCAGAAAGGGCCACCTTAGGCGAAGCTACAAACCCCTCCCATCTCCTCTGTTAGACTTGCTCGGATCGGTTGTCTTGCGAGAACAGCTACCACTCCCTGATCTTCCGGGCCTTCAATGAGACATTGACAACTACGTTGAAACGACAACGGTGCAGGATGGGCGGAATACTTAGGTCATGAGGTGACTTGTGGTTGCCATTGGGGTTAGAGTAGCGAGCAGTAACAAGGTCGGAAATAAATGGGGTGAAAAAAAATCCTTGACGAACTTCCCTATAAATGATATAGACTCTCTTCTTTTTCATTGATTTCAGCCACAATATCAAAGAACACACTGATACACATGACAGCATTACAATCCAATGCTTTCAAACACTGTATAGCATAGCATTATCCAGGCTATTTCGTATAGGGTCGGTGTGATCTGCGCGCTTGGCGTCGAGGCAACTTGTTTGTGAAACTGTCAACTTAATCGAGATCTTAGTGGGGTGGTCCGGTGGTTCTCGAACGGAAGATAAGTGTAGGAGATGTGACTCAAATGATCACGGCTCAAGTAGAGACTCGTGGCAACGAAGAGGAAGCAAAGAGCCGGCAGCACCAGCACAAGCTTGTGACGCATGGCAGTCTCGAGATGTGTTTTAACAAGTTCATTGCTCAGCAGAAGAGGAGCGGGGAAATAAGATGGGTGAAGAGGTACGCCACGGGCAATGAAGCTGCATGAAGTGCTACCTAGCAATTAACTTTGAGACATATCGTTTCAGGTCAAGTACCTCTGTCCACGGTATTGAACCTATCAGAAACCGGCGGGACCCTGTTGCCTGTTCTCGTTTCAGAGACTAGCCATTGGAGGTCATCAACCCTGTCAGTTCTTCAAGTTCGTGCGTGCGTAATTTACATTATCACATCGCATAGGCGCATGCATCACGTCTTTTCGAAGGCGGAGGTACTCTGATTGGCTGTACCCTGGATGTAGCTCGGCAAGGCACGCGTTTATCATGCTTGCCCAGAAGATTTTCACGGGAGTCCCCGTATGCATCGCGGGAAGAGATCCAATTTGGGCGCGTTCGCATCGATAAGCGCTCCACATCCCTGCTTTATCACACATATCCTGGCTGAGATCACAAGTTTAGCCGCGAAGGTCCTCTTGTGCCTGTCGATAGACTCCTGGTCATTGAGTTTTGTTCGCGACTCTGTAAAGGGCTGATCTTTAGCTAGGCCATCGCTTACAGCCAACATGTACTGGACTGAAACCGAGATTCATAATGGAAACTCATTTTATGAACAGTCAAGTGGTCGTTTTGAAGTTTGATCATCTTGAACTCTCTAGTTTGTCCCTCCTGTACGGATACACGCCCATTAGACGGGTTCCGCGCTTGGCGCCTAAGTCGGTCATTCTACATAAAAATGCCTCCCGTAGTTAACCGCTGAGCCTAATTATCACATTATTATCCCGGTATGTAGAATGTCGGTTGTGGAGAGCTGAGCGTGAATGTTACCTTAACTGAGACATGTCGGTTCATGGCCAACTTGGTTATGTCGTGTGTGAGAGGTATAGGAAGCCTCCAAACCTAGGCACACCTTATCACTCAATGGCATGCGAAAACGCCAAACAAGCCTAAGACCTCATTTGTAGATGGACTCTGTATTGACCAGTACCAGTAGCAAAACCATCATCTTTCCTGATGTTCTCGCGATAAAGTCAATTACAATCCTACTCTAGGGAAATACATGACTATGATGACATTATTCGTGACATAACTCGTTACACTTGAGACAATCATAACAAACACCCACCATCTTCACCCTGCTCCTTCTTCTTACGGTAGTTCCGCGGCGTTCTCTCGGCCGTAGTGAGTAGTACCGGGCAGCTCGGAAGGGCCTCAGCCCGCAAACTCCCGGGGCGGCTTCGTTTCATTGTATGGCCATGGCAGTGATGCGGCCGGGGATATGTCTGGTTTTGGTGACGGCTTGTCACGGTTCTTGCGTCGCGGATAGACAAATGCGATGGTGGTACCACAAATCACCACAAGGCCTCCAACGCTGCCGCCAATAATGGGACCGATGGGGGCCGGTGAGGAATTCTCTTGATCTTTTGAAGAGTCGTTTGATGCTTCTTGAGAAGGCACCGATGTTGTTGACTCTGAGGTGCTCTCTGCAGTACTTGACTGGGTGGGAACACTTGTTTCTTGAGAGGTAGTCGTCGATGTATCAGATGACTCAGACGACGTTGTAGCTTCGCTCGTCTCGGAGGTGGTTGTTGCGTCAACAGTCGGCGTGATGTAGCAATGGTCGGTGATGGCTTTCGGGCCGCAAGCGATGTAAGAGTATGTTTGATCCACACCAAAGGTCAACAGGGCGACGGAGCAGAAAAACTCTTTATCACTGTTTGGGTATCAACGATTAGCACTCATCACAAGAAGTTGGTCAGAAGGTAACATACCAGGTGAATGTGGTCAAGTCCTCGTTGTCCTAGTCTCCTGTTTAACCGAGTCTTACAAGGGGGCTTTGTTTTCTCGGTGCTGGACAAACATCGATAGCTTCTTGGCCTAGGACCCGGCAGTCTGTTTCCAGCGCCTCTGCTCAGCCCCTCATTGGGAACTTACAGACCGAAATCTGGGGTTACAGCAGGGTGCAAGGGTGGGTCGGAGTGGTGACCCCTGGTTTTCCGGCGCCTAGCAAGCGATCGACTCCCGCACCTCAGCTCCGTATCAATGGTGGGGCGGCTGTTGGTTGCTTGTCACGTCGCCAAACGTCGTCTTTGGCCATTTCATTTCCTTTCCTTTCTGGCATCCTCCTCTCTCTCCTCTCTCTTGCAATGAGCTTTTGTAATTTGACACACTCGAGGCTGCCATGCATCGCAAGTTTCTGCTGGTGCTGGTGCTGCCGGCCTTTTGCTTCTTACTGATCACCACATTCTTGTACCTCGGACGCGATCATTTGACCCGCATCACTGATTATCTTCCCATCTCCAATCCGTCAGTGCAATCGAGCACGCCCCCGACCGCCATCGAAATCACCACGACCGAGTGGCTTCCAGAGCAAACCAGAGATTCTGTGACGATAGCCACACCAGAGCCAAGCGATGCTTCATTGACAAGCATCTCCGTTCCATCCCCGACGGCCTCTTCGGGTCCTTCAATCGCAAATGGTAAATAAATACCTGTAATTCAGCCCAGCCGGACAGCCCTTCTCACCAAAGTTAGGAAAAATGCTCTCCGCCGAGCGCATTTCCCCCTATATATCAGCAATCCTCGAGCCCGCCGCGACACATCTCTCTCGACTCGAGTGCCCTGCACTAGACAAGGAGCGATACAAGATCTTGCAAGTGCGAGAGAAGCGAGACGATGAAGATGATGTGTCGGGTGATCGGATCGAGTATTTCTTCGCCCTCAACCTGCGCGAATGTGTGAAGCTTCTCCCGCGCTTGATGGGCAGTATTGTAGAAGTTATCCACTTCCTGGGTCCTCATCGGTGTGCTCTTTCAATCGTGGAGGGCAACTCGCCAGATGGTACAGGCGATGTCCTTGCCGCCTTGACACCCTTTCTTGAGGACATCGGCCTTGCCTACTTTTACAATAACTCAAAGGTCAACCCGGCCAAAGGCTCACGTATTCAGAAGCTGGCTGAATTGCGTAATCTGGCTCTGACGCCCTTGTACAAGGAGCAAGTGCCGGTCACGGAGGAAACCACTGTCTTGTTTATCAACGATGTGGCCGCCTGTCCAGAGGACCTTCTTGAGCTCGCCCTCCAGCGCCGCAACATTGGCGCCGACATGACATGCGCAATGGACTGGACGTATGTGGGCAACGATCCCACTTTTTACGATATCTGGGTTGCCAGAACTCTTACTGGCGACTCATTCTTTCGAGTTGGTGACGATGGCAATTGGAACTCGGCGTGGAACCTCTTCTGGAATAACCGTGACACAAATCAGCGTTACAACGAACACCTGCCCTTCCAGGTCTTTGCCTGTTGGAACGGCGCCACCACATTCACCGCGGCGCCTCTCCTCCACGGTCTGCGCTTCCGCGACGTCCGTGGTGACAAGGGCGAATGCTTTCAGGGTGAACCTGAGCTATTTTGCAAGGACCTCTGGTTCAGAGGCTACCGCAAGATCGCCGTGGTGCCCTCTGTACATCTCGAGTACTCAGACGAGAGGGGAGCCGACATCAAGAAGCTCAAGGGGTACACGTCGGAGCTGGTGAAAGACCCAGACGACGATAGCACACAAGTCGAATGGGTGATGGAGCCTCCGGAGGAGGTGAGATGCATGCCGGATTGGCAGCACCAGTCTTGGCGACCGTGGAATGAGACCCTGCGTTGAATTTACAATGTATATAGAACGATGTTATGTGATCCAAGCATGTAGAGAGAGCCATCACAATGATGGCTATTATCATTAGGACCAGGCGTTTAAGGTTAAATTTAAGAAAGAATTTTTAGATGTGGCGAGATTCGGGATCTAGGCAATTTAGCTATTGATAAGCTGAGCTTATTTAAGTGTTATGATAAAATTAGGCCTTGATGTTATTAAGGGGATTTGTATAAGTGTTAGAGAGGTAAGTAGACTTCTTAAAGTATTAAAACTTAATCTTTTATCTATCTTCTTAAATGCTCATAGCTAAATATTCTTTATTAAAGATATATATATAATAGTTCTTATAATAGAGATAATAAGAGATAACTCTAATATTATATAAATATTTTAAGAAATAAGCAAAGTAATCTCTAATAAACTAGGAGTAAAAACTATATGTCTCGCCCTTCCCGAGGAGCAAAAGCCCTTATCTCTTCTCGAAGCTACGCCAGTTTGTTTATTTGCTTGTTTGTTTTATTAACGTCTTATGGGCAGAGCCATGTCAGCGTAGTTGTCAATCAGCCACCCTAGGGTAAGCTGGAACGAACATTGGTCCGGTGGTAGGACCCCGCATGTCCCTTGGCTCTTATAGCAAAAATGTCCTTTCAGGCTATCTGTCACATCTCAATACGCACCATGGAACGAGCCTCCCAGAGCCAGCCGGATGCCATCGCCGAGGGCAGGCGCATTTATATAGGCACGACAATCTTGAGCCTAGACTCGGGCTTTGAGTAAGGCTGACCATTTGAGCTCAGGTAACCTCCCTTATGAGGCCAAGCCCTACGATATCGAGGAAGTCCTCTCCAACAATGGCTTCGGCAACCTGGACAAGATTCACATCTCGATCGACCCAGTCAGCGCCAGAAACCCGGGTTACTGCTTTGTCGACTTTCCCGACCGTGAGACTGCTGAGAATGCCCTCGAGTCGCTGAGCGCAACCATCCGTGGACGGTCCATCAAGGTTGGCCCCTGTGAGCCCAAGAAGCCTCGTCGTGCCTTTGGTGATGAACCTGCTACGTCTCGTCGATGGGGGGACTGGCGCACCAAGTCAGATGAAGGCGGTGTTCCTATCGGTCAACTCAACAGCAAGGGAGAGGAGAAGGGTCCTTACTGGGCAATGGATCACTTTGACGATGCTATTCGCAGCCAGGAGGTTCGGAGGCTCTATGTCGGTGGACTGGGCAAGATGATTGACCAGGCTCAACACCAACGTGAAATCACTGAGATTTTCACCGGCTTCAACCCGTATGTGAGATCTCTATTAAGTATATACCCTTTGACTGACATGTGTTAGAGCTGCAATTGGAAAACGAATCACGCCACATGAGAGCACCAAAACACAGCCCGGCAGGCACCACTACTGCTTCGTCGACTTTGAAACCAAGGAGGAAGCTCTCGCCGCAGCTGAGGCTCTCAACGGCAGCACCATCACAGGGGCCCCGCTCAAAGTGTCTTTGGCGGAGAAGATCCCCGCAAAGTTGGTAGCTAGGCATCCAGATAGGAGGAATGGTCGACGAGTGTACGACAGGGCTTACGCGCGTCCGGGAGACACTGGATCTGAAAATGCGGCGGAAGGGAGTAATGCGATGGCATCCAATAACTGGCGCAGAAGAGATTGAAGTACTCAGCGACACTTTTGGTGTTTGAACCCTATCTACATTGAAACACTAGGAGAGTTTGCTGAATGGTGATGTATATACGATTAGAGAGTTTGGCGGGTAAACCCTACGAGGACTACCACATGACTGACCTGATTGCTGATTTCTGTGATGTAACCGACAGGAGAAGTGGTAAGCCCCAGCGAGGCAAGCAAGGAGTGTTTCTCTTCAACGTGAAGGGGCCTTCCAGTTCTTCATGGTTCATGTCCAGTTCCCGCTTCACTTCTAACCTGACCGGGTAGTAGAGGCGTCTGCTCGCACTATGGCGTGAGCAAGGAAATCTCTAGGATTCTCACAGAGATATGATTTTCGTTATTTTTCTTAGTTGTTCCAGCTGGAAGCGAACTTGTACATCGAATTCTCTAGGCATGACAAGCGATGGAGTACTAAATTACGACCTCGAATCTCAGCGAATCACAAGCATCCAAGGCGTGGTGGCAGAGTGGTCTAATGCGATAGACTAGAAATCTATTCTCTTCGGAGGCGTCTGTTCGAATCAGGCCCACGTCGCTTTAATTTTTGTCAGCTCTAGAGCTTATGCATTTACCTTTTGCCGTTTTCTGTCTACGTCTTCTTGTCTTTGGCAGTTTCATCTCAGTTGCGTAGAACTCGGAAGCTTGCCACCTCCTCAGGTGAAGGCAAGCCGTAAAGGTCCTGCAAGTCAAAGTCAACTGAAAACTACTGCTCTCAAGTCAGCTCTAAGTTAACCCTCTAGTCCGGGCAAGGCAGGAGACATGTATTTCAAATCGCTTACCTCTACACTTGTATGGCGCGCTTGCCACTTCGCAAGCCTTGCACAGGGGAGTTTCATATCAATGCTGGTGTTTCGTAACGTTACCAGGGACAACTTGCAGTGAGCACCAATTTAGAAGGCCCACAATGATGTCAGCATGACCATCGCTTGTTCTACCCGATGCTGTCTCATAGTCGGCCAAGTTAACCGAAGCCTGTGGTCCAAGGATTCGCATGAAGAGGATTGCCCTTGAGAAAGGCGGGGGTGAGACATCTAATCTTATTCCCGGTCACTGCATTCCCTAAGCGAGCGTGGTGGATGGATGTTCCATGTCCCCGAACCAACCCAACAGTGTCATATGTAGTGTGTGTGTTCCATGACACTCCCGCCACTGGACGGCAACCTGGGGTAATAACTGACTCGAGCCACTTCATCATGATGATCGTTATGAGTCGTTCGCATACGGGGTTGTGGAGAAGGTTAAACGGCTGCCTGAGTATTCACAAGGATCCAACCATCAACCAACACCGAATCACGAACACCGAAGGTTAAACCTCCCTCTCTCGTTCCACCTGGTGATCCGGATGCTTCACATTCCCTCATTCGGCAGGTGATGTAACATCTGTCTGGCATCTTCCCCAGGGTCTCCAAGGATAGAAGTTGCAAGCACCACTCATGCTGTGATGGTTCCCCACATGGAGCAGGGAACGGGTTCCCTGTTCCCCAACCTTTCCATGTCGATCTCTGGGGGCTCCATGTTCCCCAAACTTGCCCGGCATGTTTCCGAAACCACGGAGCTATATATGTGAGGATTGTTTTGCATTGGGGTAACATTATATAAATCAGCCCAGACTGCTGCGGCACTGTCACTTTCTGCTCCTCAGATACAGTCAACCCCAAGTTCACCATTCAAGATGCGGACCTGGTTCGGCCGCGGCAGAAAGCTGCAACTCGCAGTAACATCATGCTGTCTCTGCGCCTTTGTTCTCTACGGATACGACCAAGGGGTTTTTGGTGGTATTCTAGAGAATGAAGACTGGCTGAGGCAGTTCAACAACCCGGGCGATACCCTCACCGGCTTCATCACGTCGAGCTACAATCTCGGTTGTCTGCTGGGCTGCTTTGCCAACTTCTTCGTTGGTGAGAAGCTCGGTAGGCGATGGACGATTTGGCTTGCTATGGGTTGGATCATTGTTGGTGCTGCTTTGCAGACTACTGCGTTTACTCGGGCCCATTTGATCGTGGGGAGAATTGTTACTGGTGTTGGAACTGGTCTCAAGACGTCCACTGTCCCAATGTGAGTTGAATTTGCAAGCACAAATTTAGACTTGCTAACCATCTAGGTATCAATCTGAGCTTTGTGAAGGCACCAAGAGAGGTCGACTCGTATCTGCCGAAGTCATGTTTGTCGGTATCGGCATTGCCTTTGCCTATTGGTGGGACTTTGCCTTTAGCTATGTCGGAGGCGCATTCGCATGGCGATGGCCCCTTGCCTTCCAAGCCGTCTTTGCCTTGTGGGTTATCGTGGTTGTCTTTGGCGTCCCAGAGTCACCGCGCTGGCTCCTCAACCACGGCAACAGAGAAGAGGCCATCAACGTGCTGTCTGCCGTCTACGACAAACCTGTTGACCATCCGGATATTCTCCGAGAGGTTAATGCCATTGAAGCGGCCCTTTCCATGGAGGCCGAGGCCGAGGGAAGTACTTCGTGGGCGTCGACGTTTAGGAACGACAAGGTCAGCACGCGATATCGAGTCTTCCTCGCTTGGTTCGTGCAGTTTATGAATCAGGCTGGAGGCATAAATTTGGTGGTATATTTCATCTTGAGTAAGTGCTACCCGTTATGCATGAAGCTATATCTAATTCTGTGAAGCTGTCCTCACCAACAATGTTGGTCTTGAACACCGACTCGCCCAGATCATCGCCGGGTGCATCCAGCTCATGTTCCCCATCGGCTCACTCCTTCCGTCTCTGGCCCTTGACCGTATGGGCCGTCGCTCAACCATGATGTGGGGATCAGCAGGACTCTGCGTGTCTATGCTGATGGTGTCTGCTCTACTGTCTCAGGCCGACGGCACTGCCAGAGGAAAGGCATTTGCCTCTGGATCCATTGCCTTCTTTTTTACATATATGCTCGTTTTCGGTGCCAGTATGAACTGCGTTCCTTGGGTTTATGTGCCCGAGATTCTTCCTCTTCATGCTCGGACTAGAGGAACGGCTATTGGAGTGAGCTCAAATTGGCTCTGGAACTTTACAGTTGTAAGTGGTCGAGTTTTCCCTTCGAGAGATATTGTGCATCAATAATAACTATCAAGGTCATGATCACGCCCATCATCATCAACCGTCTCAAATGGAAGGCCTACCTAATCTTCATGGCAACCAACCTTGTCTTCATCCCCATAATCTACTTCTTCTACCCCGAAACATCAAACCTGGCTCTCGAGGAGGTAGACTACATCTTTGCTCGTGGAGAGAACGCGGTGGAAGTTGCCCGAGAGATGCAAAAGGAGCTCGCCAGAGAGGGCCGTTTGGATGTAGAGAGGTCCCTTGGTGGAAAGGCTGAACCGGGTACCATGGCTTAATTTTTTTAACCTTTCCCTTATATGTCCTAGACCTATAATTGATATCGATAGAACACTCACACCTAGCTGCATTATGAAAAGGTAGATTACCTCTCAAAGGGTATAAAGCTGCCTACTCTGACCCCCCAATACGAGGAGAAAAGATGAGTTAAGCAGCTGGAATGCAACATATCGGTGGTTTGCCAAACCTCGATTGGCCACACAACAATTTTGAACACAATAAGGCCAAGGTATGAGGCTGCAGTTGGGAGGCAACTGAGTGTGAAGGACCGGCTAGTAATCAGGCCAGCCAAACAGAACTGGGTGCAAACGGTAAGTGTGGGATGGATGCTGTCCGTCTCTTCTCACAAGAAGCCGAGCCATCCAAGAGTCAGTACTCGTCCCCAGCTTCTCAACAGAAGAGGTAGGCCCAAACTCATCCGGAGGAATTTCTCGTTCGTGCCAAGACGCCGTGCCGGTCATTCTTTTCCCTTCCATTTCTTGTGGGTGCAGCCCCGGAGATACATAGCACGGATACGCTCATTGTCAAGGCCGCTGTACCAGTGACCAAAAGAGAATGCTTCCTTAAGAGCCTTACTGGCAAAGGTACCTGATACCTTGACACTGATACTGTGTGGCCTGACAGCAACGAATTATCGGACGTACCAGGGTGACCACCTGCCTGCTCCCCCGCCCTGGTAGAAATGCTATCTATCAATTCCTGTACTTATCATCAAAGATAATTGTTCAAATTCGTTTAGGGACAAGCTCCGGGGTTCGCTGATGGATACTCCGCTCGTCACCCCAGGGCTAGGGACTTATCATCCGAGATCGACAGCCCATGACTCAGTGCTGCGATATTGAGCGAATTCTCCATATCTACAAGGGATGCTTTTCAGAGCAGCAGCCGTTACCAAACCCTTTAACCTAACGCAAATCAAATAGATATGCCGCCGTAGTTGAAATGTTTATGTTAAATAAGCTTATTATGCTGTATGGGAGGAAGCACGAGGCGATATTAGTTATCTCTTAGCACCCATGCGTATCCGGCTCACAGAAGTATACCCGTCCCTTCCCCGCTTAGATCCTTACACCGACTGGGGCTGCAAGCTTCCTTCCTAAAGCAGTTAATCTAAGATATAACCAAGGTCCTCCACTCGCAACGCGGTAAAGGGTATCGGTAATTATCAACTCGAGAGGTGCAGTACATACGATATCTAGCGGTTCATCTGGTTGATTACACCGATTAGACTTGAAGGTTCCGGAGAAATAGATATAAAGCGAAGATGCTCGCCTGGCATTCGTAGAGCTCGCCTATATCGTATCAAGTCGCCTTCGATTCCAGCACAGAGCTTCCAACATGGCGTTACGAGCCGTCTTTCTTACTCTAGGCGTTTGTCAGTCAGCTGTGGGTGCTGTCATCGTGCCCCGTATAGCTCTTGAGCACTCCTCCTCCTCCGCCTACCTGAAAGCCGTGTCTAACTATGTGGACTCTATCAACCCGGAGCTTTGGCCGATCAACAAGAAGATTCACGACAATCCTGAGCTTCAATATGAGGAGATTAAAGCTCACAAGACCCTGACCGACTTTATGGACGCGCAAGATGGCTGGAACGTGACACGTTCAGTCTATAACATAAGTACTGCCTTTGTCGCCGTTTATGAAGGCTCTGATGATGGACCGGTCGTCTCATTCAACGCCGAGTACGGTAGGTGAACCTAAGGTTGATGCTGAGAAAAAGCACCTGACTAACAGGCCAACGTAGATGCTCTTGCAGAGCTTGGACATGCTTGCGGTCACAATCTCATCGCCATGGCTTCTGTCTCTGGTGCTCTCGCAACAGCTGAGATTATGAAGAAAGAGAAGCTTGGCGGCAAGGTTGTTCTCTTTGGGACACCAGCTGAAGAAGGTAAGCAATGACTTTCTGCATTGCTCATAATTATGATACTTCTCTTCATTAAATAAAGGGTATCAGCTAACGTTTGATCCCTGCCTAGGCGGCGGTGGCAAGATCAAGCTGCTAGATGCAGGTGCCTACGACGATTACAAAGTCGACATCAGTCTGATATCCCACCCAGGAAATGGAGGTGACACGGCTTGGATGACGACCACCGCTATCAACAGATTTGAAATCGAGTACTACGGCAAAGAGGCCCACGCTGCGGCTGCTCCTTGGGAAGGTGTCAACGCGCAAGACGCCATGGTTATTGCATACGACGCCTTGGGCATGTTGCGCCAGCAGACGCGCAGGGACGAGATCATCCAGGGCTACATAAAGTCAGGGGGCACCCGTTACAACGTCATCCAGGCCAAGTCAAGTGGAATGTGGGCGGTTCGGGCCAACACGGCCGATGCCCTGTCCAGCTTGATTAAACGTGTGCACCAGTGTTTCAAAGGCGGTGCCGTGGCCACCGGTGCAGAGCTCAACTTCACCAAGCTCCCCTATGGCTACACCGAGATGAGGACTAACGATGTCCTCGCTCGATCGTATGCGACTTGGTTTGCTGACCTAGGTGGCGAGGTCATCCCCGAGGACGAGGCTAAGGCGTCCCAGGGCTCGGCGAGTACTGACCAAGGCAACATTAGTCACGAGATCCCTTCTATTAGTGCTGGATTCGGCATTACCTATGACAATGGCACTTCACCCAAGACTGGGCCTCATACTGCCGAATTTGAAGTCGTGGCTGGAACGAGGCGTGCCTTCAACCAGTCTCTGACTGTGGGGAAGAGCCTGGCTGGAGTTGCGTTGGATGTGTTGACGGTCGATGGGTTTCTTGACAAGGTGAAGGAAAATTTCAAGAAGACAGGGAACCCTAGCTCTAAGAGATAATTATCCTATCTCAGCCAGGGGCACTTGGGGTAAGCGCCTGGAGTCACTCCTGAGATGGCCGTATTCTTCACGAGCTGCCGATATCGATGGAAAGAAATTGTCTCTCGCCGCCGTAGTTGTTCAAGGGAGTTCACCTCTCCGAGATGGTACTTTTTGTCGCTTTGCTGAGACCGGCCCGTGCCCAATCACTACGAGAGGTTGTCTACCAGTTCACTCCCTTGGTCCACTCGAGGTCAACCGAGCAACCCATGGCCCCTTGGAATCGTGCCAGGTCTCCGTCTTGGTTTCGAAGGGAAATAAAGACTGTCAAGCAAGCAGATACTCTAACGAAGATTTTGAGTAGCTGTACCCAGCGCGTCATAATGATCAGTGGCCCTGGACCACCACTGGTAATGTTTTGGGTGACGGTGACGAGTAGCCTTGAAGTGGCCGCCGGAAACAATCTCAAGAGTATCACCAATGTTGATGACGAGAGCACCAGGCTTGTACGGCACATAGTGCCACTTCTCATCCCGACCCCAGATCTGAAGACACGAGATAGGCACCGAGAACAGCAGTGTCGTCAGGCCAAAGTCTGCATGTCCATGCATGCGCAGACCCTTGGACGCCTCCTCGGTGGTCTTTTGCACAGGCCGGAATAATGCGTGGCGGAGGTACCCCTCACCGGTCGGGCTGCCGTGGGACTGGACGTTGTCGTATATGTACTACGCGATAGCGAATTGACGGCGGAGCTATCTAAGGTCCTTGTCAGTCGTCACGAACTCTTGCCCCTACTGACCTGCTCTAGCGAGATACCATAGTTCTCAAGGAACAAGAAGCCATCCTCGCGGATAGCCCCCTTGACCTGCTTGATCAAACTATCGACGACAGCAGGATCATCCGAGTCGAGCAGCGAGAGATCAATGCTTATGAGCTCGGCAAAGTTCTCCTTCTCCTGTGTCACCGGAGGGGGAACCCATTCGGGCACGGAGGGCTTGCCGGGGGGTCGGCCGAGGGGGGGTTGAAGGGGGCGGCGGGAGCCATTGCTGCTTAGACTTGGGAGGAGACTTATGTGATTGATAGAAGAGGTGTGGATGGTTGACCTGTTTGTTTGATGCGAGAGATAAGATGGTTGAGTCGCGTTCTTCTTATACATCTACGAGCTAGAGACGGAATTAGACAAGTCGTCAAAGGCTTCACGTACAGCCGGCTCCTCGGATTCGAGCTGCGCCACCAAATGAAGCAAGGAAAGGTGTAAGCCAGAGATCCGGTAATTCTAGCTTACCGGTCGCGTGCAACTCCTCTACCACACGGATCGGCAGCCACTTGCATCTCCGACGCTTATTGCTATTGCTACTCCTCCAAATGCCAACCAACCTCGTCCCCCTATGTCCGTCATCCATCTCCTCCTCCTCCCTCCGGCATCTATCGCCCCCTCCACAATCTCTCCTCCTCCCTCCGCCGATGATCCTGCCCATACCTGCCAGAGGCGGCGAGTTCCCCCCGGGCCCCGGAGACTGGGAGGAGCTCCTCCCGGACCCTTGACCACGGGCCCACCTTGTTTGAGCTCCTCCAAGGTTGAAGTGTCTTGGCTCTTTTAACGGGCTCACTAACATGAACAGGCCCCGCTATCAACGTCCCGTGTCTTGTGTTCTGTGCTGGCCAGACTGTTACTGGAGAGATCAAGCAAGCCACCGTACGTCTTACACTTGATCAACCCTTGAACAAAATCACTGACTTTGACTACAGAGAGCCGTGCTTCAGAACCTCAAGGAGGTCCTCGAGCTTGCGGGATCCTCCCTCGAGCAGGTCGTCAAGTATAACGTGTACCTCGCCGACATGAAGGACTTTGCTGCCATGAACAAGGTCTACATTGAGTTCCTGCCCAAACCCATGCCCTCGCTATCCTGCCTCCAGGCTCTCCCCCATGGTGGTGGCACTGTTATCGAGATTAAGTGCATCGCCCAGGCTTAAGGGATTGGAAACAGATATTATAGAAGATAGACAGAAAGAAATACATCAATGCTTGTCATGATCCTCATAAACCGTCCCATTCAAGTGCTTCTGTGTATTCATCAAACAAAGGCTTCTATGACATGACGAGACCACAGCTCTACACAATCTCTACAGGTGCCGTTAAAGGCTGCCGCGCAAGGGGTTTCCTTGGAGCTGCTCACCCCCGATTACCTTCGCCTTGTTTTTCCCTTTACCGCTGTCATTGGATGGATATTCCAGTGATAGTTGTTTCCTCTACTACTGCCGCGGAAGACCCTCCGTGTGAGAGAACTTGATTAGTCCTGACTGCTTGCATATCAGTTCTCAAGTGAGTTGACGTGTTTCCCGTATCCATTCGTAATTCTAGCTAGGATAGTGTACTATAGCCCAGGGTCAGCCTACCTAACTAGTCGCTAAGTTGTCAATCATAACCTGGATTTTCTCCTCCTAGAACGGTTATCTTCAGCCGCAAAGTCATCCCACGTAATCAAGCAATAGGCTCGAGTAAACCGTTCGATACTATTTCTATGAAAGTAACAAAGCAGTTCCAGGCGTTAGTCAGAATGTGGCAGGGGTGCAAGAGTAATGAGGCTCTTATAGCAGGGGCGGTAGTTGGCTAATAAAAGTCATTGACTTAAGAGAAAAGACTTTCTAAACTCTTGGCTTTACTTCTGGTTTTTTCTATCCTCTTCCTTTCTTGTAACTCTTATATGTCATGCTGCACCCTATTCCCTTTTTGATTCCTTCATTTCCTTCGGTTAAACGCTGAACCGATATACTATGAAGTATCTATACAAACTCTATGTGGCATTGTTACTCAACACACAGTCGAAATCTGCACAGGGTCCTCAGACAACTTACTACAGGTCAAGGCTGCTTTTATGGCTTAAAGAGGGGTTGAAAATGATCTGACTATCAAGCTCCAAGTAGGGTGACACGGCATGAACTGCCACAGTCCTATAATTACATACTCGCTGAGCTCCGGGCTACTCAAATGCATCTAGGCCCTTGTGTCCAAGCCTTGTACTGCGCTTGTGGTGGCGAAGCATCAAGTCTCGGGCTGTGGGCTGACAGAGGTAACGTCGTCGCTGTCTACATAAGCCAGCACTTGCATTCCTCATCTCACCACAGCTCCCACAGAGCACAGAGTATCTGAGAATTGACCGACACCAGGACGTAGTGAGCGTTCGCTTGATATGCGCCATGGCAAGTGACACTGAGCCAGAGAAGCATGGCTTGTTCAAGCTCTATCCGCAAGGCCACGACCCCTCATTCTGCGATGTTGAGTGAGTCAATTAGCAGTCAAGCGCCGATCATTATCCAAGGGACAACCTCTCTAACAAGGCAACGTTTTAGTATAGTAGCACTTCACGGACTGAGTGGTGACGCCTTCAAAACATGGACCGACAAGCATGATCACCTCTGGCTGCGCGATTCATTACCAGACCACATTCCCAACGCCCGCATCATGACTTTCGGCTACGATTCAGCACTCAAGCGCAGCAAGAGCAGAATGACGGTACTTGACTTTGCCCAAGATCTTCTTGAGCGGCTCGTCATGGCGCGAAAAGACCCGTCAGAGAGGGAACGTCCCATCATCTTTCTCTGCCACAGTCTAGGAGGCATCGTTGTCAAGCAGGCTCTCATCATGGCACACATGAATGACAAACTCTACGGAACAATTTTAGAAAGCACGACTGGGATCGCTTTCTTTGGCACTCCGCATCGAGGCTCAAAGACTGCATCGACTGGCCGTATCTTGTCCCGAATCGTCAACGCGGCGAGTCTGTCCAGGACCATCCGAAGCGACCTTCTCAAGACGCTTGAAATCTCGTCTCAATCACTATACGAGATCTCTCGCCTCTCCAGTCAGATCTTGTCCGGCATTTCAATCATCTCCTTCTACGAGCAAAAACCTCTGAGCAGCACAGGTAGCCTGGTGAGTGATTCAACAACTCATATTTGTCCAAGCCCACAAGGATAATGCTGGGACTCGTCTGCTTACTGTTGTAGATTGTTGAACAATTCTCTGCCATTCTTGGCTTGCCAAATGAAAGAGCAATCCCTATCAACTCGGATCATCGTGGCATCTCGAGATGCTCACCTCGACACCCCAACCGCTACTTGCCCGTGTGGTCATCTCTCAAGGAGATGGTAGAGAGTGAGATTGCCTAGATACTCTGCTCGGGTTCTTCCCTCTAACATTCCATCATAGAGTCTTTGCTAGAGTCACGCACAGAATATGACGAGTTCATGGATAGGCTGTTCTGCGTCGACTACAAGACAGCTCAACTGCGACCCCGTCAGCCTCATCGTGGAACTTGTGACTGGATCTTTTATAACCTGACGTTTCTAAACTGGCTCAACTCTCGGCAATCTGCCGCGCTGCTTCTATCGGCACTGCCAGGATTCGGAAAGACTGTGCTAGCACGTCACGTCATGGAGCAAGTTCTCGCCGGTGAGCAAATGTACAACGATGGAACCTGCATCAGCCTCGGCGTCAGCTTCTTTTGCTCCTACAATGACCAGGCATCGACATCGGAGCAAACCGTCTTGAGGTCCCTGCTGCATCAGCTCCTCCAATTGCACCCCAGAGCCCAACGTGTGGTCTGCAACCGTTTCCTGAAGCGCAACTGGTTCAGCTTGACCTACAGTTTCACTTCGGAGAATCTATGGGTGGCTATTCGTGATGTGCTCTCCATGAATGACATGGAAGATACCTTTATCTGCCTTGATGCCATTGAGGAGCTCAGCGCCGAAGATTGCCGTCGCATTGTTGCTGGTTTCAACGACATTGTCCAGCACCTAAACAGGAGCCCAAAGAGAACACACCGCATCAGGGTTTTCTTTTCAAGTCGGCCAAGCGCCCAGTATGGAGTGAATCATCCCTCGATGCATATTCTCTCTGTCAATCGACAACACACCGAGGCGGATATCCGGAAATACCTGAGCGATTCCATCGACGAGTTTGGTAGATCCAACGCCGCCTTCGCCTCGGCAATGTCTGACCGCGTCTCAAGGTCGATAGTTGAAAAGATCACAAAGAGGGCCGACGGCATGTTTCTCTGGGCTACCGTTGCATGGGAGAATTTCTGCCACGGTCTGTTCTGGAATGAGGATGTCCTGGAGCAGCGGCTCCTTGACCTCGAGTCAACACCGCCAGGGATCAATCCCCTGTACAACAAGCTCCTCGATCAGATCGACCCCTGTTATAGAAAAGACATGTGGGCCTTCTTCGCCTTGCTAGCCGTCGCGAAGAGACCATTGAGTAAGGCTGAGCTCAGTGAACTTCTTCCAGTCATGGTCTCACATAGAGACGGGCTTACCAGTCCTTGCGAGGTGCGGCCTTTCCAGAATCTTCTTGAAATCATCGAGAAGCATTGCAGAGATCTGATCACAGTTCACCATGATTGGACGATTCTTTTCTCTCACCTATCCTTCAAGGAGTACCTCCTACAGACCTGGGCCACGGATCGGCCAGAGATCCTGGAAAAGGCAAAGGTGAGTATTGCAAAGGCCTGTCTTGCCTACATCAGATACTGGGACTCCTTGACTACGGACATCCAAGTTGGAAATCGTGCGTGCTTTTATCCCCACCTACAGGGTACTCATACTAAGTGAAAGGACAGAAACACACCCTCTCCAACTGTTAGGCTATGCCGTTTCTTACCACCTCTCTCATTTGGCTTCTCTGCCTTCAGATCACCCACTGTGGATCACCTATGCCGAAACAGCCGAGTCAGGCTACTTTGCCGAAGAGAGAATCACTCCTCTACATCCTCTATTCATCCAGACTTTCAGCCGCTGGTCTGAGAAGCTCATGTCTACCGAGAAATGCCACGACGTGGTAGAAGCAGTTGTCTCCGGTGGATATGATCTAAACTGCGAGGATGAGGATACTCGAGGTTCAATATTGAACTATTGCTGCCTTAGCGAAGAAGAAGGATTCAGGATCACTGTTCCTCTATTGCTTGATTTGGGCGCAAACCCGAACCTGTACCCTTCAGGAAAGGAGGCGAATCTAAAGGCTGCCTTGACCAGGAAGAATCAAGACACCTCAAGGATTCTTCTCAGGCACCCAAAGTTTGATCCAAACCAAACTGATCGCAATGGGCAAGCGGCGCTGCACCACCTACTCTATCTTGATGGTAGTGACAAGGCCATATTCGAGCTTTTAGAAAACAAGGCGGTCGAGGTCAACATTCAGGACAGGTTTGGCTCCACGCCGCTTCATCTAGCCGTCGATCGCCAGAGGCCCGAGGTTGTACGCCGACTGCTGCTTGTGAAGCACATCCGGCTCGACCTCATCGACAACCGCGGCCGGACACCACTGGCATTGGCGACCTGGTGGGGGTTGAAGCAGATCGCTCTCATTATTATTGAGCGGTCCGAGGCATTCCCAACACCTGAAGACTCTCACGTCTCTCCTCTCCTCTCCGCAGCCAAGCACGGCGACGAGGAGCTTGTGAAGATTCTTCTTCCAAGGACTCGCTATAGGCATATCGGACGCGACCTGGATGAGTCTGGAAAGGGGTTTCTTCACCATGCCACGATGAATAACTGGCACGACATGATAAGAACATGCCTCATGTTGAGCGACGTCAACACCGATCAGATAGATCACTCCGGAGGCAGCGCTTTACACTATGGCGCGAAACTGGGCTGCACGGAGAGCTGTCAAGTCCTACTGGAGTACGGGGCAAGCACCCGCCTTCAGGATCGAAACGGCAGAAACGCAGCCCAGGTGGCCGCTGACGCCGGGTTCAAGGATACTCTGATGCTGATCGTCCGCGAGGGAAACGTGGATGCCAATCAACGAGACCACCAGGGACGAAACCTGGTGCACTGGGCTGCGACCCTGGACTGCCTCGACGTGATGCAGCTTATATGCCAGCAGCCAGATGTTGAGCTGGCGAGGCGCGACAATTCAGGAAAGCTGCCCATTGACTACGCTTGGTCATGCCAGTGTCCAAAGGTCGGCCAGTACTTGTCGTTGAGGATGAAGTACCTTGCTACCCTGCCAGTGCCTTGGGAGGATCCATACAACTGGGACCGGGTATTTGAGCTAGCCGCTGCCCAATACATGAAGGCCCAGCTCGCTGCTCGACAGATGAGGGAGGCTTCCGAGCTCGCAGAGACCCGGAGGCAGGTGGAAGCGCAAAATGATGAGCGGAGATGGCGATTGTGTGTGATCGAGAGACCACCACCGGAGAGGCATGGGGAACGTGGATGAGATGCAGATCTGGATTCTGGTCCTGTTTATTACGGTAGCATTGCTGGGCACGGTCTGTAGTTCACATACACAAGTCGCATTGAACAGTCCGTCACTCATAGATACCGACCTGTCCCAACATCACCTTCCAGATCGTTGCGGCGTCTCTTAACTTGGTTAGGAAATACAGCATGGCCAGCGCTCCGAGCGCATTGGCAAACAAAGGCCCAGTTAGGCCCGCAATGCTCAGCAACAGGGCCTCGACTCTTCTGATGCCGCGCCTGATTCACGGTCTCTCCCAAACCCGTAACTGAGTCGGCCATGTGAGAGAAAGCCTTTATAAGGCAAAAATTATGCATGCTAGGTATAACAAGCTTAGTAAGGGTCCTATTGTTTAGTGGTTATGACGTCGGATTTTGATTGCTCAAAAAACCTTCCGAAGACCCCGGTTCGAACCCGGGTAGGACCTCATCTTTTTGCGATTTTACTGAGTTGGACTAAGTAAGTCTCTCTTCTTTTTTACTCCTGTTTTCCCTTTCAGGCTCTGTTCGTTAGATACCCGCAAGATCATTGCCAAGTATTTGTGAAGCATATACGGTATAAATCTATAGGAGTTCCATGTCCTGCATTCCTAAATATTTCCGTACAAACACCCCTAGGATCAATCAGGGCATCCCTTGGGCTCCATCGGAGGATAACCCCCGGAGACCCCGAAGACCCCCGTCCCATGTCCTTTTCATAAGGAGCTCGTCGTTGACATGAATCGACCCCAATTTCTGGTCTTTTGTTCTTTGTGTTGTACATTAAGCTGTGGTGACCTCCTCACTTCTCTAGTGAATCTAAGCATCCCATGATGATCTTTCCTAATTGCCACCGCTGCCTTCGCCCGAATACTTTTCTCGCCCACGCCAGTGCCCCTTCAGCGTCACCATCCTCAACCCCTACAGCTTGCATCGAACCCAACATGCTCCCTCGAACCAATTGCCACGCAATCATGAACACCTTGTACGTATATAGCGTTATCCACGGTGCCTCGGCGTCTGGCTCAATTGTCGCATCGAGATAGCGCAAGAACCAGTCGACATGGGGCTGAATCGTCTTGGTAGTGTTGGATTCGCACAGAAACTCACAAGACGGCGCCAGGTAGCTCAGCTGATGCAGCACCGCATCCATGCTTCCTCCCACGACACCCCCGGTATGCGACGGAGACCAGATTTGCACCCCAATCATGGCCGACTCCCATTGCGCTTCACACAATGCCACATGCGCCACGTCTGTCGACTCGGGTTCCGATCGAATAAAAGGACCAAGCGCCAGGAGCGATGACCTCAAGGGTTCGAGCCGTTCTGTGCTGAGCATTCCCGTCATTGTACACCAACCGGAGATCTCTTGTGCGCTGGAGACGAGGAAGTGAGTAATGTTGATGGCGCCGTATGGGTCGAATGCCGGGAGAGAGCTGAGATCTGCACCCGACAAGAACCGTCGAACTGCATCCGGATATTGGACCGACATGCCAGAATTCCTTGCGACCAGCTTCCGGTGCGCCCACCCGGCCGAAGAAGACGCTGCCCAGTGGTCTTTTGGACATGGCAATTCGTGCTTGATCTCCAGCCCCATTCGGCCGTTACCAAAAACCTGGGGTCCGGGGTTGGCGGCGCGATAGTGCATTGGCTGGGCTTATCGGAGGAGGAGCTCATGGCTTGCAGGGTGATGGTAACGATCCTGGTAGCCAACCAACCAGTCAACTACACTCCTTTCGTGCCGCTCACTTAAAGATTTCAACTGCTATAGATGCGCTGTCACGTGGATTAGAATATCATCGCCTGCATCACGGCACGTGTCATTCCCATTACTCGCTCATGGTCTTGTGTGTCTGATTTGGCTCCGAGTGTGCCAGGTCGGCTGAATCCGTGAATCGGAAGGAGCCTTCTACCTTCCAGCTTTTGCCTTCTCATGTTTGCGCAGAAAACAAATGATGGAAGAATGAACACATGCGAAGGACTCTTGTCTGCTCTTGCCTTCCATCGATCCTCGGCAATACGGAAGATCATGGCTACCCACGCCTACCTCCGATCCCTCTCACACCAACACCAGCATCTGCCAAATCCGAAGTCTTGAGCATCCTTCGCGCATCAAGTATTGAAGCCTCATCAATATTCGAGCCTGAAACATCCTCTACACCTCAGCTATCCCAGATACAGCAACACTACGCCGAGATGTCGAACCGCGAAGAAGACGAAACCCCCTTTCCTTGCGCCAACGTGAATGGACACACTCCCTGTACGAATACTGGCAACTTTGTATGCCTAACTTGCTTGCTGGTTGTCGTAAGTTCCATCATCTACGACCTCTACCTCAGGGAAGATCTAAACAGACGTTCAAGTATTGCAACCGCCGCTGTCAGATGGAGGATTGGTTCCATCATGCACCGTTTTGCGCGTCTCCATACGGAAAGTCGACATGGACCCCATCCTGGTCCACCCAGGGCCGAGAGCCCTCCATTTGTCAGGAAGGTTACGTGGCGCCTTTTGCGACACACAAGAACATCTGGGGCGATGTTCCGGCATTGGATATCCTGAAGTTGAGCCAGAACGAGGGTTGCCAATATGATAAAGACTTGGCCCTATTGTTTGCCGGTAGGCATGCTTCGATCCTTAGAATAATGCTCAGACTGACGCTCTCCAGCATCCGGAGACCTTCGCAATGTCGTCAAAACCATCACCTCCCTCCCTCAGACTTTCCAGAACGATGTCAACATCACAATCAACGACAATGACTTCGACGTCGTGGCAAGGAACATCATCCTACTCCTGATTGCTCTATTCAGTGCTAGCCCTGAAGATGCAGCCACCCGTATGATTCACATCTGGTATTCTGCCTTTATCCGGCAAACAGATTACGAGTTTTTAGACAAAGTGATCCGCCCTATGATCGAGAATGTCTGCGACAACTTTGGGGGAGGGGACTGGGACAGCCTACACTCGAAAACCTTTGGCGGAAGACCCTACTCCCGGATCAACGTCGTGCTGCCCAAGAAATCGTGGTTCACACTTCTCAGGTACCTTGAGGTGCCACGGGGTTTGACTCTTGATCGAGCTCGACGGATCCGTACTGCTATTACCTTGCCAGCCGAGCACCTTGACTACAGAGAATATACTTATGTTCCCTTTTCCCCAGCACAACGCGTCTGCGCGCACCGGTTCCACTCGGATGGTGTCTTGTTGCCTTTTGGGGCATCCAGGAAACCATTTGACACGCCCAATCCGTCAGTGCAGGCTCCCCCTCTTCCCTAACTTGATGCTGATGTGATCAATGACATTAGGACGTTGTTTCATAGTGCCCACTGGCCGTACAAAAATGATTTCCAGCCTATCCATGGTTGGAACCTCGGCGAAGTCATCAAGGTGTCGACTGGAAGAGCTACCTCGGACCACTTTGGCAAGCTCTTCTATTATCTTGAGGAGCTTTTTGCACAATTTTGCAGAGAGCTGAGGTCGAGGAGTATTTATTTTCGCCTCTACGATCAGGACATTCAGCACTTGGCTAGAAGCCTAGAAACGAACGCCTTTGCACGGATCGAGGTATGCCGTTGGCTGGATAATGGGAAATTGAAATATCTTGCCCTCAGCTGACACGATACAGTTATCCAACCTCTCAGAAGAGTCCTACATTGACCCCGACCTTGTCTCGAGACGCCTCGCACCCCTTTTACAAGGTCGATCTACGAATCCTTACGCCACACTCATTATGCTATTCACAAAAGCTGTCTGGGCCCAAATGAACCCCTCGCACGCAATTCCAGCGATGGCCAAACGTGCAGCTACAATGACGACCTTGATACCTCAAGTGGTGATGCCACCAAATTCGCAGGATCCGCGAGTGTCAAAGGTTCTTTCGGGAATCGGGCTCACCCACGATGTCGATGATTTATTCGAAAAGTAAGCACTTGTTGACAAGTCAGAAGATGATGGACCTAACGCATTACTTAGATACTTAAAATCCAACAAGGCCCATCACCTCAATCGCGATAGCATGAATGTCAAGGAGAACCACACCATTGTGGAGAAGTGGCCCTTTAGACCCCGGCTCATGCCAGGGCAGTGCAGCGGTCTTGAGGAGCTGGAGGTGATGCTGAGCTCCGCAGCCCTGGGACTGGCAAGATACGTTGAGTACAAGTCTGTATTGTCGTGAAAACTCTAGGCGCAGTTTGTAAATTTCTTGGTTCACTTGCTAGACCCCATCGATGTTTCATAGATTTCTATTCCACCATCAGCTTGGTGAATGGCACAGCTCGGGTCTAGACTGAGGCGGGTGGTCTTGGGAGTAATAGATGAAAATGATATTGCTTATCTTGAATGCTGTATGGGTTTATGCTGTTGATCCCCAGCATAGTTAAGGGTTCTCTATATGTGCCTCGTCTTTTTTGCCTTGGATCTTGACAAACTCGTTGACAATGTAAAGAAAACAGAGTGGTCAGGGTGAATAGGCGGCGTGTTCACACATGGACACTTCACCTCACATCAATAGTGTGTCAAGCATAGGATATCCAATTTTGGAGAATCCCATGTATTCAGGCCACGGAATACATGCTGCCCCCACAGATTACAGCTTCCACTTCCACCTCCTCTTGCCGTCAGTCCCGACCATGGCCTCCAACCTCACCCAAAGCACGGCAACTGTAGCTGCGCACATCAGCGTCCCTACCAGTATCGACATTCGCTCATATGCCTTGGGACCAATGTTCGTGCTCGAAGTCCGGATGAGGACGCCGCCGACTGGAGTACCGATCATGGTGGCCATGCCACGAACCATGTACAGCACGCCGTTGACCGAGGCAAAGATTTGCGGGCCGAAGAGTTCCACGAGGCTGGCCGGGAAAAGGGAGATGTAAGCGCTGGCAAAGATGCCGTAGAAGATGGTGAAAGTGATGAAGAGGTTCTGAGAGCTGGAGGCTTGGCCATGCAACGTCGAGGGCAGCCAAAAGCCTAGTGTTACTATGGCACTCAGAAGAGTGGTCATGAAGAGCGGTCATGAAGAGCGAGTTGAGACGTCCAATTCGATCAGCTGCGTGGCCGATGACGATCTTTCCAACGGCGTTGCATGCGTTGCTGATTGCGATGAAGTTTGCGCCCACTGTGGCGCTATATCCAAGAGTGGCAGCGTAGGATGCAAAGAAGAAGACTGGGGTATAGTATGCAGCGGCTTGAAATATGGCACTGAGAGCTTGAGCCAGGAATCTCTGAGACTTTGCGACTCTTAAATCGACGAGAGGGACGTTGAAGATGCCATCGGCGCGGCTAACGCGTGCTGCATTGACGACTTGAAGCTGGGCTCTGGTTCTCGGTTCCCAGGCCATGGCGAAGCTTGCAGCTGTGACGAGGAAGAATGAGACGCCGCCCGCAAGTCGGAGAGTGTTTCGAAAGCCGATCTGGTCGTTGCATGCCTTGAGAGCTGGAGCCCAAACCAGACCGCCCACGCCGGTTCCGGAGAGGATGATTCCCATAGCCAGGCCTCGATGCGTGGTGAACCATGTCGGGGCAACAGTCACGGCCGTCATGTAGGACGAGCAGGTACCGAAGCCTAGGAGCAAACCTTGACTGAGCGTAAAGTGCCAGAGACTTGTGCCAAAGCTCGCGAGCACAAGCGACAGTGCAAACACGATGCCGCCGACAAACGAGACCTTGCGGGGAGAGAAACGCTTGGCCCAGGCCACGATGAATGGAGCACCCATCGTCATCAAGGAGATGGACAGCGTGCCGATCAGGTCGATTTGCGCAGGACTTGCACCTGTGAAGGGCGTACCAGGCTGTAGAGCCATGGCTTCGTACAACGCTTGGTAGACGCCAAAGGCAAAGTTGAGACCGCAGCAAGTGAATACTATGGTGAAGGAGGAGACCGTCATGACGATTGACTTCCTGTTCACGTGTGAGTCTTGGGCTGGCTATATGGGTTGAGTTACGGACCATATCGTACAGAGCGCTGAAGGTTGCCTTGAAGCATCAAAAACGGTGATTAAAAGAGCCTTATTTTTCTTAAGTTAAGGGGATCGCCTAATG